>JARK01001527.1:154219-185553 GCA_000688135.1 Ancylostoma ceylanicum
ACAGCGACGACGACAATGTTTCACGAAGTAGCCTGGAATTGTCCGTAGCCGCCCGCCATGGCGGGGGGACGCTACGGATCAGAAAGGGGCGGGGCGACCACACTTATTGTTGTGTGGTGTTTACTGCAGTGTTCGTTGAGAACTGATGCGAGAGGAAAACAACGGAATGCTCAAAGAGGAAGAGATGTTCAGAGAGCGTGATTTGTGCCAGATGTCCAGTAACAAGTCAGAAATCACTATTTATGGTGAGGAAACGGTAGCACCGCGCCTACACATAATTAACCAAATAAGGAATTGACAGTAATTGCTCGACATGGTCTTAAAGATCGGTCATCTGCTCCAGGGTAAGATAAATCAGTTGAACCTGGCTTGGTATTTGTGACAGTTTGTAGAGTACCAGCAGAATTAGAAGCTCGATAGTCTGTGCAATCGAGTTATTACGGTTTTCTCACCGTTCACCTCTCTATGAGAGAATGTTCTTTGCAGAATTCCTTGATAGAAGAAGCATAGATTTGCAGCGGACAACTGGCACAATTCTCAGCAATGATGTCTAACCAGGTGTGGAGCGTTATATCTGAAGAGGGCGGCACGACCAAACTTCGTGATTGGCCAGCTCACGCAAGCGACCAATCGCAGAGCTCGGTCGCGCCGCCTTTTCCAGGTATAATGCTCCACACCCCGGTTAGCTATCATTGTTGAAAATTGTGTCAGTTGTCCCCTCAAATTTGTGTCTCTCCTCTTAAGGAATTCTCCAAGCAACATACTCTCATAGAGAGGTAAACGACGGAAGCTCATCTCACATACCCGCTCCCCCGAGAAGAGGTCGCCAAATTTTTGAAATTACTTTACAATACAAATAAAAATCTTGTATTAGTTTATTTTTACCATTATTTTTTGAACAATTTTTATTTAATATTTATTATTATTTATTTATTACTTAATGTTTTTATTAATTTTATTTCCGGGTCCCCAAAATAGCGGAGACCCCAGTTTTTTCCCCACCCCCCCCCTACCGCTCACTTTCTGCGTCCGCCACTGATAAATAAATACAGTTTGCAAGGTTCGTGACAGTTGTCCAGCGAAATTCAGCTCAAACTAGCAAATATCAACAGAATTCTTGCTCCAGCAGAATCTCAACAAATGCTCGAATTTGCTATTTGTGCTAGTTATCCTAACTCCTCATATAGCTCCAAATAACACAAAGTCCAAGCGCCTTCCATCGTTTTCTAGCACTCTTCCAAGTTGCCAAGGCTACAACATTTGTTACAGTTGTCCTTCGCACGTGTGTGTGTGATAACATAACAGCCGCCGAAATTTACAACTTTTCTAAAGGTAGCCGCTAGTTTGCTGAACACAACTCTGTGATCTGTGACAGTTGTCGAAGCAAGCAGAACATAACTTGAGTCATATTATAATGACTTGTAATTTGCACGATTTTGTTCGCTTACTCATATTCATGGCAGTTGTCCAAATGAATGCAACTATTCTTAGACTGATTTGACTATGACAATGACGAAACCGTTTCACTTGGACGGTTTTTTTAAATTTTGAAATATGATTCTACCCTGGTAAAAATCGCTGCTTTTCAAAAAGATGGCCCTTTGTGCAATTGCACAAAAACCAATCTATTCCACGCCTGTTTTTTCTTCATTGACATCCGATAATTATTAGGCTTGTGTCACCGAATAAAATGTCTTTGTGTGCGTCATGTTGTCCTACTACCTGCTGGTGATCCTGTTCGGGAGGATTTATGGTCGTTTTTGTGGCGGGATTTGTGGCAGTTGTCCACGTGTCAATTGCTGGATGCTGGCTCGAAAATTTGTTGCAGTTGTCCACAATCAAAAAATACGTTGGGAAATGCCAGGATGGTTACTATACGTCATTGCAGCGTCGATCTTTTTTTATTGAGTTTGACTTTGCGTTGTGTCAGTTGTCCTATTCCTTGTCCATTGATGTTACTCCTGTGCTGGCATTCGTCACTCAGTTTACCCGTGGTAAGCCCGGCGATGGGTATGGTTTACCCATAAATTCTCATTCATTGAAAAGTTTACCTAATAACTGCCGGGTGAAACGTCGGGTGAAGAGTCATGACGTTCATGCAATACCTCCTCAGCGTTTACCCCTGGGTTCGCTGAGGGTTTCGTTACCCTATGGGTTGAGTTTACCCCCTCCGCAATCATGATTTCCAGGCCTGGATTACCAGCTAAACCCATCGCTTCTTATCTGAAATGCGGTCTGAGCTCGCGGAAAAATGTGATCAGAAGTGATCAAACACCACTTCCTCATTTTCAACGCTGTGATTAGAGTGGTTAGTGGTAGTTGTCCAGGAGAGTTCTCTGAAATGAGGGATTGTGGATCATAGGACGACTACAGAAAGATAATTATTGCTTAGCGCTCATAGGGACTTTTCGAGAGAAAAAAAACTTGAATTTAGTTAGCCCTCTACTCGGAAGAGTTATCCGATTTTGCCCGTGGGGAAAACCGAGAGCAAAAGGTTCCAGAAGCAGTCTGCCACAAGGATGAGTTATCCGTGATCCTCTTAACCTTTCGGCAGATAAGAGATAACACCCTTATAAGCACAATCCGGCATTATTGCTGTCAGCGTTGACTCAGGAACACATCCTGGAAATCAAAAATCGAGGAAGTAAATCCACACTTCAATTAATGCACCATTCAAAGGCGCAAAAAGTCGCTGTTACATCGCAAACATTTTGTGCTCGAGAATAAACCATAAATAATCACCATATAAGGACAAGCAGTAAGCTAAATGTCAAAGAATGTCCGAACATCATAAGACAAACGCATGTGAAGCACCTACAACTTCTTCACTTCTGTGAGGATGCACTGGAAAAAATGTGCTAGAATGTGTTGAATAGGGCATTTGTACTTGCGCCTGAGAGAACAGGGAATGTACAACTTATTACGGTATTCTTTTATTATTTATTTCAGGCTATTTTCACGTCATAGCAATTTTCTGGTCCCACACGCACTGTGTTGCGATGCGTATGCGACGCGAACGCGTTGGCGGTTTGGCAACACTAGCGATTTGAGCACTAGCTGGCTAATATTCGATCTAGTGGCTCAAGTCTCGCCACCTCTCCCCCTCTCGCGATGAATTTCACTACTGCGCTCTGGCCAGGGATTGGCGTGGCCGCGTCGCAACCGCGCCGCAGCCGCGTTGCGTCTGTCAAATTGACAATCTTTGTACAAAAAACCTGCTATCGATAGTATCGAGGGGTGAAGTATATTTGTCCTGTTTCGAAATATTTCTGCCGATAAGACTTAGGGGAAAACTTTTGTACAAATATGCACGTGCTTATTTGCAAATTCTTTTATTTATTTTTACAATTTTTTTTCACTTAAGTAACAAAAATTAACAGCTAAATTTTATCAAAATCGAATATATTCGTCCTGGAGTCGCATGCACCATAGGGATTACCTAGGGTAAACCTGCTAACAGTCCCAAATTTACCTATAGTCGGGAAGGGCATCTACACGGTTACCCAGGGTAATCCCAACGATCAGGCCCTGCAGTAGTTGGTTGGTAACGATGCTTACTAATTTTATTTATTATATGTAGTGTAATATTATTGCACTTTTTTTGCCATTTTTCTTTCTTCACCTCTGTAACCATTGCCCGCCTGCATAATTAATCACATAGGTAATCCGCTATCTGAAAGTAGTGCTACCCGTGGCAAACGCCTAGTTAAGGGTAAAATTGTGGTACGGAGAGGGTAACGTTACCCGTAGTCTTAGAGCCTTATATTTCTGCATTCACCTCATAGATATTCTTGCTTTTTTCAACCAAAGTTTCGAAAACGCACTCCCACTGCGTTATTTTTCCAATGTAAACGAAAAAAATTAGCTTATCATTAGCGTCTATGTGCTGCGAAGCCCTATGGCGGAAAAATGGGCGGTCCATGATGTCTGCTATTGGCTGTTGCCTGATTGGCGCCACCCAAGCCCTACCTGTATAGTGATCCCACCACGCTTTTGCTTACGAATGACGTGAAACAAATTTGTTTGGACGAGTATGTCGTTTTACGTTCTTTTACGCGACATTCCATACACGAGTAGGTAAATGTATCTTTGATGGATCGTAATGGGTGGGTTCAGCTCATTTCAATAGTTCGGACCATAGGTGCGATTGTCGGAGCCAAGGCTCTTCCCCCCTTCACTTTGGGCGGGGGTCCTGCAGACCCCCTTCACAAAGAAAAAGGAGGTGACCGGGGCGAAGCCCCGGTAAGAAAGGCATTCAATAAAACATTTTCGGGTAACAAAGAAGAAGAAAGCGATTGAGAGAAGAAGGACGCATGTGAAGGAGGAAGGAAGAAACACAAACCGATGTCAGAAACTAAAATTTAAACATTCGAACAAATACATGTAGATTACACATATGTATGTATGTAGATGTGGAATTCGTAAATGCTTTGGTTGTGCGAGTGCGTGACTGATTTCGCAATTGGAGCGCCGAATTGCACTGATTTGTAGTGCTTGAAAAAATGAAGAATCGCATAGCTAGGAGTGGAAATTTCCATAGAGTGAAGGGTATCTACAGATAGCTCAAACCTAGGGGATCAAGCCGTCACCTAGTTCATGTGAATATATTCACCATTGGAGGAACCGTTTGCATTTTTCAAAAGCAACACATTTCGCAGCGGTTTCAGTTCTATGACGAATAAATATGTTAATCATGAGCGAATCAAAAATGGGACAGTCCAAGCAAGAAGAGGAAGAAATTCTCCATAAGCTCCAGTAGAACACTAATCTTGATGTGGGGATCTTATGGGATCCAAATGGGAATCTTTGAGACAGTGCAAAATGGCGAGATTAAGTGGGTTTTTAGCGAATTTCTCTTCATACACAGAACGAAATGAGACATGTTGCATACATGTGTGAAGCAGAGAAGATTCTCTATCGTTTCATATATAACATGATAGGTAAAATTCCGTTCTGCTCTGTGCAGGAGGGGGGAGAGCCAAAACTAGTACTTTGGCTCTGGCCACTGGTCAGAGAAAGAAAAGGCAGTGCGATGAGGGAGGAAGCGCAGAGCGGCGACTGAGCCGTTGTTAAGGGCCGGCTCCGGCACCCTTCATTTTTCAAGGGAGCAACTCAGCACGTCTTTCCAGAAGAAATAACAAGTGGTGTAGGTGTGATGCCATGACTGATCGCTCATATGTACTCTTCACTGATATAGTAAAGTTTGTAGTAAGTGAGTTATAAGGGAAAAATAGCCGTTTTTTGCCAGTTTTCAAAATTTCCAAAAGGGAGAAGGATGCTGTGGGTGAATTATAGGGTATTTGGCACCAGGAGGTAGGAGATGGTATGCTGATATTGCTCAGACTCTCCCATTTTTGAATTAATGGCAAATTGAGTGTATTTTTTGTTGAAATTGATGCCGAATTTTTCACGTCCAGGCGATGACTCATCCGCCGTCAGCTCCGCTGCAGATGGACGGGTATAACTGAGCTTGCTTAAATAGATGAACACAACCGGCCACTGCTACGTTGTTCCAGCGAGTTCAGTGTGATTTTGCTGAGTTGAAGCTTGCCGCTTTCGTCATCCAGATGGACTAATTGTCCACCAAGCGAGGATAGCGACGCTAATTGATATGATTACGAGTTATTACTTTGCTGTTCGCCCCAGATCACTCCAGTATTGTGTCTGCTGCCATAGCTATTCGATTTTTGCGTTCTTCTCAGTGCGTGATGTCGTCAACGTTCTTTTTCTTTCTCTGTCCTGGCAGATTTTTGACTGCACATCCTGATCTTGTCATGGAATCACGTGAATCTACAGCAAGTTTGCACACTACGAACAACTTTATAACAACACTTTATTCCCAGAAAATAGCGTCTTTTCATTGCTTAAATTTAAAAAAAAAACCAAGCCTTCTGTAATGTAATGTGACGACCCCCCCCCCCGCGGTCGATGACCCCCTTCACTGACAAGCCTCAGACCCCCTTCACTTCGAAGACCCCCGGCTCCCCCCTATCGCACCTATGGTTCGGACGTGGGCGGAGCACTCCACGGGTGCGTGAGAATCAAAAAAGTGTGGTTCTCGCCATAAATTCTTTATAAAAGTCTTCTACAGAAACGGTAGGTTGAGGTTTTTGAATTATTCAGATATTCAGATAACTATTCAAATAATATTTCATTGATTGATTGATATTTATTTGAACAATACATAACAATGAAATTGAAAATTATTGAGATCATTTTTTATTCAGGTAATTTTTTTGTTCTTTTTAATGGACCTGTCACCGATAGAAGTCGTCCCTGACTATACATAGTGCGTTCCACTGAGGATGATAGCTGGAAAGAGAGCAGGGAGAAAAACAACGCAAAAAGTGTATAGCAATAGGAGAGGTGGTAGAGAAAAGCAGGCCATTCGCACGGATAGTTGACTATCGTCTAGTTTTAAATGGACTATATGTAGTACGCGATTGCAATGGCTACACACCTTTCCACTGAAATGCAAAGTACCTGATAATTTACTGGAGTAAAGAGCAATTTGAGCACTGCCTCATGACTAACGCAGCGACGAAAATGCTCATGCACTTCTAGTTCCACTAATAATTATTCGTTTGCTGACACACACACACACTCGCATGCATACGAGTGCGCTCCGGCGCCTGCTCGCACGTTGTTGTCGATGCCCTTTAAGAACGCAATGTCATTTGTTATTCAATATTATGTTATTAAATATTTTCACACATCGCGCACATGATCGACGTGTCCCTCCTTCCGTAAAAAAAGAGAGCGACACGCAGCTGCTCATGCTACTACAGGATGGAGGTGGGGTGGGCGAAGGTAAAAACCCGCACCTTGGTGAATAGCGCGACAGAAGCTCGGATCTAGGCCTAGGTTATAAGCAATTCTGGAGAAAAATCCTCCCTAACAGAGTATAAACCAAACAAATTTTGAAAAAAGGCATAATTGATTCGACTAATTATCTATCTAGAAGGTTACCCAGAAAATTACGAACCAAGAAAGTTTACCCAAAAATTACTACTCAAAAAACAACCAGCTCTACAGCTCTTCTTTTTTTCTCACAGGTCTCTTTTGTTTTCCTTCCGGAACATTTCGAATTTTCGACCTTTTGAAACCGAATATTTGAATATCGAACATATCTAAACATTATTCGGTAGAAATACAGCTTTTAGGCTTACTATTGGTTATTGGGTAACCCACAAGGTTGTACGATTCCAACTGACCTGCCCAAGATATGAATCTGAGGAAAAGCGGATAACACGTGGAAGAATCATCATTGCTTCCAGAGGCCATATGCATCATTGAGATTACCCAAGGTGAACGTGTTAACGACACATAGGTTTACCCATCGTCAACACTGATGTCAATACGTTTACCCTCGGTAATCTCAATGATGCACGCGGACTCAGACAGTTTACCACTTACCCGCTTTCTTAAGGTTGATTTGTTTTGCAGATTATGGTTCTTGTGGTATGTAGTTAGTGGCAATCCGATTGCAGCAGCTGCAATAGATCAATATATCGATTTTCGCCCCCCCCCTTACCTATCATCAGAAGTCCTCGGAAGTCGTATGTACCTCTTCCACGTATTGTGTTTGGGTACACTCGACCAGGGCCTGGATGCGCCATTGAAATTACCCAAGGGAAACGTGTTAAAGTTGTGTTAACGATGGGTAAATTCTCGACTCGACCAGTGCCTGGATGCACCTTTGGAATTACCCGTGGGCTCGTGTCAACGGCCGGCATATATGTGCGGTGTTAATACGCCTACCCTGGGTAATCTCAACGTCGCCTACGGCCAAATAAGTGGGAACCTTATCGAGAATATGACAAGAGGATAAAATGAGTGTGGAAATCGCAGCTTCGACGCAGCTGGGGACCAGTTCTCGCATGGTCCAGGCTTATCGATTACCGATTCGACAAATAGGTTGCGAACCAGTCGAATAATCAATATTCTTTATTCATAATATCGGTTGACATTTTGGAAGCAGAATACTAGAGGATACATGGCAAATAATCCAACAAAAAAACCGATCTAACTCCACTCTATTGGTGGAGAAAAAGGGCGGGGAGAGGGGGGTGTGGGTGGACAGCTCGGTTCAGAAGGGCAGTGGCCCGCCAACACTTCAAGTTCTTGGGAGGCACATTTGAAGAACTCCGGATACCAGCTTAGTAGGTCCGCCAACGTTCCCGAGGTCCACGTGCCGGAAGCAGAGGGTCAATGTTTGGGGTGACAATTGCGCAGTATGTTAATTTGGTATTTCCGTCCCACGGCACTTCTCAACTCCAGAGATCTCCTTACTTCCATTTTTGTGGTAGCGTTGAGACAGGAAAATTTATCTTCCTGGTTCCACAATGAAGAAAAAAATGAAAATTGCGAAAATAGACAACCCCGTTCGTGGGTAGGCTCCGCCCACTCAACTGTGGGCTATTTGAGAAATTTCTTTACTTTTCTTGCGTACGCACGCTCAAAGGCGACTGAAAGTGTAGAAAATCGTCTTTCTAGGAATTATTGCGGTGTAATGTGGGCTCACCAGACTCCTCTCCGGATGCCTCTTCACCAGACTCCTCTCCGGATGCCTCTTCACCAGACTCCTCTCCGGATGCCTCTTCACCAGACTCCTCTCCGGATGCCTCTTCACCAGACTCCTCTCCAGAAGATTCCCCAGAGGATTCAGCAGATCCCTCACCGGAATTCTCCTCAGCACAAGCTGCCACAGCCAGTGGGTAGTCGCACAGCTGCCTGGTCTCATCGAATGCTAGCTTGGCTGGGCAGTACATCGGGATTTGGCGGCCATTTGTGCATGCGTAGAAAAGATCTGAACAGTTTCCATACGAGAAGAAGCCGTCCTCTGGACACAACTCAGAAGAATTGAATCCTGGAACAGCATCGCATTCCTGTACATTCCCCGGATACTCACAGATCTGTAGCCTCTTATCGAAGACAAGATTGGCTGGACAGGACATTATGCGGGAAACTCCACCGGAGCAGGTGAGGAAGTATGGAGAGCAGGCCTCATGCTCGAACAGACCATCAGCCAGTCCTTCGCAACTATTTTTAGACTCGACGCTGTGCGCTGGCACTGCTCCAGATGCCTCAACAAAGGCCTCGGCCTTTGGCTCCTCAGGCGCTTTTGCAGGTTGACACGACGCCAGCTCGGATGGGTTGACGCAGAGGTAGTTCGAGTCATCGTAGACAAGGCCAAGAGGGCATTCCATGAGGCTTGGTCCTGCTGGCGTACACTGAATAACCGAGGAAGAGCAGGTTGTCACTGCATGGAAACCCTCTGGAGCATTGGCGCAGAATTGGCTAGGGAGATCTGCAAGATGTCTGATTCCAGTCTTGGTTTGCTTGTCTTTTGCGCTACATTCGCTTGCCAATCTGTAGTCCACGCATTCCTCAATGGATCCATCGAAGATCAGTCCAAATGGACAGAGTAGCCACATTTCTCGTCCAAAGGAGTTGCATATTGTTACGTTGGAAGAACAGCCCTGTGAGAACAGACCAGGTTTTTTATCTGAGCAAAAGTTAGTTTCTGTCCTACTCCCAGGATAAGGTACAGCAAGGTTGACGAAGAGAGTGAGTAGAGTGAGTCGGATCATGTTACTGCTGGATTAACTACTCAAACTTGGGTAATTAAACCTCGGCTCGGGCGCGTGTGGCGCAGTGGTAAGAGGCTCGCTGCGCCCGCACACGGTCGATGGTTCGATCCCGCGCTCGTGGCCAACCAAGCCATCCATCCCTCCGGGGTCGGTAAATTGGTACCAGAGGAGTCTGGGAGGATGAAGCACTGACTTGGTTCATCGGATGCCCCCCGCAAGTCATTGTATAGGGCACATACGCATTCAACGCCTCTACGACCTCAGATGAAGTCGAATGCGTGGCGCATCCCTCGTGACGGGATTGATCAACGCCGACCACTTTATCCTTTATCCTTTTAATGTGGGCTCAGCAGTTAATTTTTGACCAGGACCTGGAAAAATCCTCTAGATTGCAATTTTTTATGAGTAATATAATTTAGTACCTCCAAGTATTACAAACAAATAATGTTTGGATCGTAAATAATTTTTCTCAATCGTGCCTTTTTACAACTGTAAATCTCCTAGGGACCATAAGATCATCTCCTCGATAGGAAGAACAAACCAATTCCCATAGCATGCATGGGACAAGAGATTACTGATAAACTGGTCACGTTCCCAGGATGGCACGAGTGCAACTCAGAGAACCGCCAACACGTACTTATTTTGCACTATTTTTAGTAACACTATTAAATGTGGTTTTCCAGAATGCTACATCGAAATGAGACGGCAGAAAATAATGACACACCATGCATAGAAAAGAAGATGGTGACTTGTGCGGTTTCAGGAAAAGTAGCGCTTTTTAATCCACTAATTCCTCTTGTTGTCAGAGACGTAAGACAACAGGCAGGATGCGACCACGGCTTTGGGGTCATGAGTTGTTAAATCCTATTTGGGGTATGAGTTGCTAAATTTTTTCCAGATACAAATATGAAAAGATAAAAATGTAGATAAAATGCCTAACCCATTTCTGAGGCTTTGAGGCTTTTTCGTGGAATTTTTGGTTGAAAAGTAAACTTGTCTGAGTTGAACCCTTATCAAATTGACATGTAAAATTTATTTATTTATTTATTTGTTTGTTTGTTTATTTATTTACTTATTTACGGTGCTTGTATTTTATATTTTTCTCGTGTTTTTGTGTGTATGTTTTTGTGTATTATTTATATTGTTGAGGAAACTCGTCCACTTCGTGTGGAACTTGAACAAAATGAGACTGGAGGTGTAAACCCCCTGGGTTCGGATGCGCCATTGAGGTTACCCATGGTAGTTGTTTCAATATACTCAAGTTTACCCAATTTACCCTCTACACGGAACCCAATGTGTTTACACATAGTTAATATCATTTACCCAGGCGCTAACCATAGGTAATCATATTCATGGTATAAGATTACCCATATTTCGATGATGCATCCTGAGCCTGCTCCACTGAGATTACCCTAGGAAAACGTATTGAGGTATATTTTCACGATGGGTAAGTTTAGTAATCATATTCATGGCATAAGGTTACCCATCGTTTGATGATGCATTCCGAACCTGCATCATTGAGATTATCCCGGGTAAACGTATTGAGGCCTATATCTACGATGTGTGATTTTAGAAATAATATTCATGGCATAAGATTACCCATCTTTTATGATGCATCCCGAACCCGCACCATTGAGATCACTCTGGGTAAGCGTATTGAGACTTATGTTAACCATGGGTAAGTTTAGAAATAATAATCATGGCGTGAGATTACACATCTTTTGATGATGCATCCTGAATCCGCATGATTGAGATTACCCTGGGTAAACGTATTGAGGCTTATGTTTACGATGGGTAGATTTAGAAATCGTATACATGGCGTGAGATTACCCATCATTTGATGATGATTCTGAACCCGCACCATTGAGATTACCCTGGGTGAACACATTGAGGTCTATGTCTACGTTGGGTAAATTTCAGGCACAAACACGTTTACCCTGGGTAATCTCAATGATCCATGCGGACTCCGGCCCTGAAAAGAGTAGAAGCACATCAAATGAAGACGCTGAGTAAATGAGGCGGATTCTAGGATAGGGTGCGTCCCTGGAAGCATGGGTAATCTCATAACCAAATGGGTACCAGGTATAGACAGCGTAACGCAGAGTAAACATGCGCCGATGAGTGCCAGGTAAAGGGTAAATCTTGGTAGGTCTACCCTTTACCATGGGTAAGTAATTTCAATGATGCATTCGATTACTAGGTTCAGATGCATAATGGGAAAGACGGGTCTCATACCCACTGGGTAAGATTGCCCATGCGTAGCAGCTGGGTATAGACAACGTCACGCATGGGTAATCACGTCGATGGCTGCAGGTAAACGGCAATTCGGGTACGTTAACACGTTTATCATAGGTAAACATGTTTAACAAGTTCAATACTTCCATGCAATTTCAGTTCATAGAAACTGTTTAGAATTGCTTGTTTTCCATGCAAATTGTTGTTCAAAAACCTCTCCACTCTGCTGATTTTCGAACAGTTCCTTATTTGTGTATCTGAAGCGAACGCCAATAACAAGCCGCGGCCAGGAACTAAGCGGCTCTTCAGCGTCGCGCCACATCCGCGCCGAGTTGTTTTTCGAAAACATTTCGCTCGTTGTTGCAACGCGTTCAGCTACGCCACAATTACATGGATGCTAATTCGAGTGAGGCGAAGCCGTGCACGAAAGCGTCGCCACCCGACGACGCGCCGCTCGACGATCTCTTCGACGCCTGATATTTTGGTCGTTGTTGTTAAGAAGCAGCGGAAGTAAATATAGTAATGTTTTCGAGTCGCATGCACACACATAGGCCACCATTACGGCTATAGTTGTTTAGCGGCACAAATGTCTTCTCAGGGATCATAGCGTGGATTACTTCCCCTAGGGACGTGTGCATCATTGAGATCACCCAGGGTAAACGCGTTAACACCAAGCAAGGTTACCCATTGTTAACATGGGCATTAACACTTTTACTCCGGGTAAACTCAAGAATACGATGAAGAATATGATTACTGAGACCGCATACATCGTTGAGATTACCCGGGGTGAACGTGTTGACATCTCCAAATTAACCCGTCGCTATCATGAGCTTCAACACATTTACCCTGGGTAAACTCAGGTATGCGATGAAGAATATGGTTGCTGAGGTCGTATGCATCAATGAGATTAACCGGGGTAAATTTATTACCCCCAATCAAAGTTACCCATCGTTGATATGGGCATTAAACCGTTTACTTTGGGTAATTTCGTTGATATATCCAAGCTCAGAAGTCCCGACAAAGGATTACTGTCGATCCAGAAAATTGGAAAAATGGACCAAATTCAAGGGTTGGATGCATACAGGTAGTATATTAGTACAGGTCCAGCATTATGCAGAATATGATTACTAACATGAGCGTCAACACATTTACCCTGGATAAACTCAAGCATACTATAAAGAATACGATTACTAAGGCCGCAAACATTACCGAGATTACCCAGGGTAAACGTGTGAATACCCCCGAAGCTACCCATCGTTAACATGGGCTCCACCGATTTTACCTTGGGTAACCTCAATGATGCATCCAGGGCGTGGGCTAGAATTCATGAACGCGAAACCAAGCGAAACCAGGTTAGCAAACCAACTTTTGTGTCCTGCGTCTCTCAACATTACGTAGTCTATAGGCTAACCAATCACGCTAGCCATCGTTGGTTTGCATGGTTAGCGTTTCAAGAATCCCAGCCCTGGTTGGGTACATACACCACACGTGGAAGATCTACATATAACTTTCAAAATTGGTGACAGGTAAGGTAGGCGGAAATCGATATATCGATCGATAGGAGACATTACAAAGGAATTACCGTTGTCTAGCTCAAATTCCACCACAATTGGCGATGCCTTCATGTGGTCATGTATGCCGTAAACAACAAAGCAACGGGAATCGGTTGCTAGTAACCGAAGACAATGAGATTTATACGTATTGACAACAACGCTTTTCAAACGCGAATGAACATTACGCAGAAATCGATATATTGATTGGAAGGAGCTGCTGCCAAAAGAAGCATTAAATGTCCTCTGAAATGGCTGTCTCGAAAATAAAGTCTGCGCACAAAGGAATTGAACCCTAGTTGTTTCACTAATTCATTGCTGAAATGAAGAAAGTGGGACTGAAACTTCACCCCTATGTTAAATTGGCTCGGGGGGATCAGAGGTACATACGACTTCGAAATTGGTGATAGGTAAGATGGAAAAATCGATATATCGATCAGTGACTCAGTTTCGCGAGGATTCATATCAGCTGCCTATTTACATATAAGGAAACACTAAAGAAACACTGGACGAGGCTGTCATGAGTGTAAATCCAGAGGCATAAAAGTCCAGCGCCAAAGGCTATGTTGTGGGGTAAAAAGACATCGTGGTTTGTGAAAGTACGTCGATTTAGGAATAGTGGATATTTACGCAGGATCCAGGAAGTAACACTGAAGAAATGTGTACGTCAAAGCTTGGAATTTGGACAGGCGAAATTGTAATTGAACAGTGAGTTGACAAAAACAGCAAGATAAAAGAGAATCCTGGAAAGGAAATCCAAGTTTTCCAGGTTTTATCACAAACGGGAAGTTTTTCTGGCGTGATAGAAGAACTTCAGAAGACTATGAGGTAAAAATTAGAGTGAAACTGTGAAACTCGTCCACACTGCGTCCCTAGATGGTACGGCACGTGCACTTCAAAGTGTGTCATCCAGCTGTCACTGTGGCTATATGATCTATGTCCCGAAGATGAATTTGTCAATAGGGGCGTGGTGGACCAACTTTAGAGCGACAAGGAAGCTCAAAATGTTCATAAACACACTTAAAACAATTAGCTCTTGGTCTATGGTCCGTGAAATTGCGTACTTTTGATGTTCACAGGTTAAAGAGCCGAGAACACTAGCAATGTGCGTATTTACGTGGGATGGAAAGACTAAATATGCCGTGTTGACGTGAAAGTGTTTCCTGAACAGCGATCGCAAATAGTGTAAGAAATTTGTTGCCAGTGGTTTCTCACATCTTAACATGACGATTTCCGGATTCTTCGGGGCTTAATTCATAGAAATCATGATGACGAAAAAAGGAGAAAGAAGTGGGTATATCGCTACAATTTTTTTTTTGAGAAAAAAGCTATGGATAACGTATGCTCAGCTCCAAAAAATAAGAAGGATGCACATGATTCAAATATTATAGTTTACAAACAGATAAAAATTAGAAGTAATCATGGCGCTGAAAAACGCATAAAATTTGGGACACCTAATGTACTCATCGTATGCTAGGATGCCTCATTGAGATTACCCAAGGTACCCGTTAACACCCATGTTAATGCTGGGTAACTTTGGGGTGGTAACACGTTCCCCCTGGGTAATTTCAATGATGTATGTGGCTCTTGCCCTGAAAGAGTACATAGAAGCACATCAAATAAAGACGCTGAGTAAATGTGGTAAATTCTAATCCAGGATGGATCCTTGGAAGGATGGTCAATCTCATAGCCATGGGTAAGATTACCCAGGCGGAGCAGCTGGGCATAGACAAGGTCACGTATGGGTAGACAAGCTGATGGTTCAAGCAAGAGGTTAAGTCAAGGTTCTGTTGTTCACCTTTGAGCTCTCCACGACAGTATGTACCACTCTCTTTCCCAGAATAAATCCATAGTTCCATAATTATTTTGAAAAACAAAAAAAAGTAGTATCAATATATTTACGTACAATTGGCTGAACCTCCCAAGGGAAAGGGCTGATGATTGCGAGTTGCTCGCATCAATCCCGGATATGGAGCATTACACATGTAGAGGGATTCCTGGACGTTCCCAGGACGGTTCTATGCCTCCCGCTCGCCCAGAGTGCATGAGTTTCCCCAGGAGCAAGTGGTATATCTGACTATTTTTGTCAGTAGCTACAATCGCTGATTGGTTCAAGTCGCTAGAGCGAAGTATACTCATCGTTATCAGGAAAACTCGTCCGATTTAGAAGAGCGAGAAGGTCACACCTACGCTACCTACCCAGGCTCATGAATACAGTTACAGAACGGAGACTTTACCAGCCCCTATTACTAGTCACTGTCTGCTTGGCCCCATCTAAACCCTGTCGTTTGGTGAGAAGGTAAACTTAGGGGGTAATCGCGCTCACCACGGGTAAACTGAATGATGAATACCACCTCAGTATAACTCCTTGCACCATATCGCCCCGTGAAACTCAACGACATTCCAAGTGACGGACTGTCTTAAAACTAGCAGGTATGAGTGTTTTTCTTTTTTGAAATTTGCTTGATTTGAATGCAGTTCAATTCCGAGGAGCACCATAATAGTCAGTTCTTGGCTCTGTAGCTCATTTCGAGTTGGTGTTAGCTGGCAGTTCGTCGGCTCAAAGGAACGATCAAGCAACAAATCTAGAAATCAGCGGAAATCCAGGAAAAAACCCAGGAATTCAGAAAGGGCGGAGAATCTACCAATTAGGGCAGAAAAACTCTTTAGGTCGTATGGCTCATCAAGATTACCCAAGGAGAACGTGTTAACACCACACAAATTTACCCAGCTTTAACTAGGGCGGACACGTTTACCCTAGGTAATCCCAATGATGCATCCAGGCCCTTGAGAGCATCTATCCCCGGGAAATCGGAATTTAAGGATGATCTTATAATGATGAAGGGCAGTGTTTGCCTAATTCAAAGGATTTCTGTTTTCGTATGGATTTTACCGCCCTGGACAGGAAACGTTTTTCCATGTTACTCCACATTTTTGACCGCCTGCAGTGTCCCTAAGTGGAAAAAGTCAAGGCAAACGTCGGAGCGCTTCACAGAGAGGGGCGAAATTTATTTGCACAGTTATAAAAGGATAGGAGACTTCAAGTAGAGTCGGTCGACAAGCTGCTTGGGGTGGAAAAAGTCGAATCCAAGCAGAAAGTAAGTGGAAAATATCGTTTGCATGAAATTTCTCACGATATTTTTGGCTCTCGAGCAGATGGTGGGGCGAAAACTCGTCAAGAAAAGATAATGCCTCTTCCACATTCATGATTTTCCCAGGAGATGGGAAATTTCCACAATTTTCCCATTCCATATCCCCTTCGGTACTCCTTTTTGTTTAGCCGGACAATGCGGAAACTCGGCTTTTCGCTCGTCATCGCACATGTTTGCAGATCGACGCCGACGGGGTAGGTAGAGCTGCCCGCGCGCTGCCCGGTACTCTTCAAACAACTCAATGGTCAGTCACCGTCGATGACAAGCACACGCTTAGCCCTCGTCTTTTTCCTGTTGGCCCTCGGGCTTAATCCTGGGGTCTCAGCTGTCCGCACAGGTCTATCGCCTCATATTCACCCGCTGTCCTACGACCTCACCGTGAAAATCCCAGTTTTGGAGCATTTCCAAGGATTTACCGCCTCTGTGGTTATCCATTTCAACCTTACCGCCACTACTTCTAACATCACCCTCCATTCAAGAAATCTCTACTCACTGAGGAATATCTCTCTCATTTCCTCCAGATATTCTTTGGAGCCAACGCTCAAAAGCATACGAATCCTCAAGGATACCGTGGAGCTCAGTTTCTTGGAAGATCTACGCCCAGGACAGTTCCTCCTGACCATTGGCGAGTACAACGGACGCCTTAGTAACGCCTCCACAGGAGTGATCCACAGAAATCTCACCCTTTTCACCACTCATCTACAACCGCACTTTGCTCGCGAGCTCCTGCCATGCGTTGACCATCCGTCGGTAAAGGCCGCATTTCGACTTACCGTAATCCATCCGACTAATACGGTAGCTGAGTCGAACACCATTGCCAATGACGTCTTTATCGTGGACCCGCAGTGGCAGAAGACTGTATTCGCTCCGACACCGCCGCTGCCTACTTATTTGATTGCGTTTTCTGTGATGCCGGACACGTACAAACAGGTGGGTGTTATCAGCCAAGATGGCATTGTTAGAAATGTGCAGCATTTGCGTTCTGTGGAGGAGCGTTCAGTGATCGGGGCCCACACGCACGCGCTGCACCACACGCAACGCGGCGCTCTGATTGTCTGCGCATCCGCATATTTCGTCAATATCATTTCTCTCATTCTCGCTGCTTCCTGTTCTAACCTGTTCAAACAAGTAGTGCACAGGTTTTGACTATTGAATTTTTTCGAGAACACCGCCAAACTTTGAAGTGTCTCAGCTGCTTTTTCTTTTATTCCAATGGTTAACGGGGTTTGTTGCGAATGAAATTCTCTAGTGACGGGAAAAGATCCCCGAATTGGATTCATATTCAAGAATTTACGGGAGGATGAATATTTTATTAGTTGAAGGCTTTACTTAAGGCTTAGCTGTATTATGTGAGCTAATTCCGTTGAGAAATAATAGTGTTAAATTAGATATTTCAGATATATTCCTGGTTAAATGTATTAGAGTAGTTTATTAGATTGCAATAATAAATGAAATAACTTGAAAAAAAAAACTAAAAAAGCCTGTCGCATTTTTTCTTCTAGAAATTTTGGTATCCAATAAATAATTCAATCTGCTATTTGTTCTACACTTATGAACTTTCGTTGGAGCATACCCGCGGAAGGCGGCGCAACCGAGACCTGCGATTGGCTGCATGAGTGGAACGACCAATCCCAGAGCTTAGCCGTCCCGCTTTCTCCAGGTACAACGCTCCACAGCCCTCCGCTTTCTTTTTGCTCAGGGTTACAGTGTATATCAATCCTGCCCTCGATTTCTAGCGCCCAAAAATCCTGTAACCCTACTTTTGCCTTTAATATTGATATTTATCGCTTTTCTACAACAAATCCGAGGTCAACCCAAATATAAAGGCCTGTTTACGACCGCTACTCGTCTGCAGCTGTGTGGCCGCCACTTTTCGATATGTGACTACTGTATTCTGCAAAGCTAATGAATACATGTTTATATGCGATTCTGCAACAAATACAATACATATCGCTTTCCCAACGGATCTTTTGAAAACATACGGGGGAGGGACCATACGGGGTGGGAAGGGGGGGGGGACAGTGGACAGTCACATACTTGAGAAGTATCCACGACTGATAAGCTTCAACTCTGTTGACAACCGTAAGCTAGGTCAGGCTGATTTTTGAAAAGTTAAGGGATGGGGGAGGGGAGGGGTGGCGGTATTTCCCAAGGAAAAACTAATGTCTTCTTCACATAAATATGTAGAAACTTCTAGAACAAGTACATAAAAACGAACAGAAAAAAACGAATCCAGCCCTGGAGCACTAATTACCCTGGCCTATCTTCATACTTCATCGCGGCGCGATCGTCGCGTTCATGCGAACTGTTCAGAAGCGACTGGTCTTTCATCGAATTACATATATGGATACCATGGTAGTGTTGTGTTATTTGGCGATTAGGGGACGGCAAGTGACACGGACACGCAAAGCAACGTCTCGAATCCGTATCGCATGCTGTTTATACTTTTCCCTCGAGAGTGGCGCAATTTTCCGAATTTCCGTCGTCTGCTAGCAGGCGCGATGACATTGTCGACGTCAGAGAATAAGATTCGCCTGTTTCCCCTCCCTTTTCAAACTGTTACAGCTTTCATCCTTCTTTCGCTGTGCATCGCGCAAGTTGTGATCGCCGCTGTGATGCCATCAACTCGCGATGAAGTATAAACACAGTAAAAGGCGCGTCACCACCAAAAACTGTATTTGGACATCCTATGATTATAACTTCAGCAGCTGTTCAATTCCAAGTGATATCCCCCCCCCCCTCGCCGCCTTGCAAGTGGTCGATCAGTGTGCGGTAGCCAACATTCGGGGGCGTGACCAGGCGACTCTGATTGGCGCTTTCGGGCCACACGTCACGATCACCTGTTTGAACTCGTACTACGTCGATTCCGTAGCACAAGGTGTAGTCATGTGTAGCGCCGTACGAGTTCGAACAGGTTGTCGTGACGGGCGGCCCGAATGCACCAACCAGAGTCGTCTGGTTACGCCCATTTTTCTCTCAATTTGATCCACACCCTTAAGAAACAGAGGAAGAGAGAAGAGAGGGAGAGAGGGGAAGAGAAGCAGAGAAATGGAAAACAAATGCGGAAATGCAAGCAACATAGTCGAACTAGCGGTAAAGTGCATGTAAAGTGCTGACTATACAACCTACATACTTGTAAAACTAGTGGAATTATAAACATAAATTGACAAACAACACGTGACAGTTCGACACGTGTGCTTTAGTATAAAAGTATTATATTTGTAAGCGGAAGTATTATTCCTATGTACTTTGCACCCCAACAAATATTGTTTACAGTGCATTGTAATTGTTATGATGTGAGAAAACACGCGCATACATGTACTGGCTGTAGTCCGAGGGGTCCCGGAATGAAAGCCAAGGTGATGCTAATGATGCTGTGTTATGCAAAGCAGACAATATTTCCGGGAACTGTTATTTGCCAGCAATAGCTGCATGAAGGAAACAAGTGTGCATAGCAATTAGAGGGTGTAAAAATACCGTTGCTTGGTCAACAAAGCGGAATTGCGGATTATTCTGTGATTCTGCAATTGCATAGGCACAAAATGTTTTCCCACTGAAAAGGGAGAAATGTTGTTGATCACAGTTGTTTTTTGCAAGTTTGACTATTTGCCGAGAAAGTGGGCGGAGCCAAACTGCAATTGGGTTACTGTTGCGTGCGTAGAGGTAAAAATATGTTCCGTAGCTACCTTGTACGTCATATGGATCAACAGTGAAAAATGCACAGTTTATAAAATCCGTCGGTAGAAGCGCGGCCAAGGCGTGCGTGTGCGTCGCGGCTGTATTGTAAAACTACAACTCGTCCACCTCGCTGCTGTTCTAGTCTCAGTAGACCAATAGGATCAATACGAAGGCTCACAGCGGCAATAAAAAGTAGAAAAATGTATAATCACGCACTGAATAGCACTCATTCAAGCTGAAAACGGCACAGTGGCGAACGAGTTCAATTGTCGTAGTCCAGCCGCTACGCGCACGCGTCGCTGAGTTTGCGGTTCTAGCGATGGAGTTTATAGATCATGGAACATAACTGCTAAGGCATGCCAGCACTTTCCGCCAGTTGCACCAAAGTCTTCAGCGATTCTTCCAGGCAAATTCAGTGATCGGGGCCCGCACGCACGCGCCGCGCTGCATGCAACGCGACACTCTGATTGTCTGCGTGTCCACATATTTCACAGTATCAATGTCCTCATTCTCGTCTGATTTTCTTACTTCATGTTATAACCTGTCCAAACAGGTGGTGTGCCTAAATAGGCATCTGTGCTTTGCTCTCTCTCTCTCTCTCTCTCTCTCTCTCTCTCTCTCTCTCTCTCTGGTGGCTGCTCCACAAAATTTTATCTGGTTATACATTTTCCAACGTCGGGGAACCTTTACCAAAAGTACTATAAAGTACCATAAGGGTATCCGTGCAAAAGAGGCCTTCGGACTAAGCGAGAACTGGTCCCCAGTGATGGGTGTGTCTGCAACACTACGACTTTCCAGATTACGGGCTTAGTAGGTGACAGAAATACGACATAACCGCAATTCTCATCATAATAATGATGCGCATTATTTACAAAGCGTATGGGGACCAGATCTCGCAAGAAGGTACAGCCATGACAACAAGTGTGTTGAAACAAAGGCAGAGATGTGCAAATGAACGAGCCAAAGATGCAGAAATACCCAATAGGAGATGAAGTCCGCAAATGCAGAAAACACTGAGTCATCTCTAACCAGGAACCCTACCACCCCATAATAAACGAAAATCCAGGCGCGCATGTGCATGAGCGTGATTTCTGGCCTACACGCTCGCCGCGTGCGAAAACACAAGTGGGCGTGGCCGCGGCGCTCGCAGGCGTCGCGCGTCCGTCGCGCGCCCGCGACGCGACGCGGCCAGCCACGCCATGTTGCCGTATTTGGTTGTTTTTCGGTTTGCGATCGACGCGTCGTCAATATGTGCTGGAGCGCCTAAAATCACCTTGCTGAGTATTTATCACTGCGAACGCGATGTTATGCAACACATCGGAAATCACCAGACAGCGCTACGCGATGTAATATAAACAGGAACAACGCTGCACAGCAGCACATTTTGTGTGTCCATGACTTTTGTGTCACCCAACAGGCATGCCTGGGGGATTCACTGGGGGATTGTGGGAAGGAAAACACACAAAAATGGTAGAAAGCTATGAGCAGATGAAAAAGGTGAAGAAGTGACCGCATTTGTAACGAAGGTGCGAGCAAGAGATCAAGAGATCAAAAACAATCAATAAATCGGGTAATCAATTACCTACAATGGTGGGAAAGAGCTATTAGGAACTGAGAATGCCCAAGAAGTGACCGAGTTTGTGGTAAAGGCCATGGCCACGCGAGCAAAAGATCAAAAGATCAATCAATAAACCAAATAATCGATAGGCCAGAGTGAAGTGCACGTAATTAATATTAGCGTTCAATGCTTGCTAAGAATGATTTACGCATTATTGTCGGTCCTTGGACATAATTAAACGTTCCCCAGTGTCGTTGTCACGAAAATCGTGGTTCCTCATCTTTCCTAACTTTTGTATTTCCCTTCCTGTGCACAATTACACACTATTTATTTCTACCACTATATTGTTCTTCCATGAATTTTCCTTATAGTGGAATCCTGAGATAGGGGGGGGGGGCGGTCAAGACATACGCCGCGACGCGACCGCGCCGCATAAGCATGCTTCTTAGATCCAACTTGGTTCTTGAAGTTCGACGAATTGTATGACATCGACGTGCTCATGAATCGACCAATTACAACCCGGCAGCGTACCTCCTGTCACGCAGCCGGAGGGGGGGGAGCCACCCCCTAAGAGGAATTTTCGAGGAGGTCAGGGTTGGATTAGTTTCTGATCTATATCAATAGTTTCTGGAAATATTCCCCAAATTATTGGGCTAATCTCAACTTCAAAATTGTGCAAAAAATCAATAAATAACACTAAAGATCAAATATCGATTGAAACACCGCTATTCGGCCACGCCCATCCGCGCTTTCCTTTCACTGGAGGCAGTTGTGGGACTTCTATTTCTAGCATCAAACGCATGAAGAACTACATATTCTGCTCTCCTGGCGATAGAGGGCCGTCCCAGCGCGAGAACTGGTCCCGTCACATTTCATAGGTGGCTAAAATGCCGTCTGTTTCAGGTCTACGTAGGAGTACAGTAGGAAAAAGCAAATTATGGGAGCCAGTGGGGACCAGTTCTAGCATGCGGAGGGCTCTGATACTTCTTTCCTAAGTATGAATTCCAATATGAATGAAAAGAGCAGGAGTAGTCATATAGCGTGTGAAAAAATGGGCAGAGACGCAGAGGAATACAGAGCGCAGACAGCACAGCACTACCTGTCTCACCAATCCTGCCATTTGGCAGGCTTCCAAGATGGGCGAGACATGTCTTGGCACGCTTCCAATTACTGATAGCGCCCAATTTCCATGATTTGTCGTGAGACGAAATACGCTTTGTGCAGCTACACACAAAACAATGAATTGCTCTTATTTTTGGAACAGACAGTAAGTTATGGATGAAATAAAAATTTGTCAAAAAAATTCGAGACACACTCACGTGCGGCAAGTGTTTACGTGTTGAAATACACACACAAAAAGAATCTATTTTGTGCCGTTGTGACGAAAAAATGCAGAAATTCATCAGACGGCCTTCTTCCGGCACACACACACACACACGCAAGGCAAAAACAAAAACAACACCAACAACAACAAAACAGCGACGCACATTGTTTAGTAAACGAACGTTGTTTACTTATACGATGAAGAATACGACTGCAACTACAATAACAGCAGCTGGTATGCGTAATTNGAAAACATTTGTAACCAAAATGATTTAAAACAACCCGCCAGTAATGACATACTACAGTGGTAGAATACTAATGAACGGTACTAACTAAAAGAAGCACTGTTTCCGAGCTAGGAGGGATACAGGACAGCCGGGTTCCCTCAACGCGCGCGCATACGGTGGATTTCAATAATGTCAGTCAGGGAGACAGTGGCTTCTGTTCATTCTTAGAGGCCTTCCGTCCAACGAGCTTCCAAAGTTGGCAGGTCCAAAATGTATAATGATAATAGCGGTTTATACCGATTTGGTAAAAGAAAAACATGATAGTGTAAAGAATCGTCGTTACTATTATTATAGTCATCGGTTTTTGAAAGGGAGAGAGAAAAGAACGATATATACACTTGTCACAATGGTGAGACAACTCAAACCGAAATATGAAGAATAAGCTGAAACTGGATCCAACATATGATGGATCTCAGGCAACAACGGTGAACATTATGAGAAGATGAATAGTTCAGCTCCATTGGTGCCGTTACAGTACTACTTTTTTAGGCGTCAATTAAATTGTGCCGTTGTGCAGCCGACGTGTTGCACCGAATTTCACGATCCCGTAGAAGTGTTCATTTGTGGGTTATTGAAAGTTCTTATCAAGAATATGACAAGCATTTAGCATAATAATATTGTTAGTATTGACTTCATGGCCATATTCGACCACCGGCAGGACATTTGTGATACCGTAGCATTAGACGTCGAATAATANGAACGGAGGGGGGGGGGGGGGGATTCGAGCAATTAGTATAGTATGAACAGCTTGTATGTGTGCCAAAAAGAATCTATTTTGTGCCGCTGTGACAGGAAAACAATGGATTTTCAAGGATTCGGGGCCATGTCTCAATAATACTGGTTGGGGTAGAGCTCTCATAGAATGGGATTATACGAATTCTGTGGTGGATAAAATATTATTTTATGTAGAAACATAATTTTGAGAACTTTTACGCATATGATTTTCTGGCAATCGGCGGAATCCAATTAAATTTTATACTAGCTGCGTCCAATCTCCGCAAATAGGCGGTTATTCTTTGTGTTCAACTTACCGTTGCGATTTACTAGCGGCCGGCTACATGGTAAGAGACTCAATTCAAAAGTGAAATTTTCCGCGAGTGCTGCCTTTAAACTAAGTAAGGGTATTCCCTGACATTTTTGGGAACTACTGTTGCTCCAGGATGAAAACTGAGACCAACGCCCACTACAAAGTTACTATATGTGAACCCATCAACAACCTTTCTCTTCATGCACTGCGACACGTGTTAATGACAGCTGATAGCTATTTTTCCCTACGTACAGTCCTTGTCGAAAAGTTAGACGGAATGCGCGTGCGGTTCGGTGTCGCTACGACCCCGCCGCGGCGCGGCTCCCAATCGATACGATCCGCCCCGCAAGGCGTTTTTGGCGTGTTTTTCGTTAAAAAAATCGTTCTTTCGCGTTTCTCCCTTGCAGGTTTCCACTTCCACTCATTTCTTTACATTTTTACGATAGTGCACAGCAGTTTTCGTTCCCTTTTGAATTGGTTGTGTCTACTTTTGGAAAATATTCCAATTTTTCATTCCTTCCTATATTTTTTTACTCTAATTTGCTATTTTTTGCTGTTCTTCGCCTGTTTAAAGTTCCATTCTTNTCGCTACGACCCCGCCGCGGCGCGGCTCCCAATCGATACGATCCGCCCCGCAAGGCATTTTTGTCGTGTTTTTCGTAAAAAAAATCGTTCTTTCGCGTTTCTTCCTTGCAGTTTTCGACTTCTATCCATTTCTTTACATTTTTAGGATAGTGCACAGCAGTTTTCGTTCCCCTTCGAATTGGTTGTGTCTACTTTTGCAAAATATTCCAATTTTTTTTATTCTTTCCTATATTTTTTGCCCTAATTTGCTATTTTTTGCTGTTCTTCGCCTGTTTTGAACTTTTGAAGAAAATTGAAGAATAGCTATTTGGAGCGAAAAATATAAAAAGGAATAAAAAATATGGAATATTTTGCAAAAGTAGACACAACCAATCCAAAAGGGAACGAAAACTGCTGTGCACTATCCTAAAAGTGTAAAGAAATGGATAGAAAGCGGGAACTGCAAGGAAGAAACGCGAGAGAACGATTTTTCTAACGGAAAACACGACAAAAATGCCTTGCGGGGCGGATCGTATCGATTGGGAGCCGCGCCGCGGCGGGGTCGTAGCGACACCGAACCGCACGCGCATTCCGTCTAACTTTTCGACAAGGACTGTATGTACAGTGGACGTCAATGGCGGTGACCCGTCTGCGGCCTCGAAAAGCACGCGGCGCGACCGCACCGCTCACGCTAGAATCGTCGCTGCAGTGGCGTATCTGGGTTTTCTTGATAGTTTTTTCATCACATTTGATGATAACTAGTAAGAAAACTAACTGACTATCAATAAAACCCCATAATTTGATGTCCCGGAGAGGATTCCCGCTCGAGCGGCGCGGTCGCGCCGCGTTGTTTTCGAGGCCGCAGACGGGTCACCGCCATTGACGCCCACTGTATGTAGGTACCGTCTATCCGAAACGACGAATCCGCCCACTCAGACAAAAGTGGCGTGCGAGCGGGCCACGGTAGAGCGGGTGGCAGCCATATCGTGGCCCGCTCGCATGGTTGTCGTGGTCCGCTCGCACGGTTGTCGTGGTCTGTTCGCACGGTTTCGCTGCCTGTAAGTGTTGCCACAGCCCGCACACACGGGAAATCCCGTGCGAGCGGGTCCCCACAACACTCACACACAGCAAAACCGCGCGAGTAGGCCACGAAAACCGTGCGAACAGACCACGACAACCGTGCGAGCGGACCACGACAATCGTGCGAGCAGGCCACGACATGGCTGCCACCCGCTCTACCGGGGCCCGCTCGCACGCCCCTTTTGTCTGAGCAAGCGGTCGAGGCGGCCACGCTTGCCAGCACTCCATGTCATCATATCTAATCTGCGTATCACGTTTCACCGTTATCTTCATGGTATCAGTCAAAGATTTGGCTGTGACGTGGGCGACTCTGAAGCTAACAGCATACGCGCCGTCTCTGGATCCCCGACCGCTGTGGCGACCTCGTCGGCGCGGATTCACTGTACGTGCTGCGACGTGGCTCCGTCGACGCGCAGTCTAGCGTGAGGCAAGAATCTTTTGCAAAGACTATACCTACCATGTGTGAATACCACTGTTTTTCTAGCACGCGCAAGACCATTCCAATGCAAGTCGTTCAGAAGCAGCGGGATAATGAACGTTTAGATTCTTCATTCCTGCACGCAAACGCAGCCAAAAGCACGCAGCGGCATGGAAAGGATAATTTACTGAATGTGTTCGCTGGTATATAAAGCAGCCTCTTGCCTGAAATTAATCCTATTTTTCGTATCACTCGCTATCCTACACTGTACCGGACGCCAAACGGGTTCGGTCTCGAGCGGTAGAGGGACACAGTGATAAGAATGATTTATTAAAACAGAAGAAAAGAGATGTGTGAAGTAAGGTGGGGGATCTCTTGTGTGGCGTTGGCGGCTGGATGTTGACGACGTTGGAAGTGAGTTCTTTTCGTCCAGGCGGGTAGGTGGCGTGGTAGATGGGTTTGAAGAGGGCAGCGGATGACGACGGCGACGAGGCTGCGAAGAGACGACTGAATCACTGAGGAGGGTCTTCTGACCCCCTTTTATAGGCAATTATTGGCGGGATACCGCCTCCTTGTCTGATCTACTTCCGGTCGCGCGCGTTTGGCGGGCGTGATCTGTTCACTTACGGGGCGCTTCCGGACAACACCATATTCTATGTACAGGCAATTCAGAAAAGAGTCGGTGTTGGCGTATTCCTACGTGGAAAGTCCAATGGCGAGTCTGACAAATCGCTCATGTTCTATCCTGATAACCGCAGTGATATTTAGCTGCCTAACATGTTAAAACAAACCCGGAAGTGATGTGGGATTACGTGGAACACTCCGGGTTGAATTGCCTGTACAATAGTCACCGTGTGTACATAGGCTTTGGCCTCTCGCCGCCATCGTCCTTGTCCATGCAACTCCATCAATAGGACAGCATGTGTGACTACCTTTTATTTCAGAAATATTAACTCTCTATCTTGGTACAAATAAGCACAGCCCTGTCGGATTGTTCCACAAATTTCCCGAACATTTGTTTTCTCTGCAAATTTCTGGAAGGACGGAGACAGTATGTGCGGCAGTATTCACTACCACAAAATCAGGAAATGCCAAGGACGAGAAAAGCTTGGCTAGTGCAAATGAAGCCCTCTCTTACTTTGCCCGCCCAGACAGCAGGAGACTACATCGCAAAATCGAGGTAGATATTCCAAACAAATTGGAAGTGATCGAGCCGATATTCCGCTACGCGTTCGATCTCGCCATCATGAAAAGGAACAACGCGGTAAGCAAGAACTTTAAGGAATCAACAACTTGGGAAATAACAGCACAAGTGGAGAGCATGACTGCTAAGCTAATAAGTTCTGGGAGTCTCCATATCAGCATGTGGGACGCAAACCTTCATTGAGTTGGTCCTACTCCTCAGAGACCACTAGCTTGGGATCGTTTGAGGCCAGCACACTTTCCAATGTCAGGCGGGTGCAGTTGTAAGCACTGTGTGTATAACACGTGATAGCTATACGCTTATGCACTTGAATATTTACTTTCTAATAGTGCGATCTTTTCACATGACATCCAGGTTTTGGAAATGATGGAAATACGATAGCCGAAAGAATCGGAAATTAGCTCACGGTCTGCCACCAGACAACACGAATACGAATTTGGTTTTCTCAAGAAGCAGCCTGTGACGAGGCCAATGGTTAAATCGCGCATCAGTAGAGCGTGCGAGACCACGCAAGAAGCAGAAATATCAGTAGCGTCAGAGCAGAAGCGAGAACACCTAGCAAAACACACAAAAGTGCCCCTCTTTGACAATAAGCTTGATAAGCAGTATTCCAAGCACACTGTACAAGAGGCGTGGATGGAGTAAAACCGCTCTACAAACCAGGTTTGAATATCCAAAAAACAGTATCCTGACTGCTATGGTCGTTTGTACGCCCCACAGTGTAAAGAAGTGCGATATTAAACAGTCTGAAGATTCTAACAGGATGACGGAGTTTTTCGAATCCGACGAAGGTTCCCAGATTACGATCCGAGGCACATCAACAGTGTTCAAGAGAGGAATATCAGAGACTCCTCCTATCCGTAGCTGATCAGCAATAACGAGAATAAAGTTTGTTTCATTTTGTGCCAGTACTTCTCAAGCTTACGACCGTCAAACGATCACAAGTCAACAGAAGGAGAATGTCTTTGCGACTCATCTGAAGGATTATTTCTATTCCCACAATCACTACACACGTGAAGCCGGTATTTCTCGATTGCGAGAAGCTTTGAGGATCCAGACGCTCCTTAACATACGGACAAACATGGATACTGATATGAGGGAGCACAAGGTCTTCACTCCCTTCCTCATCCTGATACAGTCGTTCCAAAAAATACTTGCCTCCGGCATCCACCGCCCGTCTGCCGATCCGCACCGCGCCTCCTATGCGTTATGATCACGATACACTGCGCGTCGACTGAGCCACGTCGCACCACGTATGATAATGCATAGGAGGCGCGGCACGGCTCAGCAGACGGGCGGTGGATGCCGGAGGCAAGTATTTTTTGGAACGACTGTATATACACGTTATTGCGAGATCAATACGATTCTGCAACAATCTTCTGGAACAATCTTTTGCATAATAAGTTTTTGTTACGCCTTCATCCCGCGTGCTCTATAAAACAAATACAAATTCGGCACTCGGCTGGCTCGCTAACAAGCCCCACCCACAAATATGATACGCCGACGTCCCGCTGATGACAAACCCCGCCCACAAATAAGGCACATGGGGGGTCGCTAGGCCTCAATGGCCTGAGGAAGGCCCGCTAGAATTACCTGAGTTGTGATTTAGCACTGGACATACTGAAATCACTTTTTCCTCGACTAGCAGTTCGACTTTACAAGGCCATTACTTTGTAGCATGTTTTCTTAAACTTTATTCATATACATGTATGAATATCTACAAACATTACACGGCTGCTCTCCTTTCAGAATTTTAATCATGTATAGAAGAGGTTTCTTCAACGCCAAGCAATATGTTGTTCAAGAGCCTTGAAATAAATGGAGACTGCCCAGCTCCAATGAAGAGTGAAAACGACGGCTTCAAGTGTAAAGGGTGAGTGTGCGGTAGATTTTGTTCCTTTCACTTCACTGCAACTCCAGACATGGTTTTTATCCATGGATGAGCTAAAACGTCGTAAAGAGTTGCTCTGAAATGATCTTCATCACCAGTCTTCATCACTTTTGATAAACCATCTTCAAATACTCAACCTCTTGGAAGAATCCTTCACAATCAACTTCTTTATCAAGTTCGAAGGCTCTACCCTGACAGAGTTGGGTATCTAAAAGCAGCGAGCGTCTATGGAGTTGACGTAATAGCGGAGCTCATTACTAACAAATAGTCGATCACTCATAGCGGTGACAAAGTTGTTCATAGTCTTCACTGAGTTAGATGCCCAGCCAGAGAAAATTGATCCCTTGAAGACCTATTGTCTTGAAGCAGATTTCTAGCGGAGTTAAGTAGTGACTCCATAAAAAGCATTAGATCAGCAGTAATCGCTAGAGGCTCATTTCTGCTATTCATTGTGGGTTAGGATTCATAAATGCATCAGGACACGAAACTTGATTAGCAAAGCAACTTCTTCCATCTTTCGTCTATTAAATTAACATAGTCTATACGACAACCGATCATGCTAACCACTGCTGTCTTGCCTAGTTTCCGTTTCATGAGCCCCATCCCTGAGTCTCCGTTTGCAGATCCAGAATGCTTACAGCATCTTTCTAGCAGATGTTTGCACTTCGAATGCCAGGATAGTGCAATTTGTGCTGAAGTCAGCTCAACTATGGTCTTCACCGTTGCAGTGCAATTGCAAGCCAACAGTGGTTAGCACGATCGGTTGTTGTATAGAAGATGTGATTCTAGCAGACGACGGATGAGAAAGCTGCTCCGGTAGCCAGGTTTTGTGTGCTGGTGAATTTGTGAATCCTAGCCTACAATAAATAGCAGAGATGAGCCTCTAGCGTCTTTTCTTCTTCTCTAGAGTTTGCCCCACTCGTTGGCGGGTTCCGCTTTCCTGATCTTTTGATGCCATTCGCCCTATCCTGCGCTTGGTCTGGGCGCACGATAGGGCAAAATGGCGTCAAAAGGTTAGGAATGCATTTCACGATTGGCAAGTGGTCAGCGACGAACACGATCATCTCCTAATAGACCGCAGAAAGTTGACGAAAAAGTGGTATGACTACTTCGAGAAAGTCTCAACAGGAATTAGGCCATCCACCCATTCCACAACTACCGAGAACATACGGTTCGATCCATCCGATCACCGTAGGCGAAGCCACGGCCGCGCTGAAGCGCGTGAAGCCAGCGAAAACTATGAGAAATGTAATAACAGCAACAGTAATAACAAGAGTACGCTATATTACATGTGCTCGGAAAGAAATGGGTGTAACTCACTACACAGAAGCCCACAGGAAATTTGGGGTGCGGATTTGAGATCAGCGTCAAAAACTGCATATGGTAGTGCACATCCCATCACGAATGGTCACGGCCACCAAGTATCCTTCCCTTGTCAGCTGAATTGCTAACGGCGTTCCTCAACCAGGTCGTCGCAGAGAAAAACACCCAGGCGAATTGGCAGAGAAGTGCCACAATCCCGATCCTGAAGAGGCAAGGCAACTCTGCGGATTGTGCGAACCGTCGGCCGATACGCCTTCTTCCTCATACCACAAAGATATTCGAACACATCATCGACCACCAAATCCGCAATTCGTAATGATCCATGTAACGGGAGTGGGAGAGTAAGTTCCAGTATCGAGTAAGTTGTTCATTTCATTTCGCCGATCATGACTTATAAAAAAGCGCCTACTCTGTATGTAAGTGTGTGTGTGTGTGTGTGTGTGTGTGTGTG
>JARK01001527.1:193068-205129 GCA_000688135.1 Ancylostoma ceylanicum
GGGGGGTGGAAGCAAAAGTTATACAATGAAAATCTGGCGTGGCTATGTGTTGTAGAACCTTGATTGCTATGTGTTTGAGGTGACCTAGAATGTTTGATCTACTACTGATCTGCTGTGATCTACTCTGGAATGTTCTGGAACCTCACCTCTTGGGGTATTTGGACCCCGCAATTGTCACTGTATGTATTCTTCGCATTCATATGGCTTATCCGTATTCACTCGCCTGTGCTGTATTCTGTAAAGAATCAGTTCAGCAGATATCGATAGATTCAAAGCACGATCACTGTGGTCAGAGATGATAGCTGCTTATTACAGGGGACGGTAGAACGACGCCTCGCATATAAGGCCAGCCGGACGAGCCATGGACACACAGAGAGAGAGAGAGATGACCACGAGAGGTGATCCTCACACCTCTCACCCAGCCCACTTCCGCCCAGGGCTCTGATCGCCAGACGACCTCAACCTTATACTGTATTTGTGCTCGATTCGGATAAAACTGTATCACTGAAAGTGTGCCCCAGGACCGCACCATCCGCGTAGAGCGGACATATAACTATTCTGATTCTTCTAATTACTGACTCCAGAGGAAAATCTACAAATGTATCGCCAAGCAAAGTCTTTACACGAGAAACTTATCAGGGAACTTCATTGGATTTTATTTAACTTATGGGCTGCTATACATAGGTTTTATTCCCTAATGCACCTGTTGACCAGAGAGGATGCATTCTGCTACCTGCACTTGCTATGTTTAGACTTTGGGGTAGAACTACACTACTGTCTACTTCTTGAACCTTCCGTAAATTGGAGATGGTATTTCATGAGGAAATTTCAGGTCAGCTACTCATTTCTACTTTTCCATTTGTTCTGCTGATTTCTGAGATTGGCCTCGAAAGTAAGCCCAACAGTTTCAAGCCTTGCACTGTGTGTATCTGTTGTAAACCCGATCAATACATATCGTTTATTCAATATTCACTCTTAAGGAAAACCTCATCATAACAAGGATAAAATGCTTGAAAACCCGGTAACTAACAACAGGAATGAGGTCATGAGGTTCCAATTCTCTACATATTCTGTATTTTAAAGGGCAAGGATTAGACTGACTAACTGTTTTCACACAAGACATGGTTGATAATGCTGGACAATTAAGATCTATGATGGAGATCTACTTCTTGGTAATGCTGCCTAATATTTTGAGATTGAGTGCAAATTTGATATCATTTGTGGACAAATGTGTGCGTGTTGGTGCGGGTCTGAATGGAGAGGTCCATGAGTTGGTCGACTCGGCTTATTATTGGAAGAGACTGGCGTCGATACGGACAGGCTGCGAGCAGATCAGATGTTTGAAGGCGCTCACGTCGACGCCGGCAAGGTCGTCTGGGAATATCTGGAAGACAAGAAATATGAGAAATTTTCCCTTGCTGGAATAAACGAATTCGTTTGAACACAAGGAGAAGTTTTTCCTAGAGTATCCCCAGGTTTTCGAAACGTTATCTTATTCGGATTAAGAAAAAACCTGGAAATATCAAGTATTTTGAGAATATCTGTTACTATTTAATTATTTTACTGTTCAATTTTTATTTTAGTTTTTCATTATCTGTTATTATTTGACACAAAGCCAATCTTCCAGATACATACAAATGCTAAAAACCTAACTCTTATCTTCGAGTCTCTTGTGCGCCCTCACTGTAGAGGTATCTCAAGCTTTCATTACTGAAGAAATACACTAGCGTTCCCACATTCAGCTCACCGCCAATTTTGTACGATGAATTGAAGGAGATTTTGAATTCATGGACATAGCCTACGTTCGGAGGTAGGCAGAGAATAAGGATATTCAGAACACCTTCGCGTCACATCCGTGCCCGCTACCACTTCATACGCGCGCATCTGTGACGCACGCACGCATCAAGTACTTACATATAGTTTTTCACCGCTGCAACAGTAAGCACTGAATTTTGGATCTTTTTATGCAGCGTAAAAAAGTTACGTGTTTTTGGGACTATCAATTGCTCCGCCAATCAGCTTCTAGAAAGGAACGAAATGCCGCCGCTGTGATTGGGTGACGGTACAAACACACTTTATTGTTTTTTTTTTCTACTTCTATAACCGATTCTCCACAAAGGACAAATTTATGTGAAAGTGTTCGACTGGTTTTCCATCTGAAAGCTCCTGTACACTAATCATAGGACCGAATAGTGCATTCGCTATATTCGAAAAATTCGATTTCGAGTAAGCTGAAAGACTTCCCGAAAAAGATGGAAACATTAGTGTTAAGGAATGGAAATGGGCTTCAGTGCTTCTCCCATTTCAACATTTGGATTTTTCCCGATTAGGTTCTGCATTGGTAATAGAATTAAGTAAGTTGTTTGAGTTTACTCGGGCTTGAGTATACTGTACACGTGCCTAGAGCTTCGTGGAACCTGCAAAGATTTTCATTTAAAAAAAGGGGATTTCTTAAGAATTCCCCATTTCACAGGGATGGAAAAATTGGAAAAACGTGCTTGGTGCTTTCTTCCCGTTAAAGAGGTGAAGTGCGAGGAATGTCTGCAAAGCAACGTAGGCCACTGTGCAAGGTCATAATTTGCAATGTTTTTCAAAACAAGTTTGAAGATTTCGCTTTTCCCAAAGTGCACCATAGGCAAAAGAACAGTCCACCCTCATTTCTGCTGCAAAAGTCACCCTAGAAAGTGCAGTGCACGATGTGCACAGTTTGGCACGGTGCAGTGCTAGGCTACCAGTTCTGTGCGCACCTATCTTGCACTTTTCACCACTTGATCCGCTCAATGATCCGTGGTTTGCGTACAAAGAACGGACGCACTGAACTCCCTAAACCCACCGGGTGCACGGTCTTAGGGAGGGGTGGGTATGGAATGTTATTCACCTACTACTCACGCTAACAAGTAAGTTTGTCGCGAACGCGGAAGTCACGAGGTTTTACAGCCTCGCTGGCCAGTCGATCCGCGCACGCGGTTTTCGGCGTTCGCGGCTGAACGCTGTGCACTCATTCACCTTCAACAACAAAATGTTTACTCGATGTGTGGTGTTGTTGACGCTGAGGTTCAGTAGTAAACAGCCAGCGACGACGCGATAGAGCGTCGCGCTCTGCCGGACGTCGCTTCTCGACGAACACGCGCTGCTCTCAAGGTTACCTGGCCGTACCATGCGCGCAGTCTACAGCTGATTCTGCGACAGAAAAACGCTCGTCTCGAAAAAAAAAAACGATGCTCGATGCGTTTGATCGCTGACCAAGGCTAAAACAATGGCAACAAGTGCGGCATTTTTGGAAAAGAAACTTCTGATGGTCACAGCTATATCATTTCTAGCCAACAGCATCCATGGCGCCTTTCCTCAGTTTTTGAGCGTTCTTCCCAAATTTTACAACGTTGGCAAAAATTTTTTTACCCCATACAATATTCTTAATAATTTTTCGTTCTTCTGTATATTAATTCTATCAGCCTTCACAATCCCTCCTCCGCGGCCGCCCCCTCCCCACCTCGATAAATTTTACAACGTTGGCAAAAATTTTTTTACCCCATACAATATTCTTAATAATTTTTCGTTCTTCTGTATATTAATTCTATCAGCCTTCACAATCCCTCCTCCGCGGCCGCCCCCTCCCACCTCGATAACTGAGATATGTGAAATTCTTAAATCATTTCATTCTAAATTCTATAATTAATTCGCAATTTTTCCCAAGTTTTTAAAGATCAGTTTCAACATTTATCAATTCGTCAAATTTCCTGGCCACGCCTCTTTTCACAATTCCTCCCTCAGGAAAAGGGTGAGCAAAATATCCAGGATTCTTTAGTGAAAGGTAGGTAATATGTATCCCTATACTACCTCATTTATTGTTTTTTTTTTCTTTACTTTATTTATAGTTCATCACTAGTTTTTGTAGATTGATTGTAAAATTTCTATCTGACCACGCCCCTTTTCAACTGTTCGCTCCCGTCCCATTTTTGAGAAATATATCTGGATTCAGTGATGACAAGAGTGTAACTGTCTCTCCTTCTATCCCCTGGACGAGTTGTAGCATGGCATGGATTGGGTGTTTTGTCTGCCACCACTCTCCTTCCCGCAATAAAATATTTTCCCAATCTTATTTCCACTCTCATTCCCGGTCAACTCGTCCATTTTTCTTCAAAGGACCGAAATATCGAAAACCGGGTCTTTTGTGAATATGGACAACATCAATCAACTAATTCGTGCTCATCATGGTTAGGAATCTACTCAGACTATAGCTAATTAGTTAAGAGGCTAAGGCTAATCTTTCCGTGATCGCTGCCCTTAGAACGATGAACGCAGTGCAACGCTGAGTACGTGCTTTGCAACCTATGTGACGCTGTGTCGTGACCCGAAGTGGATAATCATTTACCTAATGAAGATTTAGAAGAGTTAAATTCAAATTGAAACACGCTCAGAATTCCAGCAGACCTACTAAATACCTAAAAATCCCTCACACCATTCCCAACTAATCCATTTTTGTGTGTGGTAAAGTGAATTTCTAACTTTAGTGACCAAAGTAATGGCTTTTTTGAATGGTAGAAAAACCATACTGATGATCAGTATTGGTTTCACGGAGAGGCATTTCTCCCCCCGAAAGCCCCCCCCCCCCCGCTCACCCGCCCACAAGCTCATAATTTTCCACTTTCCACTTGTACGAAGCGCTAATTACCGGTTTGCTGTTGAGGAACTCCTTGACCTAAGGTCGTATACATGGATTACCCAAGGTAAGCGTACTAACACTACACAGGTTTACCCATCTTTAAAAGAGGCTTACAATATTGATCAATATTGGTTCCATAGAGAGGCCTAGGTAATTTTTCCGTCCAAATCAATCATCAACACGGTTACCTTGGGTAATCTCAATGATGTATCCAGACCTTAGAGAAGTTGGCTTTTTAAAACATTGAAAATGAGGAGTATCATACTGCAAATTAGGATCTTCTTCACTGGTTTGCAAAGGGGTTCGAAGAAAGATGTTGCTTACCTACAGGTAACTTGAGCTAGAAGGAGAGACTTACAGCAGTTTCTTTTCAAAGCACAACTATGATCCCGGCTATATGAGCTAAGGGACTCTAGCCTGGGCCACAAAGCATTCGCTCGAGCATGTTCCATCGGAAATCAGAGAACGCAGAAGATAGTCGTCGAAGGCCGTGGCAATGTTCTCGGATATGAGCTACTTAGTAACAAGTGGTGGAGGTATCCACAAAAACTCCTTCAAGTATGTCCCCTGATTTCTAGGTTACGCAAACAGAGCGCATCTCGCGGTTAGATACGCTGATCATGCGGTAGCACGTGTGAAGATCGTTAGGAGAGCCAGAAATGCGAAGCTTAGGAGAGGAGGAGTGGACCACAATACACTCTATCCAGCTGGATAAATGCATACCGAGAGATTCTTAGCAACGTTTTGGTTTTACGGCTATTTAGGGGACGCATGGATCATTGAGATTACCCAAAGTAAACGCACTGACGCCCCTGTTAGCGATGGGTAATTTTGTGTGATGTTAGCGCTGTTACTTTGGGTGATCTCAATGATGCATGAGAATTCAGTAAAATTTATCCGTGGATATACGTAGCCATTGATTTCGGCTACATCCGGATAATATCCAACCGATAAGGACACATTCGCTGCTCCATCACCAATTCGGATAATTTTGAAAGTAGAAAACTGGAGCATCTGAATCAAAGAAGGGACCGTAAACAAGCCTTCCGCCTATCCTTTCACCCTGGATCAAGGTTTGGGGGCGAAAGCGTCATTGAGATTACCCAGGGTAGACGTACATAGTAACACCAATAACACCTAGTAATACGAATTTACCCATTATTCGCATGATCATCAAAACGTTTACCCTGGGCAATCTCAATGGCGCGTGCAAGCCGTGGATGCATCATTGAGATTACCCAAGGTAAATTTGTTGACGCCCATGTTAACAATGGGTAAATCAGTGTGGTTTTAGCAAGTTTGCCCTGGGTACTCTCATTGATGTATGCGGCCCCAAAACAACCCTATCATTCTACTATAATAATTCTACATCACCACTTTTTGGACAAAGTCTTTTCATGTTAAAATTTGAGTAAATCCTGCATTCTCATGACAATAACAGGTTCTCTCTTGGATTGTTGCTGAACTCCATTCATTTGCCAGGTCTCCAACCACGATAGTTTTTTCCAAATGCGGCGGAAACTACCTATTGGAATCACAGACCTCAATGAACCCGCAGCAGAAAAATGGAAGATAATTATTGAAGAGGTGGGCAGGATTTTTCCCTATTATCAGTTAGTAATGGCAGGCACAGAGAGTTGGAAGCAGAGGCGGGGATTGTCCAGAACTGGTTTATAGAATAAATAAAATTCATGGTTCTATTAGCCTACTTTTAAAATTGCAGAATTAGAAAAATCACAGAAATTTTTAATGGCCACCCACTCATCCGCCACCCCCTCCCCGTCGAAAAAATTTCTGCGTTTCCACCACCCGTCACTATTTCTTATTGCATGTAATATGTTTGTTATGTCTACTAGGTTGCGTGACAAGACGTACGCTGCTGAACTGTGATTGGTCGATTCATGCGCGCGTCGCGGCTGCAGGCTTCAAAAGTACGAGCAGCGTTGCGGAGAAATAGGCAAGTTTTCTGAGCTGAGGTGCGACAGATGAATGCCATAGGTGCCGAAAGGGTGTAAGAGGTGTCCACCGGAGTCATTCTATGCGTTGATTTTGAAGGAAGATCCCGGATCTAGTAATGAGCATACGCGTGCGGCGCGGTTGCGTCGCGGCGTACATCCTGACGTCCTGACCACCTCCCTGTCTACTACTACATATGATTTGGAAATTTTCTTCTTTTTTTTTGCTCTCGTAGAGCGCAAATGAGGACTTTCACTCCCTACTTTCTTCCCATTCCTATTTCCTCTAACCCTTAGCATTTTTTTATTTTTTATTCCTCACCTCATTACTATGGGTTGCAGACGGTGGCAGATGGTACATGTAGCCGCATCTGTACTGCGGCATCCCAGTGTTCAGCTGTGGCTTCACGTCCACCTTCTCGTCGGCTTCGTCGAGCCTCTGTTCGAGCTCCATCACTTGGGAGACGTAATCCACGAGTATCTGAATGGAATACTTCTGGAAGACGCCTTGCCCATGCCATCGAGGTCAAAATCCCTTCATGCGCTCTGCCCAGCACCACATAACTGGTATCTTTTCTTTCGCGACTGCCGAGAAAAAACCGGTTTTCGCAGCGGAAAAAAGCGGTACCATCCAGTGCCATTCGCGCAGCTGCTAATCATAAAAGTTGACCAGTGTTGGTCGACGACGTTTCAGGCCGAAAAACGATTTTCTTATGGAGATTTTCATAGAACGAAGGGGAACGCATCGCCGTAGTGTAACAGGCAGTAAAAGGTACGACTTAATACGTAATCGTAGCGAGAAATTCGTCGTTTGCGACAAGATAAAGGAGCGTCTTTAGTCTCACCCTGAAAGCGTTCCTTTCTGAGCTGATCGACGGCACAAAACGGCGAAGACGCTCGAAAATCTGTATGTCTCGCGAGGTTCGCATGGCTGGATGAGGTGAATCGGGCAGTGAGCTGGAAATAAGTCCTTGCATCATGAAACGCAGCTATTTTCTGGATTCAAAGTGCTTTTCCCAAAAGTTTCCCCACCTTACTGAGCTTGGACTTGGTTGTGAGCAATCCGATGAGCACGTTGATCCACCACTGAGACGTCGAACACGATAGGGGTGGTGACGAGAGGAGGGCTAAAAATAAAGGTTACGATACAATTGCAAGGTTTTCGCGGCAAAAATAGCCCTAAAATCACTTATTGGCTAAGGTTGACAAGTCTGGGGAACTGAGAGAATTTGAATCTCATGTTTTTGCTCAAAGTTCGCTTTTTCTATCTGTTTTCGCAACTTTCGGCGAGAGATCTCAAGGCGTTCGCATAAAAACTGCACGAAAAACGTGTCGTTTTTGCGGGGGTTCGGTTTGAACTAGCAAAGATCTATGGGTTCCCCTCCTCGCATCTTTTTCTGGAAGTCTGGAAGAAGGATCAAGGCGACTTCAAGCATTTCCCCTTTGCTTAGATGTTGCACATCAGTCTATTCTTAGCCTAATTGAGGCAGTTACAGCTCTAATTCCCTCAATTTACCGGTGTCGGCGTCGCCAAAGTCATGTTTACTTCTTTGCACCTTGATTAACTATCCAGGAAACAACCAAAGTAGGTTGCAAGTGCTTTTCGGTACCTATGGATCTGTAGGGGACCTTACCCGGGGAAGCACTACTTCACGAAATACTTGAGATCTGGGTTGGGATCTATAAACCCACTAGAGGAGGTTCCATGCTTCTCGCCTAAAATGGACGGGTTTTTCAGGAAAAATTTACCCATCTACAATCCTGGGTCATTATACCCGTGATAATAAGATCCGTAAACCCACTAGAGGAGGTTCCATGCATCACGCTTACTCATAATGGACGGTTTCTCGGGAAAAAATGTACCCATATACTCCCCTGGGTTATTATACCCGTGGTAATAAGATTAATAATCTTTCCAGCGTTGCATCTGAGTCTAGATATGCAACTGAGATTACCCAGGGTAATCGTGTTGACCTTGCACTAACAATGGAAGGATCTGAGTGGTGTTAACACGTTTACCCTAGGTAGTCTGAATGATGCTCTTAGAAAATAGTGCACTGCAAGGGACCAGGAAGTTTCTCGGAAGCTTCGACTATGGATTCTGCAGCTGTACTGCGGCAAAAGCTGAGATGCCACCAGGAAATTCAGGAAGGATAGGGATTCGCCTTATCCCAGGGATCAGCCGCTCACCTTATCCCAGTCGAGAATCAGCCGGGTTCTCTCTCGAATAGCAGCTCCAGCGGTGGGAGATCTGTTTGACTTCTGCATGGTGATGATGTTGAGCCGTTCGTTGAGACGAGGTGATAGTTGCGAGATCCGGGACTTCACGGTGACGAAGACGATCTACAGCGCTGCGCTACGGCGAAACGAAAGCGTGTGCCGCTGCCAAATTTAGGGAGTAGGTGTGGTGTATGTGCAGAAGAGTGATGTTGGCTGGACGGTAACGTGAAAGATATTCGCTGTGCCAGGAAGCACCGGCCTCCTCGCCGGCATCGTCAGCGCCCCTCCGTCGCTCAGCGAACACTTTCCATCGCCCGACGTCCGAATCCTCTGCTAGTCATGTGCGTTCTCGTCGTTCATCGTCGGTTTTCCAGCGTACTATCTCGTTTTTGCGCTCATCGTCCGCCACCTCTCAAGGCCATACCCAATACCCGAAAAACGCGCGGAGCCGTGTGTATGTGCCCGGCCAAGCTGTATTTCAAGAAGAACAGCACATCGCTCGTTCAAAATTATCACGAACGGGAACGAACGTGCCACGGCTGGCTGATACGGGCTGATACCGAAAACGCGGCTTCGACACCGAAGTGCAAGCTACCATCTTCAGGCCAGCAGCCACTCGAAGACGCCGCGGACACGGTGAGCCACCGTAATGCTGCCGTGCCAGAAGCGACGTCCAGGAAAAAATGGCCCAATCAGGGTAGCAAACGGGCGAAATTGTTGTACGATGGAAAGAAAAGATGTAGCATAATTGCTCATAGAGGAAATTTAGAGGAAATTTAGTTATTCTCTTAGGAGACCTATGTGAGTAATTGCAGAATGCGTGGTTCTAAGAGCAGATTTTTGTTCCATAGAGATAACCCTTTTGGCTTTAGCAGGAGGTTGTCGAGTTACCTTGACGAGTCACAACTTTATGTAGTCTTCGAGCAAAATTATACCTGGGTGTGGATACGTCACTGAGATTGACCATGGTAAAACTATTCACGCCCGATAGGTAATTTTTTTTTACGGTGTTAGCACGTTTACCCTGGGTAATCTGAATGATGCATACGGCCCGTGTTTTCTTTCCTATACATACAATCTAATCACCTACTCATTTATTTCCACTTATTTATTTTACTTTAACTTTTTCTTTTTTTTTCTTTTTCAAACTCTCTCACTTATTTTACTTTAACTTTTTCTTTTTTTCTCTTTTTCAAACTCTCTCCAGATCTATCATGTTTATAAATATCATTATTTTCTCATTTTATTATTACTTATAATTTTATCTATTATTAGTATCCAACTAACACGTTTTTTTCTACTTATACTTTTCCATCTATAGTCGCGTCGTCGTCCAGTCGCGGCCGCAGCGAGGGGTGGGGCCCAAACCCCAAGATTTGGCCGCCAAATTTTCAAAATTACCTTACAACATAAATAAAAACCTCTTTATAGTCTATTTTTGATTGTCTATTCCTACTATTATTTTTAAATATTTTTTTACCAATTATCTAACATTATAAGTAAAATTTTTTATTAATCTTAATATTCCACAGGAGTGCACGAAGTGGCAGAGTTATCACCTTTTTTTAAACCCCCCCCCTTGGCTAGCAACTTCTGCTTCCGGCACTGACCTATACCTATAATATATTGTAGTTTCGCACTATCCTGTTATCATAGTCTTATGATTTCAGTTCTTTAAAACATTTTTAGTATCAGTGGATAGCAGTGGCGGATGCAGGGGGGGCCTCGAGAACGAGTCGTCGAATTTTCGAAATTACAAAATCTTTGTATTGGTATACTTTTAATTGTTTATTTCTATCGTTAGTTCTTAAATGATTTTTTGTTAATTCTCTAGTGTTATAATTGATATTTTTATAAAATTTAATCTCCATTCGGGTCCCTGAAAGGTGGAAACCCCAATTTTTCCCACGCTTTTCTACTTATACTTTTCCATCTATAGTCGCGTCGTCGTCCAGTCGTCGTCCTTCAAGGTTCATTCTCATGCCAATCTTGGTATTTCATTTGTCTGATATCTTTACTAGTATTTAATTGATAATCGTTCTTTTTTTCAACTCATCCAAGTCCCAGCCATTAGAAAGTATCCTCATCCTCCTCATGATTCTCTGATACCACAAGCGGGTGTTCTCATGTTTCCTCCCTTTAGTCGAAGAAATGAAACGGGAATTAGACAGTAACTTGTTTTTTTTTGTTTATTTCTGCCACTACAAAAAACTATATGAGAGTACCATTGGATCAATAAACTTGCCAGAAATACCTATGAGAACGGAGATAATTTTGTAATGTCCTGTTTTTGCCACATTTACACCAGTGCTTTTCAAATGCGTTTGCAAATGGAATTTAGAGTTGGAAATACTTCCTCGTAACTTTGTTTTCAAATTTCTAGCAGTCCTTTTTCTTTGGAAGAGCCTCCACTTTTCTACCATACCTCACCTTCCCCCCCCCCCTTACACTCAGCAGAGAAACATTCTGGCTAGGTGAAATTTTAATTTTTTCCAAATATTCTAAAAACCAAAGAGGAGCTAAAAATCGATATGTAGGAAGAAATCGATGTGCTCTGGCAATTATTTAGCATGCTAAGCACATTAATAGCCCAATTCGTGGTCACAATTACACGCGTTTGCTTCCTTTTCGCGCGGCGATCAGGTAATTTGCTGCAAAATTGTTGTGTTCGGTTTTTCCGAAGGTCATCTAAGTGCTCCCACTGATCGCTGATCCAGCGCCGGACCTCCAAGACGAAAGGCGCGAGCGAGATTATGGCTCTCGCTGACTGTGCGATTGTTCCGTAGATAATCTATCCGTTTATTTACATACTTATTTATCTGCATATTTTCTTGTATGTTTATTTATTAACTTGTGTTTTCCTATCTATCATCAATTGCCTCTTTTCTGGGAAGATGTATAGTGTGTATATTTCGGGGTGGCCTACGAGTGCACCACGTGGCATGACGTGTGGAGTACTGCTGGCAGCGCTCCAGCAGACAACAGGTGGGTATCGATCGCCAGCTCGCTTCATGGCGGGCGGTGCGGTCGCACGACACCCCGAAATATACACACCATACGTTCACGGCACAATGCTCAACTAGACGCTCATTTTCTGGTTGTATGGTTGTTAGAACAGTGGCGGACACAGGGTTTGCTGCAGGAGGACACCCTACCCGCCCTGGGTTGCCGAATTTTCGAAATTACTTTCTAAAATGAATAGTAATTTATATTAGTCCATTAT
>JARK01001527.1:212705-223275 GCA_000688135.1 Ancylostoma ceylanicum
AGCCATGGTGGGGAGGGAGGGGGGGGGAGAGAGGGAGAAAAGTGACAATTCCGCCACTTCAGGGGCCCACAACGAAAATAGTAAAAATGTCAGTTTTGGCATTGAATAATAATAAATACTTTGAGGAATAATAGTAAAAATAGGCAGAAGCAGCCCAAACCAAATTTTTTTGATCATTTGATGGAGCATCTTGGAAAAATCGGCGATAGATTCTAATTGAAAAAGATCATCCAAGCCACACCTTGCCCACTGCGTTCGCATTTGGGACGAACGTATTCAAAAAGAACATGACCCTGAAAGCACTAGTATAGAACTCACCACGTAAAACACGTTGAGCGACTGCAGTGCCTTCTGTATGAAATCATATCCACATTTAAAAGGTGTCAGCATTTCGGGATCTTAACTGTAACAGCAATACAGATAAGAAAGTTGTGATATCTCACGAATTCAATACAAATCTAGGTATGATAATGGATCTCCAGCTGGATGAGGAAACAATCAAATGTTCGTTCAATCTTTAGTTTTCGAACGTCAATCTAATCGCATCTTAACAATGAACAAGGAAGTAACTCCTAAAAATTAAACTATAACAACAAACTTAGACTATGCTGAATTGCACTAGAAACTGCAATAGGGAATCTGGTGAAACAGTAACAAAATGACAAAGACTTGTTCGAGATTACGAAAGCACAGGAACACCAACCGTTGCTAGGCACTATAACTCTAAACTTTCCTACAATCTCAACTTTAAACAACAATTACCCTAAACTATACTCTAGGCCAATTTAAGACAAAGTGATATCTCGAGCGAGGTAGTATAAAAAAGACGTAACCAAGGAGACGTAAAATCATGACTTTTCCTGTTCTTCACTGTTCACAGGTGTGTCAATATCAATATCCTTGCCATCGTCACCGAACTTGTAGTTCTCGTAGATTTCATTGAATAAACCACCACAGGAAACCACTGCCTTCAGTTTGGTGGCCAGCAGATACGACCCAGATAGCTTGCGATGAAGTGAATAGATCTCTTCCGGGGGTGAAGTGAGCCTGAGCAGGGAAACTTAACAATTTGAAATAACTCGAAGAAGATATCTGCAATGCAAACCTATGTTCCAACATGATAGGTAGAAGATGTTGTATCCGTTTGGTAACACTTTGGCGGGAGAAGTCGAATGGGCGGCTACTAGCCAGGGTTTCTCCCATTATCAGCACCGATTCAGCATGAGCTTTTTCCATTATTTCAGTTTCGTAACCCGTCAAGAACCCGATTTCGCGCGAGTGCCTAAAATTCACGATAATTTATAGTTTAACAGAAAAAATGCACATAACGAACGGGTGTTGAGTGAAAAGGCAAATAAGCAGGGCTGTTTTAAGAAAAAGAAGCAGATAAGACAGATATGAAATGAACAGTGACAAGAGATAAAATGACGCACGACTAAGTAAAGAAAAAGTGATAAGAAAATGAAAAGAAGTAGGGGATGATCACAAAACCTACTCAATAATCTTCTTGGTGTCAGCATCTGATGCGGCTTTAATTATTTTCATGTAACGATCCACAAATTTTTTGCTATATGATCGGGATGCACCAAAGTCGAGCAGAACCATACGTGGCTCACCTAAACGTTACTGAATGAGCACTAAGCCTTTCTTTTAAGTGACCTAGGGCATGAATCGAGGTTTACCACAGACCGATAGGATCCCATTGGGACGATCAGCTCACAAGGGAAGGATACTTGGTGGCCGTGGCCATTCGTGATGAGATGTGTACTGTCATATGCAGTTTTTGACGCTGATCTCGAATCCGTACCCCAAATTTCCTGCGGGGTTCTGTGCAGTGAGTTACACCCATTTCTTTCCGCGCACATGTAATGCAATTTGCTCTTGTTTTGGCCCCAGGCTATGCTTGGTAGCTGATTCAATGTCTTCAAAATGTTGAATAGTTTCGGAGGAAACATGGTTCTTGCTAGTGAATTGCCGATACAGCTGCCTTACCCCAATTAAGCTCCCATGCAAGGGCATGAGGGAGTCAGTCACTGATTTTAAGTACTGTTCCCATATACGAGCTTAAATTGAGGTAAGGCGGCTGTATCTGCAGCACACTATCAAGGCTCTTGTTTCCTCTTGGAGACCTTAATATTTTTAGGACGATAATGCAGCTACCAGGCTTAGCCTGGCCCCTAAAAGAGTAGGGAATATTACATCTGAGCGAAAAGAAATAGATGTAACTCGCTACACAGGAGCCCGCAGGAAATTTGGGCTACGGATTCGAGATCAGCGTCAAAAACTGCATATTGTAGTACACAACCCATCACGAATGGCCACGGCTACCAAGTATCCTTCCCTTGTCAGAAACACGCGAAAGGATAATAGACGAATAACAACAAGATACTCTAAGCTTTTTTTTTCTACGTCTTTAACTCGATAAATATAGACTATCTTCACCTGTTACTGGATGTATTCCGAGGAAGAAATTGGACCAGTTCGGATCTGTTTGCATGAATCTCCACACAAAAATCTAGAAAAGGGTACATTTAAATTAAAAGAAAAGATTATGCGTAACAGACTACAAAGCACTTACCTCTTTAAGACAAAGTTCAATGAATTTCCCGGCAATGTAATCGCGAACAACTTGAGGTTCATTCACACACTTGTCGACAGGCTTTCCAACTACATACTCAGCTGTTAAAACACGATTCGTAGTGAGCGAATCCACCACCTAAAAATCACAGATTTTGGACAAAAAAAAAGAAAAGAAAATGTGAAAGTACACACCTCGGGAACGAAAAAGTCCTTTGAGTCAGCTAGCAACTCTCGGAACTTTTTCATAGCTCGAGCTTCTCTCATGTAGTCGCATTCCATTGCTAATTCTCTGCGAGCAACCTGGAAGTAAAGGAGTCAAATCCGGTCATGAGAACAAAACAAAATCCAATGTAACCTCAATGAACTTCTCCAAAAACAATCCTTTCGGGAAGATGCCTCCGATGGAGAGTACAGACACCAAATTGTCAATATCTGAGTCGATTCCTGAAGAACCGAACTAGGAACAATTAGCGAACAATAGCTAACTGATTATGAGGCTGACCTTCTGCAACTCCGGGATATTGGATCTTTACAGCTACCTTTCGACCGTCTAACAGAACGGCTCGATGCACCTATAGAGGTCATTTCATCACAACCAATAGTTTTTAAGAAAAACTGACCGGAACGGCGACAATCGGGTCATAACAGATAAAAAAAAAGACTTCATACAAATAATGGCCTTCAATATAAATAATCGATGCAAATAATAGTAGCAAACTAGCCCAGAAACTCGGCAAAATAAGAGAAGAAAAACAAAGTACCATCCGAAATAGGTAATGTACGAACCTGGCCGATGGAAGCTGCTGCAAATGGGCGATCTTCGAATGAGCGAAATTGCGATCTCCAATCTGTACCAAACGACGCAACCATTTGTTTCGTTACCTAAACACCTTTCCATTAAATAAGGCATCCTTATGCCCACTGGAACAGCTGCAGATTACGAAATACTACCTGCTTCACAGGCATGAAGTCTGCGCTTTGTCTGACTCTCTCAAATATCTCCAGCAAACTGGCAGGAACTGTATCTGGATCTTGGATGGACAACATCTGCCCAAGTTTGAGAGCAGCGCCTCTCACCTGGAGAAAAAACTCATAAATGAAAGCGGCAAAAAACAATGGAAGGAAAATTTAGAAGAATGGTGTCGAATAGATCAAAACGAAGTAGATCGTTAGGAAAGATCAGAGAAGAAAAGAGCAACTAACCCTGCAAAGAGTCTGCACAATTCTGTCAGCATTCGCTGGAGAGAAAAATGGGTTTGATGGCATTCCTTCAGCAATTTTCGAGCCACCGAAAGACAGCGTTCGCCGAGTCACTTCCGCTGCAGCTCCTCCCGCAAGGCCAACAGCTAGTTGGCCAAATGAAGCGAGGCTAAAAGAGCAATAATTCTATGCAAAGGAAACTAAAACGATTTGTTTTGTATGGATGGAGGCTGATGCTATTCTCTAACTGGTCAGAGAGACTTAACAGTTACAGCAATTCTCATCTATCTAATGCAGCCATGAAGCTAATACCTTTTGAAATCATATGCATTAGTTCAATTTCGAGGATTTCTTTGATGCAAAATGATTTGAATTATTGGCGGATTTATGGAAGAAATGAAGACGAAATAATAATGTGACGAAATAATAATTTACCGGCCAATCCTAGTCGACGGCACTTTGCTTTCTTTACTTTTTGTTAGACCATCAGTGTTTTCTTCTGCTGTGACGGTGTAATCGACAGGAAGCGATGGTCGATAGATGTTATCCTTCGACTTGCGACGAAGTTTCTGGGCTGCATCCAAATCATCCACTGACTGAGCGGCTTTCAAGAGGAATTCCTCCTCCTCAGCGGTGAGACCAGTCTCAAGATCCGTCTTACTCCCACCAGCTCCAGGAGAAAACTTCGACTTGATGAAGTCCGAATCTTTGAAGTACGGCTTTTCCTGAACTTCTTCACCGAGTTTCTGCAAATTCGGCAAAGGGATGTTTGGTAATGCAATGGTTCCTTTTGAAATGAGTTCAGCTACTCTGCTAAGACCAGAAATTACGCTTGGACTGGGGGAGATGCTATAGCCATATATCTTCTCGCCAGATGGTGAGACTGTATAACCGCCAGTTCCAGGAAAAATTCCTTTAGCTATTAGCTCAGCAAAGGTTCGTATTCCCGTAGCAACAGCGTTCGTTCTTTGTAGGACATCTGTTGCAGATTCAGGTAGAGTCCACTGAGGAGATGGTGTTTGCTTCGGCGTTGACGGGTCGATAACCGCTCCTCCTCCAACCACTGTTCTTAAACAGGACTGAATGACGTTGTCCTCTATCCTTCGTCCCTCGTAACCAAGTTGACTACGGAATATCAGTCGTAGTCCAGTGAAGATTGGTCCACCTTCTTCACGACACCATTTCAAGGCGGACGTGGATGCCTTTACAGGCATATGGATCTGTAAGAACAGCGACATGATTCTAAAATGCACGTATAAACATAAAAGAAGTACGGAGAACGATGAGATAACAGTATTGAAGGAAAAAAGTCAATGTTTTGAAGGTGAAAGTGTAAATTGAGAGAGGTGTTTGTGACACAATGAAATGAACGAAAAAGAAAGGGTGCTTCTTCTAGAGTATGATTAACTTAAGCTCCAGCCAATGAATGTATTCTATCGTCACTCCAAAAATTGGTACTATTTTGAAAAATCAAATCTTTGCAAAATTTCTACATGTAAGCCAGTACAGAAACTGAAGTGTGATAAAAGCGCCACAAACGCCAACAGATGGCACTGTTCTATTACTGCACTACTGTTACAAGTGCAACAACTTGAATGAGGCTTTTTCAGAAACCATGAATGCGGCAACCAGCACTGATCAAAAAACGGATCCCGTCCTTCCATTGTACGAGACGCTGCCAGACCATAAAACGCAAGCGTGAGTTTGGCTGAGCATCGAAACCCTTCCCCACACGAGTTACTTACCACGCAGACACGGGTGAGGATTTCGCCATTCATTTCTATCCGCTGTGCAACTCCACTGAGGAGTTACAATTCTGTAAGCAAAACGACGTCGAAAATGTCTTTCGCCACCACCTTATGTGCCCAAGAACCGGATTTTTAAGGGAATGGTATTAATCCACTTTCGCTCGGTTGGCAGAAGTGTGTTGAAGAGAACAAGAGTCTCTATTTTCAAGGGAAACATCGACAGAGAACGGAGTGAAACCCTTCCAGAGACGGAGGCTAGGAATGTGGGAGCCATCGGAATGGCACAGTAGGCAGTAGTTCCAGCCCGTCATGTTGGCTTGGCGCAGGAGCACGACCAACAGTGGAACCATTACGGCTGCATCTCAAGGTCTAGAGATAACAACATGGAAATGTCGTACACAACATGAAAGAAAGGAAGTCTAAGAGAAACTGTACGTAGTTGCAGTTCGTTCTCCACGATATTAAGACCCCTAATGAAGCACTAGAGAGATGGCAGAAGCAAATCTCTGTTTTCGAACAAAACCAACGAAAACAAAGAAAGATGGTGATTACGAAATCCAGTGAGAATTGTCGAAATCCAGTGAACTTTGAGCCCTTCAGCGGCTTTCCATGGAAACAGCAGATGTGGACCGCGGCTAATTTAAAGGACCAACCAATGTTCACCTTGGAGCGCGATATTTCATGCGCTTAAAATTTTCGTATTTTCGTGGTGTGCTAGACCTGGCGTGAAGTGTTGGTTCATATTCTACTTTTTAGTCAAACAACCCTCGGTCACTGCAGCAAAAATGTTTCGGAAACCAGCAAAGAAACGTACTCAAGTTCAGGTAGTCTTTTGATTACATGTCCTCTTTTTTTTAGATCTTTCTTTTCTGCTTAAACGCTTTGGCTTGATAGTATAATTGGTGCAATCATGAGTTTTTCATTCAAGTGGAGAGCTTATTTATTTATTTATCTATTTATTTATTTATTGTGGTAAGTTGGAAGATGAAGAGATTCTAATGAAATGAAACGAAGAGATTGAGATTTTATTTTAAGTTTTATCTCTGAAGATTTATCTTCTTTGATGCGAGTTGGTTTAGGTCCGTCAACGCACCGAAGACGACCTTTCAGGTGAAGATGAAACTGATGTGGTCAAAGATTTCAAACGAAGGAAGCGTGCGAATCCTTTTCAGCAGTCTGTGAGTCTTTGTTGACATTGTGTTTTCCTCTGTTTTTCGTCCATGCACGTGGTAAGTCAGCAACAGTTCTAGACTTTGAAAGCATCGAAAGGTGACGATGCTAAGGCCAGCTCTTCAAGTGACTCCGACGATGCCACGAACACTATAGTCGCTGAACATTCTTTTGCCGCTAGTGGAAGTGCTGCCCCGCTTGGACCCCGCGATCAAGGTAAGCCTTTGAGTCTCTGCAAGTGATTTGTGTTTCCACACACCTCCACCAATGCGATTGGTTGTCGAAGTCGATGTGGATGTGTAACGTCATATTTTCGTGGAAATTACGAAAATTTTGTGCACTATGAGCCTCAGTACTTAATGAACGTGCGCAGAAGCTCCCAAAATCAAAGCGGGGCACTATTCCACATGAGGGGCCCCAAAATTTTCAAAAAAAATTTTTCCGTCGAAACTTTGTATAGAAGGGATATTTGAGGTGCTGAACACGAATATCGCATTCAATTTGTACCGTAACCCCATTTTGGTAGGGTTACGGTAGGGTAACCCAAGATACGGTACCTCATGGAATTCGCTCAAATTTTGCCCAGGGGGGTTATTTGAGGTCCTGGTCACGAATATCGTATCCATTTTGTACCGTAACCCCACTTTTGTAAGGATACGGTAGGTATACGGTATGGAAGTCAAAGAAAATGCCAATTTCACGGAGAAGACGAAGGTGGCATGCAAAATGGTGTTGATATTCGTGATCAGCACCTCAAATAACCCCCCTGGGCAAAGTTTCAGCGAATTCCATTGGGTACTGTATCTTGGGTTAACCTGCCGTAACCCTACCAAAATGGGGTTACGGTACAAAATGAATGCGATATTCGTGTACAGCACCTCAAATAACCACCCTATACGAAGTTTCGGCGAAAATTTTTTTTTGAAAATTTTGGGGCCCCTAATGTGGAATAGTGCCCAAAGCGGTCATGCAATTTCTGGCCACTGGCCCGTGTTTGTGGTGAGGTTGCAGTCGTTGGGAAACGCTAGTGTCTGAAATTATTTGTTGTTGTATGTGCAAAGGTGTAAACTCTTAATATATGAGTTATTCTTGAGGAGCTACCGCTACTCATGACATTGACACCGACATTGGAATCGACGCGCAAGCACAGTTTGAACGAGTACAACAACAGTTGAAGGAAGGGCTGGTTAAAGTATGTTTTTGAATACTCTGCTTGCTTCAAAATGTTTTCTCTTTTTCACTTTCTGTCTCACATCATCTCTTGTCTTTGAATTCATAAGATCGTGTGCTTCTAGGATGGCAAAGTTCTCTACAAAGGGCAAGCAATGTATGGGGCAAAAGAAGCTAAAGATACAGCGAAAGGAAATGCCAGTAGTGGCCTAAATAGAATAGGTAAATTTCCGTTCTTCTACTCGTTTTTGAAGATTGCACATTTGTTTTACTTCTTCTAGTGCAATGATCACTTCAGGTCCAATTCGCGCTCCTCAATTTGTGCGTCAAACTGTGCGATGGGACTATGCCCCCGATATCTGCAAAGATTACAAGGAAACGGGTTTTTGTACATTCGGAGGTGGGTAATGACATTTTATCTTTTGCTTTTTTTCGGTTGCTCGAGCTTATATTTGATTATCTTCGGATTTATTTTATTTCCAGATTCCTGTAAATTTTTGCACGATCGATCTGATTACAAACATGGTTGGGAAATCGAGCGTGACTATGCTTCTGGCCGCTTAAATCAGGTATTTCATACTCTTCTCATTGAACATGCACGCCATACTGTTGCCTACTACTACTCCCTCCCGAAGAACCTCACCTGGAAATCCTTGACTTTAGTTGCTAGGCAGTTGTGTGCGGATTTCGGGTCTGCTCACGAGTTTAACTATATTGCTCTAGGTTGATGATACCAACTACGAAATCAATGACGATGACGATGAGTTCCCAGAAGAATGCTACATTTGCGGGAAACCGTTCACTTCACCCGTTGTCACGAGGTTATTACAGCTTCTTTTCCTTTTTTTTTTTTTGCCCACCATGTTGGAATGTTTATAATAGGAAGCTAAATGAATTCCTTTCAGATGTAAACACTATTTTTGCGAAGCATGCGCGCTCAGTGCGTTTAGAAAATCAAAGCGATGCCAAATCTGCAATGAGAACACTGGAGGCGTCTTCAACATTGCTAAGGGTTCGTTTGAGGACTCCTTCAGAGTAGTTATTTTCGGATATTATTGTTCCACATTTCGAATCTCAATTTTCAGACTTAATTGCAAAACTGAATGGGACAGCAAAGAGCAGAAAGGAGCAGCACTCCGATTCAGATCATCATGATTCTGATCACGAAGATGCCTGTTGTAGCAAGGATGTTAAGGAAGAAGTTACCTCCGTGAAGGAAGAGGAGCATACCGATGAAATTAAGGAGGAGGTTGACAGCCACGATGAACAAGAAGAAAGCGGAGAGGAAGCTGAAGATGAAGAACACAACGAAGTTCAAGAGAGTATAGAAATAAAGATGGAGGAGATAGAAGAAGATGATGAAGGAAATGAGGATGAAGTTATTGACGACGAAGAGGTGGAGCACTCTGACAGTGGGAGCGAAGAAGGCAATGCTGATGGCAAAGCTGTGGACTAGCTATAAAGAATTTTCTCCAGAATTCCGAGTGGAGACTCACTTTATTACCTCAGTTGTGTTGTTTTCCCAGTGCTCATGACCATTTGACACGTCTATGTTTCTCTATACCAGGCAGCTGGTAGGATTTGTTGTCAGAGAGATTTTTAAATTATTGTTGTGTTAACATGTCAATGCTGTTTATGGTTGGAACTCGTATATTTGAATTTATTATGTTCTACTCTCTAGTGTCTGTGGTGATTTTTTAGATCATTTTTCCTTAACTGAGATATCAGCAGGATACATTAATAGTGCTCCATGTATGTCGATTGGCGTTGTTTATTCTAAAGATTTGGTTCACCCGTGATGTTCGCCAACGCATCAAATCTTTCACAGCATCGATGACTTCTCTTATCTTGACCGCTATCTGGTGCATGGCGGTGTATGTTCTCCATTTGCATCCTCTGCCCATTTTACCGTGAAAGCATTGCAGCATGTTGACGTTTTGCCTACCTCATAATGACTCGCACTCTCTATATCTTTTCACACCTCAAAGGCCCAGTCTCATATATTTCTTGAGCAAATTGCGTTAACATGTTGTTCAGTTGAGATAGGATGCTCTCCGTATTCCCGTTTTGGAAATTAATAGGAATATGGCGCCGGAATATTGGAAGCTATTGATTGTGAGCAATGCACAGCACGAAAGGGTAAACAAAGATGACACAAAGTACACCAGTGAGGAAGCGTATGCCTCTCTCAGCTAGCAAATTGTCGCGAGAGTCTATGCCTCTTTCAATGCTGTTTTTGTATAAAGGTCGTCCATTCTAGAGTTTTCCGCTGTTGTCCTGTTATTTATCAGCTACATTAATATTCTCACATGAATTTATTGGTTTCTTGCCGTTTTTCCTTAATTTATTGAGATCTAGTGCTCCTCCGCTTGTATGCAATCATAGCGAATAAAATGTATCAAATGGGAACCATCACACTAGGCGACTATACAGAACATTGTTATGTAGTTTGTGTGAGAATTGTCTAATCACTTAGGACTAGCTACAGAGACGGTTGGAATTGAGAAACAAATCTATTAAAATTATTGATTTCGACGACACATGGATACAGACGAATACTTGATCACGATTACCAACATTACAGGGTACATCTTCTTCTCTAGTCTATATATAAAGTAGAAAGTCTGTGTGTGTGTGTGTGTGTGTGTGTGTGTGTGTGTGTGTGTGTGTGTGTGTGTGTGTGTGTGTGTGTGTGTGTGTGT
>JARK01001527.1:224748-286500 GCA_000688135.1 Ancylostoma ceylanicum
GTACAGTGAATCCGCGCCGACGAGGCCGCCACAGCGGTCGGCGGCGCGTATGCTGTTAGCTTCCACGTCGTCCACGTCACAGCGGGATCACTGGCTGATACCGTGAAGATAACGGTGAAACGTGATACGCAGATTAGAGATGGTGACGTGGATTGCTGGCAAACGTGGCCGCCTCTGGATCGCCGACCGCTGTGGCGGCCTCGTCGGCGCGGATTCACTATATGTATGTATGTATGTAATTAATAGAAATCGCGGAGAGCTAACCAATCGGGACCAAACTTTGCACACATATACAACTCGGGCCGGCGGAGGTTTTAGGCTACCTTAGGTTATCGATTGAATATCGATTTATCGATTTTATTGATTTTTCGCAATTTTCGCCCACGGGTCGCTGGGGACATGTCTACTGGGGTTATCCAATACGCTGAACACGAATAGGACAACCAATTTGTACCAAGTATTGATTTATCGATTTTATTGATTTTTCGCAATTTTCGCCCACGGGTCGCTGGGGACCTGTCTACTGGGGTTATCCAATACGCTGGACACGAATATGACAACCATTTCGTACCAAGTTTTGATTTATCGATTTTATTGATTTTTCGCTATTTTTGCCAGTGGGTCAGTGAGGACATTTCTACTGCGGTAATTCGATACGCTAAACACGAATATGACGACCCCATTCTACGAGATTATGGAATTATCGATTTTATCGATTTTGCAGTTACTTAGTGGTAGGTAAAAGCACGTCCACTGGGGTTTTCCAACACGGTGAACGTTAACATGGCAAGGATTTTAGAAGAATTTACTAACAAAACAACTTCTCCTACTTTCTGACGGAGAATGAAAAAAGGATTTCTCGGCTGATCATGAAAATGATGAGCCCTATGAAAGGATCGTAGGGTTTAACAGTTGTCGTCGTCAGCGTTAAACTGCCGGGAGAAATGAAACACCCGAGCGAAGCCGGGCATACCGTCTAGTACGTCATAAATATTGACGCACCGGAATTATTCTGTAAATGAGATAACATCCAAAAACGTCTTATGTACATATGTATAGTCTTTAAAAAAAATCGGCGGACTCCCGCTGGGCGTGGCGCCGCTTCGCAAGGTCGGTCGATATCGTAGATCACCCGTTCTTCCATAGAATCTCAGGCTGTCGATCGGATGGCGACCGCGCCGCGCGCCCCTTTCCCGCCGAACTGGAGTCCGCCGATTTTTTTTTATCGACTGTATATCCAAAATCAAAGACATGTCTTAGTGAACATAAGGAATCACTCTTATTTGAAGCGAGCTCCGTTCTCAGGAGAGCAGCCACGAAGACGCCAGCAAAGATTACTGCCCATGCGCCGCAATTGAAGTCCCCCCATTTTTGCTTCGTATCATAAAGAGGTTTTCGTTTAAGAACTTGATATTCCTAGGGGAAGTAGATCAGATCTTCCTCTCCAAGATGCACATGAAATTCTCTCTTTGTTCGCAAATCTAGTTGCGTTTTTGCCAAGGAAATGTACAATAGGCGTTAATGGCGGTGACCCGTCTGCGGCCTCGAACAGAACGCGGCGCAAGCGCGCCGCTCACGCTAGAATCGTCGCCCGCAGTGGCTTATCTGGGTTTTCTTGATAGTTGTTCATCATATTTGATGATAACTAATAAGAAAACTAACTGATTATCGAGAAAACCCCATAATTTGATGTCCCGGAGAGGATTCTCGCTCGAGCAGCGCGGTCGCGCCGCGTTCTGTTCGAGGCCGCAGACGGGTCACCGCCATTGACGCAGACTGTACCTATGTTTTACTAAAGGAATTTTTTTTCATTTTCTTGTTTCTCATTGAAACAGTGTCCTTCGGAGGTACAGTCTGTTAGCCCAGAACGTGCACAAGTGGTGACTTTGTCCGCAATTGCAGCCGCAGTGGTTCCGGCCGGCCGATCGGATTTCCGATCCATTTTTACACTTTCTTTTGTCAGTTTTGATCTGTTTCTGGCATGTAGGTGATGTGATTCCTTTCATTTTAATGTTTCTATACTGTTTCCGACGGAACCGGCCGATATGTCGGCCGATACCACTGCGGTCGCAATTGCGGACAAAGTCACCACTTGTGCACGTTCTGGGCTAACAGACTGTATTTCCTTGCTGGACTCAATTCTTATCCTAATATGAATCCATACATACTTTGGCAGGGCTTGGCTCTTGTGCAAGGGACGAAAGTGATGCAGGCCTGGTTTCAAAAATCCGCTTGAAGGAATTAAAACTGGCACAGAACTGGATTCCTTGTCAACCGAATTTTGGTCTAATGAAGGAATCCATATGGGCTCTTAGAGAGCAAAAGCTGTGCTATCATCCACAGAAAAACCGAACTCCCAGATTCTCTTCTATTCAAGATCTGGAACAAAATCGACCAGAGTGAGTTGCGGCGCAATGGCTATATTCTCCATCGTCGTCTTCGCGACCCTGTATTTTGCACACCAGCTTCGCTTTCCCAAACTTTCCACCGTATCCCTCCGATGTTAGGGTTGTAGTACAAAACGTATAAGAGAGCTCTTAGAGAGCAAAAGCTGTGCTATCATCCACAGAAAAACCGAACTCCCAGATTCTCTTCTATTCAAGATCTGGAACAAAATCGACCAGAGTGAGTTGCGGCGCAATGGCTATATTCTCCATATATTCTCGTATAAGGTATTGTTGTTCAGCATCTCGGAAAACCCTCCTAGATGAAGGTTGAGCGGAGAAAAATTTTTTTTTGAAAATTTGAGGCAGAACTAGCCGGAAAGTGCCGTTGTCTTTCTGCTTCAAGTGAACCTCAGTCGTTGTTGTTATTTTCAAGATTTTCGTCTTTGAATTCCATATATAGGAGAATTCAGTGACCGAGACCCACAGAAAGCTGCAGTGGCGCTCTGACTGTCTGTGCATCTGCACATCTCATTGATCTCACCGTTCTTATTCTCGCGCATGGGATTCCATCTCTGGAATTTCCTGCGTACCAGACAATTACTTTCCATCTCTGTAGTCATCTCATTAAGCCACATGTGAAGTGCCACACATTCAGGCACAATTTAGTAAAGTAGAGACATGAAACACGAAGCATCGTCCTGGCTTTTCGTTGTATATCCCCCTGAGGACGAATCACAGCCATGGGAAACGAATGTAATGACCTTCACATATTTGAGAAATGCAGTCCGAAGTTAAATAGGTAGAGCTTATATGAGCCAGAATTCTGAATACGATTTGTACAGTAAAAATTTTTGTTCTGGCGAAATTTTTCCTCTCTTATGCTATTTCTATAAGCAGCGGGATGGATTTTACTGCAGATGTCTTTAATACCCAGGCCAGATCAAACAGATCAAATCGAAACATCGCAGACCACCAATTATCATTCTGCAATTTTGCGTCGAAACGACGGAATATTGCAGAAACGAGCCTCACATGTGGGGGTATCGATTTTTGTCGTGTTGGTTTTCCTCGGTTCTTCCGTCCCTGATGATTGCAGTTGTTGCGAAGTTTTTGCTCTGTGGAATGGCTCGTTATGTCAATCATTGTCGCAGGTGTTGTGCTGATGCTTTTTATGAGAAGAATGCCTTTTTTTTCAGATGAAGTAGAGATATTTTCCAATTCTCAAACGGAAAGCGGCTTGATTAGAATGTCAGCGTTACAGAGTATTAATGAAGTGCAGGATTCACCAGGAAGTGGGTCACCATCTGAGGTAGGATCAGGCGCTTTTCTTCGTTGATAGTTTTAAGAGATCTTGAGTCTTTTAAAACTACTTCAGCGGCTTAGAAGTTGCTTCTAATCTGTGCAAGAACTGCTCTCTCTCATGATTTCCCTTCTTCAGAGAAACTTTATACTGAGCTGAGAGTCAGCACTGTTATCAAGTCAAACCAGTAGCACTGTAAACTGTTGTCGCAACAAACATTTCACGTGATTACGAGCTGACTTCTGCTTATCTCTCATCTTGAGTCAATACAAAGACCGCCGCTCCACGTTCTTCTGCAGAGCTGACGAGGGCATAGCTCTTTTTGCCGGTTTTTTTTAACAGCTTCTTAGCTGAAAGATATCTGTTGCCTTGAATAACTAGTACAAAGTTCCCATGTTCTAACTTTATGGACTTGTTTTGCTTATTTCCTTTATCATTATCTCCCAGGTGGTTTACGGTGGCACAGTGTCGCCAACGGGTGACGAACATCGCAACATGTCCGAAAAGGTGCAGAACATGGCTTCTGCCATATATCGTGAGTTCGAGCTGATGATCCAGAGATATGGCGAGGATGGTGTAAAGGTGAGATTTTCTCCCCTTCAAGCGTTGGCGAACTGATACGTTTATTTCGTTCCTAGACATTAATGCCGCTGGTTGTAAATGTCTTGGAAGCCCTTGACCTCGCGTTCCTGGAACGGGAAGAGCAAGCTGTTGATCAGGAAATGCTCAAAGAAGACAACGAGCAACTGGTCACCCAATACGAGAGAGAAAAACAATTGAGGAAACAGGCGGAGCAGGTACGTCTTGTGTGTTTGTGTGTAACTTAGTCAAAGGAAGGTATTTATTCATTTCTGTCATCCGTTTCGTTCAAACGAACAAGGGGTCGCTGCGGAATTGCCTTGGTTGTTTCTTGAAAGTTATCTCGGATAAATTGTCATAGTTCAGGCAGTGTTGGTGGTCAGCGCAGATTATGTAGATGTGAGCACAGTGGAGCTTATTCTATACGTTCAGAGTTGTATTAGTCGACAATCAGCCCATCTCTTTCAGAAGTATATGGAAATCGAGGACCATCTGATCGGTCAAAACAAGGAGCTTGAGGCGAAGATAGAGTCACTCGAATCGATCATGAGGATGCTGGAGCTCAAAGCTAAGAATGCTTCGGATCATGGTCAGCTTTCTTTCTGATTAGTTATTGCAGCTTGCCTGCATGCGATAAGTAGGGTAGTTCATACTTGGTTTATGAATCGTGACTCTTACAGCCGCTCGTCTCGAGGAACGCGAAGCTGACCAGAAGGCTGAATTTGATCGCTTGCATGAAAGGTTCCTTTTCGTTTAATTTCATACAACATTTCTCTTTTGGACGTCTTCTGGGAACCTTTGGGAGTGTCTGCGCCTGTTAGTCATTCGTTTTACTTGGAAATTTAGGTACAATGCTTTGTTACGCACGCATGTGGACCACATGGAACGCACCAAATACCTCATGGGCAATGACAAGTTCGAGCTGATGCAAAATATGCCGCTTCCACAGGCTCAGCTGCGAACGAGGTGAGTTGCTTGAAGTACTTATCTATCATTTTTCCCAAGTTTGGCCTCTCATTGTGTTCGTCACGCATGAGTGGTTTATTGTAAAGTGAACCCCGATTAGAATCACATGTGGGGGCCGGTAGCTTCACTCCGCAAGCTGTAGTTCAGGAATGAATTTCTGCTAGAATATGATTGTGCTTTATAGTTACTACTTGCCATGTGGTGTGCAGTATCAGTGAGTTTTATGTGACAACTGGGTTCTCTACCATCTACTAACGTGCACCTTTATTAGTGTTTCACTTACTATTCTATGACGAATGCTTGCACGGTTTGCACGAATATACGGGTGTCCTTGAGTGTTCGGTTCGCTGCTGGATTTTTGCATTAGTTATGGCCTTGATCTATGGCTTGCAAAACCAGATATTTTTTCTCGGCTTTGAGTTCACTTGGACCTCGTGGATTCACCAACTGAGACGAGTCTACATTTTTCGTCAATATTCATTGTCAGCTGTGTTTGTTTTTGTTGGAGTCGTGTGCTGCACTTTTTTCGTTTCGTTTTGAAGAATTCCGGGTGTGATCTTTTTTCTGAAAAAAAGGTTCTTTGAGAGGCGATTGTTTTGCTCTTTCAAAGTCATCATCCATGATTGAGCTGTTATAGTTCATACAACAGTGATTTTTGTCACCGTTTGCAAGTAAAATTATCGAAGCGCATGTTTACATACGGCTATGCAATTTTGGCTACAGGGCTGCTTCATACGTCACGTATCTATTGGCGCTTCGTTTTATATCGCAGCTATGAAGACCTTTTTCCATGTGGGCGAATTTTCTGTTTTTAGGACTAACTTATTTGACTCCGTCCTCGTTAAAATAACTTTCATTTTCTGTAGGTAAATGGTAACAAAATGACAACAATAATAGTGTAGCTAAATCATATTAACTTTGTTAGTATGAGTAGCTTGAGCAGTTGATCAAAATTGACCGCGACTTACGGCTGTGAAGGTGAGCATCATATTGGTCTACTTCCTTACGCTTGTATTTGGTCGTATCATCTTGTTAAATTGGTATCTAGTAGTAGGATGAGGCGTTTGAGAGGGTAGATTGCATGTGGTTTTGGCTTTCCAGACTCCGACAAAGGCGACGGCGCCGAAACGTTAGCCAGAATAAAGTTAACTAACAACCTTGGTCAACTGCTCAAGCTACACGTACTAACAAACTTTCCACATTGCCAAGATTCAAAGATGGTCGAACATGGGATCTGATCATAATAACTTTCTTCTGTTACGAAACTAATAGCTCACTTTGATGTTCTAGCGTAACTCTCTTGGGTTTCGGCTTGACAATTTCTTTTTTTCAGCTTCAAGGCGCGATTTTTCCAAAACACAAATAGAAGGTTTCTTCCTGATTTTCATGGAGCATAGCCTATAATCTTGTATTGTTCCCCTATCAGGTTGAGTTATACTCGAAGCTGATTTTGCCTTCCTACCACTTTTGAAAACTTCGAAATTTATTATCTGGAGTTGGTCTAAAATTCTGAAGTGATTTCCCAAATTTTCCTGCCACTTTCTTCTAACGTTTTTAATTGAGTATTGGTTATGTACTGAAGACGTCAATCACGATTGCCACTCCCACGGCCGCAACAGCCACGCGACGCGGTCGAGGCAACACGCTACATCCACAGCGCTCGCACTCACCGCGTGAATGTTGTGGCCGCGGGAGTGGCGATTGACGTTCCCTGTATGATTAAGGGAATAAGAAATTCAGGGAGTTCAACAAGTCATTTTCCTTCTCAGGTTTTCATCGACACCTAGAGCACCGCTGACACTGACCACTAAGCAGCCTTTTTGATATTAACATGCTACACATTCTGATTTGTGAAAACGCAGAGTTCTAAACATTTTAGCGAAGAAAAAAAACGCTCATTTTAATCCTCGGTTGGGAATCCTGGAGGGTAGATCGCCACGTTTCGCTTTTCTATAATTTACTGCTGTTCAGGATGGGAATGGCCGCTTCCGTTGATGCATCCTCAATTCGTGGTGTTTCTGATCTAATAAGTGCTCACATGTCCCAGAGTACTACCATGGACGTGAATCTCGCTAATCACATCAGTAACGAAGGTTGGTTGCTTGTGGAGGCGTTTAGTGATGAGTCTCGTCTACCAAGAGGCTTATTGTTATTATTTCTGCATACGCTTATTTGTTCAGCTGATTGGCAAGACGAGTTCTCATCGGATGTGGAGCCATCACCACGAGATGCGGCTTCAGAGGAGGAGAAGACAGCTCCAAGCTCGGGTGTCGAGAATGCTGCACGAGACAAGAAGGAAAGTGAACGAGAAGAGGAGTAAGTTCTGATTCCTGCTGTAGCTTTAGTACCTTTATCGATGACACTGTAATTATGCTTATCGTTTTTCTTCCAGAGAGGCGGAGGAGCAACAAGATGGTGAGGACTCCCTCGGCGCAGACCTCACCGGTATGTTTCCAATTCCACTTGTTGCAGTCGAAATTTTGCAATATTTTTGTGCAATTCAAAAATTTTTCCCCTATTTCTTTCTTTAGTACTTTTGCAAGCTTTGAACCCTCAAACCTCTTAGTTCCTCTGAGCTTCCATCTTTCCCCGTCTTCTCACCTGGGCTTCCTATCTTTTCCACCATTTATTTCTCACAGTTAACCCCACCCAGTTCCATTATTTGTTTTATTAAGACGTTAGGTGCATTAGTTATGAAGCAGTTCACGTAGCTGCCAATGCTTTCGTGTTTTTTCTGCAGGGAATCTCGTTGATCCGGCGGAGTTTGCATCTGCGGGTAACTGTTGCCTTTTTTCCTTGTAGATGCATGATTCATAATCTTGATGTTGTGTAGAGTAGCACGTCGGGGTTCCTAAGTTGTATGGGATTGTGCTTCTTGTGGGTGGTTCGCGGGTATCCTCTATTCTGGCTGTGCATTTATTCTTTTCCGAGCACTTTATTCTGCAGAAAACTGTCACTGCGATATTCACGGAGACGGGCCATGCTCGATTTCCCTAGATTGCATCTTATAGTTGTGATTTGCTTGTCTTTCTCTGCCTCAGTTGCTCGATGTTGTCGTAATGTGGTGTGTCTTCAACAGAATCGGAAGATGAGGGCAAACCGAATCCAACAAGACGACGGATACGGAGCTCTTTTTCAATGGAATCGGAGAGCGGTAAGGCAGATTCTGTCGTCAACTGCTTTGGAAAACGAATGCTTGTGGTGAACGTGTTCTGTGCAAAATCATCGACGCTTCAGCTTCGAGAAACTGGCATAGATTCGCAACCGTTTTTGTTTTGTTTTGAGTTTGTTTACGTTTTTTGCCTAATATCCCCGTTCTCGAGGGTACTGCTGGAATTTGGCGGGAACGATATCATGAACTTTCGTAATTTTTGTGTTTCATATCGGTATCCACTGGTACCCTCGCCAAAAAACGGTGGTTCCACTCTTGGTTGTCAAAGCTTGCTGCACCCTGTTTAACGTAATTGTTCCCATATTCTCATTTACTAATATCCTAACAATTTCAGTGAACGACACCTTCATAGGTATGTTTTCGTGGTGTCGTAGTGTGGTTTGTGCTATGTGTACGAGCCAAAATTTACAATTTTGCCGCTAAAATATCATTTTTATCTAAAAGAACGAGCCTTAGCTTCAATAGAAGATTTGTGCATGCAGACTTATGATTCAGTATTACTGCAGTCAAATAAGCTTCAAATTGGTCAAAATGCATGTGCTTAGGATAGCTTTTGTTTGAGTTAGGCTCGCATTTTGCAGGAATGGGCCGCGAAGTAGAGAACCTCATTAAGGAGAATATGGAACTACTTGATATGAAAAATGCTCTGAATATCGTGAAAAATGATCTCATTGCTCGGGTTGACGAATTGAGCAGGTGAACACTAACTTCGCTTTTTACGTGATCTTCTTCGGATTCAAGTTGGAGATTTTGTTTAGTGAAAACGCCATCCTTCGTGATGAGGTGCACAGTTTTGAAATGGTACGGGTAAAAATGGGTGATACAATAACGAAGCTCGAAGAGGAGTTGAAGACGGTTAAACAGAAGTTGGCCGAGAAAGAAGCTGAAGCTGAAGAGGTACTAAATTTTTATTTTTCTGAGTGAATGATGTAGTTTCCAAGTTTTCACCTCTAGGAAGAAGTACCGTTGGCGCAACGAAAGAGATTTACAAGAATGGAGATGCAGCGGGTACTTATCGATAGGAATATGTACAAGGTCAGTCTCGTCATGTCTTGCTTAGGTTTGCCTGTGGTCTCATTTGTTCACTCAGATAGGTGGAGTATTCTTTATTATTTTCTAAATGTACCTAGCTAGGAATTACTAATACTAAATTCATGCTTGTGAAATCAAGACAGTGATGGAGGACGCCTAAAAATTATGTGTAATATTCACATAGCGTACCGCCAACATCGATTCATAGATGTTTGAAACCGAAAGAAAGAAAGCACTCTGTGCCTATTCATTTCCTTCAGAACGTTCCGCTTATTTTCTTCTCAAATTCTGGAGTTTTTTTTTCGGGCTGGACTACATAACTGTACTCGTTTTATCATTCTTCTGAATCGTATATTCTCATTACTTTGCGTTGCCATCGAAAATTCATTCTGGTAGCAATCGTCACGATGCAGCACAGATTAATAGCCTTCCTTGGTTTTTCTAGGGCCATCGAGAGAAAGTGAGACATCGCAGATACTTTCAGGAGAAACTCATGGAATTGGAGGAATCTTTGAAATGGACTGAAATGCAGCGGGCACGAAAGCTGCAGGCACAGTCAGCTGCACCGAAGAAGGGTGGCATATGGGACTTGTTAGTATTACATTACTTTAATTTGAAGTAGCAGTGTTCCATTAAGACAGCCTACTATTACAGCTTTTCTGGCCTATTCGGTGACTCATCTCCACCAACTCAACAACGTCGAACTGGTCTACGAGCGGATGCGCGCAAGAACCAGATGACACGCAGCGTGGAGTATCTCGACCCGGAAATGTCAGTACAGAAATGAGCTAGAATTTTTGATATATGTAGTGTCGTGATGTTTTGTATCTTTCTTCAGTTGAGCATTTACAGCTTCTAGTCTGCATGCCTACCTCTCGCACCTTTCTTTTTGCCCTGATTTGCAATATGCTTTTTCCCATAGTCCGGGTTGGGAAGGAGTGCTTGGCGCTATCACTACTACTTGCTCAATGTAAGCGATAGTAACAGGATAGGGGTCGTTTTGTTTATCTCTCATTTTTTTCAACCACCACAGCCAAGTTTTTGCTTTGAATGGTGTCTATATGTGGAAATTTGCGGAGGGATGCCAATGCCGAATTACGGATGTCTGTGTCCATGCGTAGGCCGCACAAAATTTCATTTTCCGTTGACTTCTTCTATTTTCATTTCTTCCGGTTCGGGTTTCCTTATTAGATACTTATTGTAAGCAGAGTATGTTGGCGAGGTTTTGAGGAGTTACTTGCTGAAGTGCACCTCACGGTTAATCGGCTTCATTCAGCATGATTTGATTGATAAAAACCTCTTTGCCTTAGAGCGTATCGAACAGCAATCAGAAGCGGCCCACTTTTGTCGATTTCGAACGCGTTTTGACCTTTGAATCGTTTGTGAAGTTCGTGAAAAGCACAACACATCTTTTGCTTTGTGCAGACCTCATTTCCGTCTTTTTAATTTCTTGTAAAAAGGAATTGGCTACATTTATGTTCGCTGCATTGCACCTTTTGTTTTTTTTCCGCTCTGCACACTTGCTTTTACGTTTCCATTGTGTTTGCTTCATTCTTTCATTTTTTGTCGAGGGGCACTTTTAGGTGAGCTTACGAGTAGGCGCTACAGAAAAACGTTTGATATTTCCTTAAGCATCATAGTTTTAAGGGCAACACTCATATAGGAAAGTAAATTCATTGTTCGGACATCGTCGCAAGCTGCATCACCTCAATTGTTTGGATTACCTGAATTGTTTGGAAATCGCGACTCCGTTAACTTCCACACATTGACATGTTGCTCATCGATTTCTTTCTATTGCGTCTATGCACTTGTATTTCCTTCAATGCCTTTGGTGAAATTGATTTAGCGAAAGTCCCGTAGTTACCTTATTGGTCCACGCATTCGGGTTTACCCTTCCTAGTTCAATTATGAATTGTACCACTAGTTAGTAGAACCTTTGGACTGTAATAATGGAGTGGTTGTTTTGCTTCAGAACTTTTAATTCACTGGAAACTCTTGCAAAACTGAAGCAGAGGGCGCCATGTTCATCGCTCTAATTGTTCAAATTTGACAGGGTGATCTTGGTGTTGGAATTTAGGATGCACAATTATATACATAGACTTGGACATTAACCGTGCTTTCTGTGCACATTGCATGCCTGTTACGGGTGAATGTTGTATGGAGAGACCTAGTAAATGAAGTATATGCAAAACGTTGTTGTTGTCTTGGTGGTTCGGTTGTAGTTGCAGTCTCCGTAGTAGAATTTCTAGGAGTTCTTTCACTTCAGGATATCTGAGCGGCGAGCTGCTGAACGAAGAGAACAGTACAAGTTAGTGCGCGAGCACGTGAAACGAGATGACAGTGGACGAATTGAGGTAGACATTGGTGTATGTATCCTATGTATTCTTCACATATCTAGCATATTGCTATTGTAGTCACTATCTCTTTCGCAAAGACTCGTACAAGACTGCTGGAAGAGCCCTATGGTAGTTGTTTTGTTTGCTTCCAGATCTGTGTTCGGCTAGATTAGATCTGCTGACCGGGGACTTCTTTTCTCTCTATGCATAGCTTTTACTAACTCGCAAAAAAGAAAAAGATTCGCTTGTAGTGTTCTCCTTCTGGGTCTTGCTTTTTGGGCTGAACTTGGATTGAATTCGGGAGCATTTAGTTTCCACTTTTCCGAGATCCATTTCTCGTCGGGAAGCTTGTGATGCCGCCATGATCTTTTCACCGATCATGGAGTGACTAATTCAGTTTCAGTGGCGCAAAAAAATTAAGGTGAATGTATTCCGCCCTTTATTTTTCGAGGAAACCATATCACGGGTCCAATGTAGCGCGGTTATTGGTATATAATAATATAAATAATATAAAGCTTTTTTATAAAGATATAATAATATAAAGCTTTTTTCTGGAGACGTGGTTGTTGAGAGTAGATAGTCTATTACCAAAACCCAAGGAAAGTTGTGGACGGTTATGATTGTGAAAGATGGATTAACATCTTATAAGAAAGGCATAAAAAAAGGTAGGGGTAACGAGGAAAGTGATAGACCACTCTGGATTCTAAAGGAATTAAGCCAATCCCGAGTTTATCCTTGTTTGGCCTTCAAAGTTTAGACCTACTACTGACTTCTTTTAGTCTCAGTTTCCTTCGTTCACTCACCTCAGAGGTTATGAAAGTTATCGAACTCAGGTCTTACTGCTTCCTTTACAGGCTTACGGCTGGTCACTGCCGGCTACACTTGACACGTCAAATTCGGCCGCCATGGTGCCAGTTCCTGTTTGTTGTCGACCACTCATGGAGAACCAACCTTCAATTAAGGTACAACCCTGAAATCTTAATGCTTTTCATTGCATTCCTGAAAGGAAAATTCAAAAATCTGTGCAGATACTTAATCTTCTTCAAATAGTTTACGGGTTTATTGATTATTCATGTAATTATTGGATTTCTAAAAAGTTTAATTAGATTAGAGCGAAGCTTATTCCCACGTTAGCCCTTGCTAGGAATTCTCTTCATAACTACTCAGATCATAGTTGACTCATTAGCTGTTTTTATAACTTCGCACAAAGCATTGTAAGTCTTAAGCAAGACACCGGAAGTAAAAGTGAAAATGAGGAAAAAACTCTAGAGAAATTCATTTAGGGTTAGGATCTTCCACATGTTCAACTCAAATTTTTTAAGGTATGGTGTGCAACTGCCGTGACGCTACGAGGGGGATTAGACAAGGACGGAAAGTATATTACCGGAGATCCAGTCTACTTTTCTCCGAGGTCAGCAAAGATGCCAAAAGGAGCGGAGAGCAGTGATAAACTCGAGAACGAAATCACGGTATACTTACCTTTGTCTCGCTATCAGTTCCTCCGGAAGTTTCAAGGTGAAAATCGAATTTTCAGCGAGCACGTGCTCTAGATGCTCGTGAATGCGAATTAGCGGAATGGGAGGCGTCATCTGTTGTGTGGGTTGGCAGCTCGAATCAAGGAAAAAGTCATGTGGCGGTCCTAGACGCCAACAATCCGAACAATGTCATTGAGACTTTCCTTGCGTGCGAGAGTCATCTGCTTTGTATCAGAGGTGCACCTGGTGAGTATGTTAGGTTCTTTTCCGATTTCGGTTTTTTTCCTTAGTTAAGTGTGCTTCATTGAAGTTTCCCCTCCCCTCTCTATTAATCCTCCAAAACCGTTGTTCGTTATGCGCTGCTGTTTTTATTTTACATCATCGTTATTCAGGCATATCTGAAGGTGAGCCAGTTATCGATGAAGCTGGTGCTAAGGCCTTCCTGTGCGGTGGAGGCAAAGTCAAAGATATCCCGGATGGTGAGTTACCGCTAAGTCAGCGTTTCATCCCATTGAAAATGTACATCATAACCCCCAATTCCGGAGAACTGCCTCATCCTCAATAATACGAACGTTAGCAGGTATCGAAGGCAGCGATTTGGGCGCTTGTGAGTGGGTGGAGCTGCGGAAGATGGAGGATTCAGAGGATGGAGTGCCGACATACTGCAGCAATGACATGCGCCCGAGCCCTAAGAGGACTCGAGATTGTAAGTAAATGTTATGATTTACATCATGTACTGTCATTAGGGATTTGCGTTAGCAGGGTAGCTATTGCCTCATGTGTCTCGTTTGCAGCTTTCCCATAATAACTGCTTACTGTGCTGTATTTTTCGTTTGACAATTTTATTCATTTTCAGTTAGCGTAAGCGAAACTGAAGGTGCGAGGGGATCTCCTGAAGGTGCGGTTTAGTGTCTTTGTTTTTCACCCAAAGTAAGAGTGGTTAACTATAGCGACACGTTTATAGCAAAACCAGCACCGATGGAAAAAGTAGAGGAGGAGGTTTCAGAGGATCAAAATGAGCAGAAATCACCTGAAGCAACCGAGGCTTTCGGGCTGATTTGGCTCGAAAAGACCAATGAGCAAAAAGGTGCAATATGGGTGTTGTAGTGCATCTGTGATCGGCTTTGTCACATGGCTTCTGCCTTTTCGTGACTGGGTAGTGCAGCTGGAGTATTCGTCTGCTTTCGTGCATCCTCACGTTTTTGGTTGCTATTTCCTATCTTAGCGCACGTTCTGTTCATTCTGTTCCTCTATCCGAGCACTGTTGTGCTATTAACATCTTACTTGGGTGATTTACTAGAACATAATGTTCCTTCTTCAATATCACTATTCTAGCAGAAGCAGAGGCCCAACGACCATCAGGCAGCCGTGTCGGTAGAGCTGCTCTTCCTCCGCATATTCGAGATGCGATGAGCAAGTACGATGAGACTTCTGGCGAGCCTTCTACAGGGTGGCCAACAGTGTGGTTGGGAAGTCAGAATCAGTAGTGAGTATTTCTTCATTATATTACCAGTGTTACCAAATGCGAGCATATCCTGTCGTTATTTCAGCATTTAACAGTCTTTTGTAGAATGAACGCATTAGATATATTCTAAAGTAGAACCTCGAAGGAAAGTTAGTAGGGTTATCAGCAGCTTGGTTAGCAGCATGTTACAATTAGATTCACATGCAATATGAAGTAAGAAGAACGAGCATAGTCTCAGTTAGATATAAATCACCGAAATGCGCTTTATGGCGAGACCAGTATTTTTTCGCTTTGGAATTGAGCTGGCTTTAGCCTAAAATTTGTAAAATTTGACAATGAAGTTCTAAAGGTGTTTATTCAAGGGTTTAAGGGGTAATTATTCCCACTGACTCGAAAATCTGACAAACATTCCGTTCCTTCTTTTTCCGTTCAAGGGAATGTCGTAATGATTGGTAAATTTCACTTTGACTAAACATTGATTCATGTTCAGCATCTACATCCATTCGGCTGTCACTCAGTGGAAACGATGTTTAAGAAGGATAAAAATGCCAGATGCGGTACTTTCCATCATGTAGGTTTTCTTTTCCGAATCATTGCATATGCTAGGGATAATAACATTGATTCTAGACATTTCAAAGGAAAAGTGTTTGCTGCGCTTGCAAATGGAACTGTAGCCGTTTTCCATAGGTGCAAAGGTATGAGGCTTCTTGCTATGCATTAATGTGCAAGGTGCTAAGTGTATTTGTGATTCTGTATGTCACATAATTGAAGGTGGTGAATGGGCGGACTTTGGCTACCATTCAATTCGCATTGGCCCGGCCACGTCATCAGTGCGATGTTTATGTGTGGTTGCGAGCAATATATGGGCTGCATACAAGAACTGCATCGTCGTTGTTGATGGAGAAAGTCTGCAAATTGTGGTGAGTAGTTTTACTTATTGCGTTTGCGAGCTTATTTGGTCTGTTTACATTGAGCGATCAAGTATCCACCATCTCATTTAGAAAGTTTTTGCTGCACATCCACGTCGAGACAGCCAAGTCCGCGCTGTGCAATGGATTGGGGCAGGTGTCTGGCTATCAATACGCCTTGACTCCACTTTACGACTCTACCATGCGCACACCTTTGAGCATCTTCAGGATGTGGACATTGAACCATATGTCACCAAAATGCTGGGTGCGTTCGGACACTTTGAGTACCTGTTTTGTTTGTAAATGCTCTACTACTTCAGGAACATCACGTCTTGACTTTTCATACATGCGCACCACAGCGCTAATGGTCTCGAATCGACGTATATGGATAGGAACAGGGACTGGTGTCGTCATTTCAGTTCCATTGAGCGACAGTGCGTTTTTTTTATTTCATTACATCGATTACCACTATATTCGCACCATTCCTGGAGAGTATTCGCACCATTCCTGGAGAGTATTCGCACCATTCCTGGAGAGGTTCTTTAGGCATCGAGCAAAAAGTGGAGACGTCAGATGCCAAAAAGTCTTCGAATGGCCCTGGTGGTTTGGTCCGGGTGTACAAGGATAAGCAGGAGGTAGAGTACCTTTATATCTTTCACTTGGTTAACTTTTTGTTTTGTTGTTTCAAGATTATTTGCGCTAAGAACTAATTCTAGCATGTAGCATCACTCATAGTTATTTTTCAGGTTTCTTCCAATTCGGGATCTTCAGGTGGAGCATTCATCCCATACTGTAACCTTACGCAAGCTCAGCTTTCATTCCATGGTCACAAAGACAGCGTGAAATTCTTCATAGCTGTACCAGGTGAACACACATCAATATTTTTTCTGTATATTAAGGTTCGGAGCATATTTCTACACAGCTAGCAATTCCTTCTTATCATTTGCTTCATAGGTGCTCCGCGTGAGGTAGAAGAGGACCAAGAGGCTGAGTTGAGAAAAATGCTTGTAATATCAGGTGGAGACGGCTACATAGATTTCCGGATAGGTGAGTTCTGGACTAAGTTGTTGCCTTTATCCCCTGGTTTAGTTATGCATGGTACTTAGACCCATAAGACCTTGAGAGATATTCATCAATTACGTAATTTCTTAACACCATCTGGTGAGTAAATTGTGGACAATATTGCACAACTAAATTAGGAGGTGATGGAGTGATGATTTTTCCAGTTATGTACGTTATTCTATCTTTGTTGGGTGAGAGAAAATTCCAGTCAGTGGAGTGTAGTACCGCTTGATCTTGGTCAGCATAAATTTCTTGACAAATTATTTACTGGCAAAGGATCGTCACGGAAATTCGCAACCGCGGCGTTATTCACTACTGTTTCGTCGCGAGTCATTATTATAGAGAAATCCACAGCGGTGCACTCGAGAAAATCGTATTTGCACAAAATGCAAGATGATAGGGCTTCTGGTGTTGCGATACTAGAACACGAGTCATAGCGTAGGTCTTGGGGAGCTCGCCGGGACATTGAGGACATAGTGAATAAGACGAAAACCACCAGTCTTCGAGTCCACCTCTCCAACTCTCTGGCGCTTCCTGCGTTGACGTACTACTCAGAAATCCGAGCGCCATTTAAGCAGGATGAAAGCGCGGTCATTGTTATCGAAGATTCCCTGAAACGGCGATGCTTGGAAGTAATACGCCGCACGCTAGTGAAGGATGGAATCCCTCTCCAACAGTCGAAGATCAGGGCGTGGATACATCATCGAGATCACCCAGGGTAGACGTTTTAACGCACGTGTCGAAGGTGTGGGGTGTTAACAACTTATCTCTGGGTAATCTCAATGATGCATGCGGCCACAAGGATGCTGCTCCCAACTTGGGTAGAATCAGCTGAGGGGAGACATGTGAAGTCGTTAGCCACTGGATTTCACGGGAAATCAAATGCACACTCTGGCGACCCGATGGTCAGACTTCTTCACGAGGTTCTTCAATGAGTGGTACAATCCTCTTCGTTTGTTGAGCGGACAGAACCCATTGGGCCTATAGGGGCACATGAGAGTATTGCTGGTGCCTGCTTGGTTCACTCGAAAGTCGAAGATAGTACGGATGATACACGGTAAAATTCCAGATAAACATGACCATGGCACTGAAAGATTCCTCAAACGTGGAATCAGTGCAGGATTTTCAGAAAAGATGCATTTTGTATCCTTCCCTACTTGAACCTGCAGGCCATAGGTTAAAAGATCGAGAGGAGCGACAGCAGTCACGTGAAGATCAAGATTTCATACGATCTCTGAATCTGACGTTGTCGACGAATCTCTGAATGTTGTTTATCAACGTCACCACATAGTTGCGAAACCGGTTGTTTGTTAAGGTGAAGAGAACGAACCCCCGGTGACGACAAAAGGCGTGCGAGCACGGGACATGTCTCATCTTATCATATGGGAAGTCGACGCCGAATTGCCGGTGGTTTCCAAATAATCTCCTGTTGTTAGCATTATTTACTGCTTTCGTATCCACGCCTCCTGTTGCAGTGAGCGAAATGATTATCTGATACTACTATAGTTCTTTTCAATTTGCTAGTCGACAATCATGCCTCATTGCAAGACAGTTGCGCTCTTTCTTTCTGTATAGGTTTTTATACCCATCTACACCTTCAATTACTCATTCTTGAATTTCGCGATGATATTCGGTCTTCCTCCTTGCTTTTTATTCCATGGATTTTTGATGCAAACCTGGATGTTGCTTCATAGCGACTCCATGAGATCTTGTTAGCTTAGGTTTGTTAACCCTAAGAATGTTTCATCTCTATGTATGCATTTTAGTGATTACTGGCTTACTCTAGGACCACCGCTTGCCACTTGGCTCGAAATGTATGGTTTCCATGTTCTTGCTAGGTTTACATTTTTCCGGTCATGTTGAATTCTAGTTTTTGTGCAAGTTAACCTGTGCGTTAGTCAATTTGTCAACATCTCCTCGCTAGCTTTTATAGAATATCCTTTGATGTGTGCTGGGTATGTTGTAACTACAAGATGATTCTCGTTGTACGGTAGAAGCCGTACAGCGAAGAGCCGCTTTTGAATACCCTTTGTATATTCTGTCTGTGGTGTTTGCTACTATAAGCTAGTCGCTCCGTGAAATTGTGATTGTATGAGGATCTTCTTCGCCACAGAGTTAATAAATGTACATAAATGCACTTTTTAAATAGTATACAAAGGCATTATTCAAGCTGTGATACTTGTACTAACATTTTATTTACTTGAATTAATTTTTGTATGTGATTTTGTGTTGCAGATGGCGCTACGAATCCAACACAGCAAGAAAGCCATGGAATTTTTCATTAATTTCAGTATGTCTTGGAATAGGGTCGTTTCTTTTTTCTTTTCACTAACCACTGAAGTTTAATGAAGTGTGATTCGGTACAATTAGGTAGTGGAAGCCGAGCAATGCTACAATATCGCGAACTTCCTAATAGAGTTCTGGACTTTAATCACACCGAAACACCACCTGACCAGCAAGGGAAAGGAATTGCAAAGATGCTCGTCAAGGTTATGATTGGTGAATCATAAGCAGTGGCGGTCAACCATCCTTGCGTCACTGAATACCGCCTACAGTCGTTCCAAAAAATACTCGCCTCCGGCATCCACCGCCCGTCTGCTGAGCCGCGCCACGGCTCCTATGCATTATGATACGTGCTGCAACGTGGCTCAGTCGACGCGCAGTTTAGCGTGATCCTAATGCATAGGAGGCCGGCGCGGCTCAGCAGACGGGCGGTGGATGCCGGAGGCGAGTATTTTTTGGAACGACTGTATATGTTCCGCCTGCCGCACTCCTGCCATCCTCTCAGAGTTGACAGCGCCACATCACTTGTTAACCCACGTTGATGCGTGGTAACACAAACTTTGATTCTATACCGGTTAACGCGAATCAACTTGAGTTAACGAGTGATGCGCCGTTGCCAACATTGAGAGGAGGGCAGTCGTAATTGGCGCTCCCTGTGAAGCATATGCTGCTACGCGGAGGAGCAAATGAGCGCTATTCTATAGGGCAATTTATACTGGATGCGTGCGACTGACGCGCATGCGACTATATGATGAAAAATAGGGGCTAGTCGCATCGCAGTCGCATAGCAGTCGCACGCGTTCACGGCATCGCGATGGCCGCGCGTTCTTTTCATTGAGAATTTCATGCCGCGTTGACCGGTCTTCATAGAAAATCTTTCGCAAATGGATGCGTGCGTCTGATAGTCGCATCTGGTATAGATTGCCCTTATAACGCAAGGATGATTGACGGCCACTGCAACAGATACTATTATGATTATGTTCCATCACGGACCCGTAAAATCATGATTTCTTTGAGTTATCCCACAGCAGTGAATCTTTTAGCTTGTTATTTCAGGAAGGGTTCAAATACGCTGCTGAGAACAACTACAAAGTGCAACCAACATGTTGGTACGTGGCAAAATACGTGAACGAAATGGCTACCGAAGACGAACGGAAACTTTCTACCACCTACCAGAGCAATATCTAGAACTGTGGCTAACATTTGCATTCAATCTGCTCATTAGGGAACTATTAATTTAATCTTTGTACAAAAGAACTATTAATAAACTTTGTAACTACCAAAAGTAAAGTGCTTTATCACAAATAAGTAAAAGATGAGTATCAATAACCGGTAAAAAAAGCGTTAGTATAACCGAAGTGAGAACAAAACTATGGATACGAAAGAGAAAAAATGGGAGAAATCAAAAGTGTGCAAAATACCGTCAACTTTCCAATCTTTTCACTTTTACACTTTCTTCTTTCCATCTTTGAACCATGTGGAACTGTTATCCTGTTCAATTTCCTTACGTATTAACTCATCTGCTTTCGGATCGACTTTACTGAGTTCGCGGAATCCTTTGTCGCCGACGAAGCAGATTTCGTGGTTGTCCTTGAAATTGGATATTTATGTATAACATTAAATACATTTCGTGATCTAACTGAAAGACTTACAGGGTCAAGTAGAATCACAACTTGTACGCTGGCTTTGCCTGGCGTGTCTAAAGTAACGAGTTCCTTCATTATGGGAAGTTTTGCGGCTTTGATCTTCGATTGCAAGTCGGAAAGCTGAAACAAATATCAAAACTCAGGATGAGTAACCACGGTCAGTGAAAAAAACATACCTTGTCGTCGGGATAGGCAAATGCAATCCGACCATATGCGCTAGCACGGTCAAGTTTAGTGCCCTCAGGTAGTTGACGTACTTCAAGGCGACACTGTAACAGTACAGGTTAACATCCTGATTAGATTCTTACACGTAAGAAATTAATTGAGCTGACTCACTTGACCTTCTCCGTAGCTCATTGTTACTCGTCCGCCATCTCTCTCTTCAACAACCTTCATACCAAGTTGATTGGTCCAGTAATCTAAGTTTTTACTTTCCGCTTTTACTGCCATGGTTTGTTACATAAAGAAAACTTACCTACACTCTTCTTAACATCTTGTACCCTTACTCCTACTTTCACCACCTTTGGAGGTCCCTTACCAGGACATATAAGGAACCAGTGGCCATCTGGATCTGTGATCTGAAACTACGCGTCTCGTTTGCTAGTTTATGGAGGTTGGCAAATGAGAACTTTCATAACTGCGATAAAAAAAAAGAATGAGAGAAGAAGATCACCGCAATAGGTACAGTAAGCATCGATGGAAGCGCGTTCTTCGCAGACTCGGAAAGCACGCGGCGTTACCGCGCGGCTTCCGCTGGAATCAACTCCGCGATAGCAAATCATAGGGTCAGGGGTTTCGTGATAGTTTGTTGGTTTTCTTGGTAGTGATCAGATAGGTTGAAAATTATGAAAAAAACCCTATGATTTGCTATCACGGCAGCGATTCCAGCGCGAGCGACGCGACCGTGCCGCCAGCTTTTCCAGCCCGCGAAAAAAAAAAACACTTCCATCGATGCTCACTTTATATCCCATGACGAAGAAAGGTGCGTAACTTCAAAAAAAAAAACCCGACAAATTACAAACCGAAGAAGATTACCTGTAGTTTCCCACATGGCAATTTTTTGGCGTCCTTCCGACCTTCGATAGCCTTATGTAACTCATCAGACTCGATGAAGATACCCTTAATAATGGAGATACATGAAAGTAACAATAAACACAGTTGCACACGAAATCCCAACTGACCATGTAATCATTACCAAGTCGATAACCGCCAATTTCATAGTTGTAAGTTAATTCAATGACAAAATGGTCGTCCTCACAACCATATCCAACCATTGTCTTGCTCCATTTCCCATTGTAGGGTCTGCAAAGAACCAGTGAAAATGAAGAATTGTCCAACTTGGAGAATATGGAAGGCGACAGACCCATTACAGGCGGCTTTACAACCTTCTTCAAACTCCTCGTGTCGTAGGACCTGAATTTTAAATTTTGCTGGGAAGGATCCAACTAGAAGTACAGTCCTTGTCGAAAGATAGACGCACTGCGCATGCGGCTTCTTAGCGTCGCGGCTGCAGAATCGCGGCGGGACCTACTCGACCCTCTCACTTGGAGCATGCTCTCTCCGCATCTCTCGTTCAGGTCCCGCCACGATGGTGCAGTCACGCAATCTGTCTATCTTTTTGAGGAATGTACTATTTCGCAGCTGCAATTGAATAATGTGGATACTAAATCCGTGCTTACCTTCATCTGTAAAACCTTCGTGAAGAACTCATACGAAGCTTTTCGGTCTCCGATTTTGAACACATAGTGGAGCGCTCTAGCATGCATTGGACCCAACTCTTCTGAAATCGAAAAAATCGATATACAAATCGATCGTGAAGACTATCATAAGGCCAAACGCTTAGTAAAAGGATCTTTAAAGGTACACATTAGCTACATTCTAGCCTACTGAATAGCAGAGCTTACTCTAAGCAAACAACGAAGGAGAAGACGGTGTTGCCTGTGAGACAATGAGACAACGAATCGATTACACCTGCATGAAACCTGTACTAGAGAAACAAAGAACACAATGTCCGGCATGATAATAGCTGTTATTCGGACAAAAACACTGCTTTAGATATTGATTCAACTGCTCTGAGTGTTAGTGAAATTGCAAGGATGTATGAACAATCTCGAGCATCCTCCATAACGACTTTATCCTGTGGATAAGAACGACTACGCTATGTGTAGATGGGAGGAAATCATAGACCTTGGAGCCTTCCTCATGGACAAACCTAGTTCCGCTTCAATTATTGCCTGATTGGACAGTCATTTCACAGAAAACTGCATAGTAATGGACCCGCTCGCACGCGCCGCACCACCGGTTTGGGCAGGTCTTGACTGGAAGCGGGAGGAACGAACATGTTCTAGGAATGTGATACTAGAGCAGTTTGCGCGCAGCCACCGTCGCGGAAATCTGCCAGATCATGGATTCCTTGTGGACTGTATTTAAGGTGTTTTACCCGCATATGTGATAGAGAACAGGTCATCTCGAATATCCGAGGCACTCACAAATTATTTAATTAGGCAAAATTTGCTCCCGCACCTCTTGATGACGGTATATTCCTGCGATTAATGCACATCACCGAGCAAAGGAAAAGGAAAATGAGGCGACATTGAAAATCCGAACGCGTAAAGTGTGTAACTGCAGACACAGTGCTTTACTCGATGTGTACGTAGGGGTAACAGTAGTACTCGGAGTGGTACAATTAGGTAGTACCGGGTGAGAGTAATGGCTGTGATTGATGTTGTGGTCATCTGCCAACACGCGGTTCAAGCAGCAATCACCGAGCTCATGGAAGTCTGGTAACTCGGGTGTGGGTCATGATGCGGCAAAATGGGGTGGTGCCTTCCCACCCTTTGGTATCAACTCGTCTCCAATCACATTCAAATTTGGGTAGGCAAGTATGGTGAAATCGCGCGCAAATTAGTAGGAGTAGGCCCTGAAGGGCAGGGCGAGGGTTAGACTGAACCAATTGCAGACTCACTGCCCACCCACTTTTGCCGCATCATGACCCACACCCTGGTAACTCCGTCGTAAAGGTGTTCTTTCGATCCACGAAAGTTTAAGCCATTTTTTTTTAGAATTCACAAGTTGTTGAAGATCACACCAGGACCTCCTTTGCTGTTTCAGACGGGTGTAAAATCTGTCTTTGGCATCACAAGGAGAGGAGTCAGCAGATCCTCATATCCTACCCAACAGGGGTGTTTATACTTCGGCGCGACGCGATCGTCGCGTCCAAGCAAACTGTTCCAATGCGATGGGTTCCAAGTGGAAGCATGCACAAACAATGGTCGCGATGTGGTAGTTGGCGTTTTCCGTCGCGACGCGACGTCGCGCCCTGTTTATACTTTTTTCTTGAAAAACGACGCGATGGGCCGGATTCGCGTCGCGCCTGCTAGCAGACGCGACGCGATGGTTTCGCCGATGTCGGAGCCTGGAGTAGGCTGTTGCTTCTTTGATTTTCTTGCTGCTTTGGCGTGAAACTTACGGGACCAGACGACTTATCATAAGAACACATAAACGTTGAGGCTTACGCCAAATCGAGCTACGTGCGTGATTCTGCGTGTATGTAAATTTGCGAACTTTGGCATGGCGCAACCGCGCGAAGCGACGGCTTCGCTAACCATAGCGTCGCGCGTGTTGTAGTCGTCGCCGCGACGCCATCGCCTCGCGAAAAAGTATAAACATCCTTTACCGGCACCAACTGCACACCCACAAATCTCGCCCACCTAGCGGAGAGGCTAGACTCTCCCTCGAATGTGTTTGAATATGGACGCTGGTATGACCGATAGATACCGTAATAGAATGAGTGTTGGCAGATTTAAAGTGGTGGCAATAAATTAGCCTCATGACGCGAGAGCGTAAGTGGTTCTTGACATGGCGTCATAAAGTTTTGCAGTACGATAAGAAATATACAGTGTATCCGAAACGACGAGTCCGCCCAAGCGATCCACGTCAAAGCCAGATCATTGGTCGATATCAGAAAGATAACGATGAAACGTGATACGCAGACTAGAGATGATGACGTGGATTGCTGGCAAGCATGGGCGCCTCTGGATCCCCGACCGCGTGGGCTGACTCGTCGTTTCGGATAGACGGTACAAGAGATTTCTGTAGAGTCAATCTCATCGGTGGTTTGCGAAACCGATATCAATGCAGTGTGTGGATACGCAGACAATCAGAGTTGCGGGTGCAAAGAGTGCAAGCGGATCTATCCACTGAAATCTTTCGTAAGTATGCACGATCGGCACTTTTCAAAACAAATATATATATAATCTTTCCAAAAAATACTTGCCTACACTGAGCGTGACTGAGCCACGTCGCACCACGCATGATAATGCATAGGAGGCGCGGCGCGGCTTAGCAGGTGGGCGGTGGATGCCGGAGGCAAGTATTTCTTGGAACAACTGTATATGTAAATACTAGTTGTGTCCTAAAAGCTCTGAAAAAGTGGACCCTTCAGAAAATTAGCTAAATGTTCTTGCATCATTTTGTGACCTACAGTGAATCCCAAACGGGCGTAGACAAAAGGCGGGGCCGCCGCGCGGGCACTCCGGTTGTCTGCTGCACCTCCCGAGGCAGTGGGAAATCACGACGTATCGGTTTTCCTCCGTGTCTCTATCCAGCAGGCCCGCTGCCTCGGTGCAGCAGACAACCAGAGTGCCAGCGCCGCGGTACTGCCCTTGTCTATGGTGGGCATAGAGTGTTATACCTGGAATAGGCGGCGCGGAGGGGCTCTGTGATTGGCTAATTGGGTGGATTGACCACTCGCAGAGCTCAGCCGCATCGCCTTTCCAGGTATAACGCTGTACAGCCGTCTACGGCCGTTTGGAGTTCACTGTAGGTCACAAAATGATGCAAGAACATTTAGCTAATTTTCTGAAGGTTTTTGCCTCTAAACAATGAAGCGCAACTGTCCGTTAAAAATGGTACGAATTTGTAAACAGTGGACCCTTTTCAGGGAGGATTCTAAACGCCGGACTAATCAACACTAGAGTGAATAATATGAATGGGAACTCGTTCTCGTTGCTGCGGCGACAGCAAGTTAATTACTCGACTATTCCGAACTGCCATGCCCCTGTGAAAAAAAAAACGCACCAACTTTTGAATGTGTATTTTTCGTTGACTATAAGGGGAATGTCTCGGTTCACTTTTGTGTCTAAAGCGCTAGCAGATTCTGGACGTTGTCGATGCACTAATTCCAGGAAAGGTCATGTTGGGCAACGCTGCACTCCTGATGAGCAACCAGCACGCCATGGAGCGCTCCGCCCAAATGCTCCGATAAACCGACACTCTGGAACGGGATTCTCGCCACCACTGCGATTTTTGATGTACATCGCTGAAATCTGCGCCTCAAAGAGGTTTCATTCATTGTGGAACAGATTAAAAGATTACGAACCTAAAAAAAAACACTGCTGTCAAAAATTTTACCGGTTTTGTCGTCTATACAGACTAAAACTATGCGATTTTCACATGTTCAAATTAGAGGTACTCCAATGATGACGAGGTAATAGACTTTCAAAACATCATACAAACAATCATAAAAACAACCTAGGTAGAAAATGCTATAAAAATGAGGTAAGCGAAGTTGGGACCTATTGAGTATGAGTTAATTATTTTTGATCTTTCAAGAACTGGTAGACGATGCCGAAGTCTTTAGTCGAGTATCTAGGATCCTGAGCAAGGAGTCGATAGATCTGGTGAGCTAACGATCCGAGTGGAGTCGGCGACTGGGTTGTCGTTGAGGCGTTCTGCGCCAGGGAGAGGTCCTCAAATAGCAAAGATGGTAAATTGTAGACAAGGAACCTAAGGGGGAGGGGAAAATGCTATACGGAATCATGGGTGCGGAGCGTTATATCCGGAAAAGGCGGCGCAACCGAGCTCTGTGATTGGCCGCTCGCGCGAGCTGACCAATCGCGGATTTTGATCGCGTCGCCCTCTCTAGGTATAACGCTCCATATCCGAAAATCATTTGTAGGCAAACTTCATATTATACAGGTGATAATGAGTTTTTACCCAAGAAGGTAACATTAGGCTAAATGATGGCAGACCAAAGCTCACCTTCGCCATAAGAGCGCTGCCGAAACCTCCCTGATAACCGTTGCTAGGTGGAATCCCCTCGATAACGCCGGGCACCGGATTATACGTGTCCGAAGACCAACATCGGCCCGAAGAGGTGTTGATGATACCGGCCAGCACCTTGGGATCCAAGCCCATCCTTAAGATGCATAAATGAAAACATAGTAAAGCAGAAAAAGGTAAAGGATTACTGTTGTACAGTAGAAGTATAAAACTTACTTTATACCAAGATTCATGGTTTCAGCTACTCCAGCCATCTCTATAGCCAAAAGCATGTTATTGCAGATCTTAGCAGCTTGACCGGCACCAACCTCTCCACAGTTCACCTGCAGAAAAATGAAGTTACAGTGAATTTCTGTTAAAAATGAGTGAAGAATTCTAAATTCCACTAAGTGAAGTATCCAGAAATTTCGTAATCCCGCAAAGTGGCATTTTTCCATGAATAACAAGGGGAATTCCACCAAATCCTTGATTTTTTTATTGCATGGATCAAGTTTAGAACTATACTCAGAACCCCCAAGACAAGTGTTGTTGGTCCAAAACTTATCTACAACTTGCAGAGGACCTACAACTTGCAAAGCCAACAGCTGACCATTCTGCAAGTTGTCAGCAAGCTTTGGGCCGACCTTGTCGACAAGCAAAAACGAAAGCTGGTTGTCAACAAGCTTTGAGTCGGGCGAGTTTCAGATGTGATCAGACAGCTTGTTCTAGGAGTCTACATATGCCGTGAGTAATGGCGGACACTGAAAGTTGGCGGCATGGGGAAGGGAAAAAATTGGGGTCTCCTCAGTTTCGGGAACCCCAGACGGGGAATAAAAAAAATAAAAATATCAATTCAAATAGTTAATAATTATTATTCTGAAAAACATTAGCAAAATGAGCAATCAAAAATAAACCAATACAAGATTTTTATTTATTTTATAAAGTAATTTCGAAGATTTGGCGACCAGTTCTCGGAGGGGGGCGGCACCCCACCCCCCTCTGCGTCCTCCACTGGCTGTGAGCAATACCGGGCGAGCTGTTTATCCGCTGTTAGAGTGGCCTCTGCCGGATAGACATCTACGCTAACGGATAAACCCGGGGTCACGGATAAACAGCTGCGTTGTCACCAAGACACATTACATAGATTCTTCTGATTTTTGAAAATCTCAGCATCGATTCTGAGGTGAGGAGTCGCCTTTAATAAACCGGAAGAAGTGTTCTTCGCCAGGAGAAATCATTCTAAACTCACCATATTTTTACCCATGAGTTTTATAAGCGAAGCTGCACGATCGAAGGTCTTCTGGCATTTTCCACTGCCCAACATGAACGTCAAGGTGGCGTTTTGGGCACCTTGAAATATACATGTACTTGCTAAGGTAATTCTTCCATGTGCTAAAGATAGCTTGTAACGAATACAACGAGTATAATAAAGTAGATTAGGCTGACCTGTGACTCCTCCAGATACCGGTGCATCCACATATTTGCTTTGCTTCTCTTGACACCACCCAGCCACTTCTATCGAAGCCGTTTGATCGATGGTTGAGGAGTCGATGCATAGAGTACCCGGCTGCATCTCTCTAGAGGAAATTCACGCGTTAAAATTCCATAATGCTTGTGAATTACAGCGAATGCATCTATCCAGAATTTTTCTCTACAGTGGAAAAATGGATACTGAACATGTACAATAAACGAGCAGTACATACTGGCTCAGTATACTATGCAGTACTCTGGGTAAGCTTAAAGTGCTATATTTGGGATTTGCGAGAAATGGAATGATCTGTGCATCATCTGGGTTTGTGGCAGCGATTTCACACCATATACGTAATAATAAACAAATAAATAAATAAATAAATATTCGACTGCGATTGTTCAAACGAAAGATCAGTTATTTCTTCAAGAAAAATACTATAGGAAAATGGAATACGTAGACTATAGCGTATATTTTATTTATTTTATATGGCAAGTTATTATAATTTGCAAGTGGATGGAATAAAGCAGTTAAAGACTGTGAAACTCACTTCAACAGTCCATCATCGCCACCGTACGCCTTTCTAACATGTGGACTGCTGGGCAACATGGTGATGATGTCTTTGGCTGCTGCTGCCACTTCAGCAGGGCATCCTGCAGCTTCGGCGCCGTCAGCCTATAAAGGGTAGCACTCTTGGTGACACAATCTATTGTGAATGTAATAAGAAGAACAACTCACTTTGAATGCTGCCACCACTGTCTTGTTGATGTCGTAGACCACCAGCTTGTGGCCATTCTTCATGAGATTGCGAGCCATATGGGCGCCCATGTTGCCAAGTCCGATGAACCCTACCGTTGTCATCCTCAAGCAGCAATGATTTCGATGACTGATTAAATTTTACGTCAGACTACTACGATTCAAGTAAAAAAGTGGAGCTGAAGTGTCTCATAACGATCAAGTGCTTAGAAAGAAACAGGAGTTACTCGCTACCTTATCAGTCGATAGTTTATTTTTAAAAAATTGACTGAAAGAAAACTCAACAGCGAAAACCCTGTCAGGGAGAAAGACATATAAGGTGCTAAGCAGTCCGCAATATGTGGGGTACCTACCAGTTCTCATTCTATAAGACAAAGAAGCTTTTTTGAATAGAATAAATTCGAGACAGTCAAGGAGGGTCATATGTGAACTGCTGGTAGAGTACGTTTCGCTAGGGACGATAGTTGGGCAGACAGCAGAAAGAAAAAGAACTCGAGAAAGTGTGCAGCATTTGGAGAGAAATGAGAGAAAAACGGGTTGGCTGCACGGATACTCAACTATTGTCAGGTGTGAAACAGACTATAACATCCGCAGAAAATAAATGTTTGTGAAATTCTTGAGAGCAGTTCTCGCGCAGTCCCGATTGACGCGTAACAATGACGAAAACGAGAATAAAGCTAAGGAAAAGGCATATCTGAATTTTTCTCGCATACTTTTCGCAATACCTGTTTCTAGGCTCCAAAAACATCCGGAGGCCAGTTCTCGTTTCCCACAAGGAAAAACTTTATTCAAGAAAATTGATGATTCCGAATGTAGCAGGATTTCCGTGTGAGCAACATGGAATATTTATGAAGAAACCATCTTAAGCGCAGCGAGCATCAGTCCTCGTTTTGATCCCATAGACGCGTAACACTGATGGAAAAGGAGGACAAAGTATGTAGCAACATGGATAATACCAACTAGCAATATGGATAATATCAGCTACGTTGCAATATGGAGAGTATCGACATCTTCACGAAAATTGCACACAATTTCAATTTTCTTTGCGCTGCAAGCTGCGCGGGGACCAGTTCTCGCATAGCTAAAACATCTATTTGCAATGTTTCTAGAGCATCCAAATTTGTAGCAGTGTCCAGTTTTTCCCGTAAATTCTACGGTGTGAAAATTTCAAGTACAACTGTAGAATTGGAGAGGTTTTCTGTAGTGATACACAGTGGCGGCCACATATTTAGCACGCTGCCAATTTTGGGCCATCAACTGATGAAAATATAAAATCTGTATCTCAGGATTGGAATGAGCTATCAGGACAATACTCGAGAATGTGATAAGGCATCGTATTCTCCTTTCCGCCTCAACTTTGTTGCTCCGGGAAATGCTTCTGGATGGGATTGCATGCATTGAGAGCTAAAAATGCAGTGCTTTTGGAAATGTTTCAGTTTCTCTCCTAGATGACTTTATTGGATCTGGGTAAATGTGATTTTATACTCGATATAACTGCGTGTTTTGCTATAGTAGTTTCGATGAGTAGTTCCTCACCTAAGGGGAGATCGAAAATAATCAACATGAGTGAAAAAATGGTGAAAAAAGGATTCGCGGCGATTCCGAGGATAAACCGTGCATTTCCAGCAGCGGATTTTCCCCCGATTTGTGTTGCTAACAACGGACAATCAGATACTAAAAGGAAGATTTCGGGGCTTGCTTTATTAGCAAGATTCATAAAAATGAAATTTTTGACGAAATTGACAAGTTTGTTTCTGTCTCTGGCTCCAGCCGGTGCGTAGAGTCCGGTAAAAGCGTTTATAGGGAAATGTTGAAGGAAAACATGCTCAATTTGAATCACCACTTCATTTCCTTCCATAGCGAGATACACGAATTTCACACAGAATTCAGAAAAACTGACGAAATGGAACTTTTATTTTATTAACCCAGTTTGAACGGACTCTGTGCCCATGGTAAGCAACAGGAGGGAAGCCCTCATAGTGCCTCAACACATATGTACTCGAAGTTGGTTTTGATTGCTCATCATAAGGCTGAGAAATGCAAACAAAAAATCTGTCTGCCAAAATCGTGGGTGTGCTAAGTATGTGGCCGCCACTGTACACGGAACGTCGAGATTGTTTGGCTTGTGATAATTCCGAGCAGAAATTGAATAAATTCTAGAGAATTTCTGGTTCCTAGATTTTTCATGTATTCATTCTATGGAGGAGTGCCGATTTCTACTCAAAAGTCTATCCTCTTAATTGCTACCCGAAATTACTCAATTTCCACTTGAATTTTTTCACTTGGGAAGGCGAGGCTCGAAATTACAACAACGTAATTGAGCATGTTTGGTACATTTAACAACGAAAAAGCTCGCCTTGCTCGATTATCGCACTTGCTTAGTCAAATTTGTGAATACTGTAGAGATCAATAGGCCGAGTTTTGAAAAGTTGCGAAGCTTGAAAAAAAAACACTGGATGATTTTAGTTTGCTTCTTCCGTGCACGAATGGTGCATCCACTTTGTACGGTAACACCATTTTTGTAGACCAATATGCGAGCATTGTGAACTTTTTTTTCACAGTGGCGTTCGACAGAAATGGAGGAAAGATTTGAGATCAGCGCTATAAATTACATTTGCAAGGATAAATCTCGCGAAAAATATTAGGGTGTAAAACTATAAATGCGCGCACACTTTTCCATCTCTATCGGAGTACTAATTTGTCTGGCAAACCTCAATTTTTGATTTTTAAAAAAATTTGAAAGGCTGCCAACTGGAGTTGCGGAGTTGTGGTGAAAACTGCCATCAAACGAATTCTTCGATGTACTACCCTGAATTACAAGTTTCTCGGACCAAGTTCAGTACCTATTCAGAGAGGGGCATATTGCGAAAGCACTGGCAAAAAACCGCTGCGGGGCAACAAAAGAGAGCAACGCCATAAGGCTCCAAACATGGCTACCCACGTATTGAAGAAAGGGTTGTCTTCACGGTAAAATATGAAATCAGTGGTCCAATGGGGGAGGCTGAATTCAATACAGACAGTTACGGCAGACCTCTGCCTAAAACATTTGAGCCACGTAGGCCAGCCACCTCACCGCCATCTGCTCAAATGAACGACTACTAGAAATTTTTCACAACCAAGCCCATCCAAAAGCGACGAAAAATGTTCAACAAAAAACTGAAGAAGTAAGATGGGAAGTCCTGTCTCAGCCGCCACGTAGCTAAGACTTGCCACTATCAGACCAGTACTTATTTCTGGCGAGGATGCTTTCCTCACGAAGAAAAAAATGCAAAAACCGCGAAAAACGTGGGGGTTCGGGTAAGCGCCTGTTCCGATTCACAGCGCAGTGACTTCTTCAAGAAGGAACCTCATATCCTGTATGGAGGACAATGAAGGGTAGTTGAGATTAACTATGGACACAATTTTGATTGGGGAGCTCTGCTATGGTTTCTTGTAATAAATTTCGTTCCACGCGAAAACGCGCATCCATAGTTTTACACCCTAATAGCTGGAAAACCTCCCTCACCCAACCCCGAGTACTATTGCCTTGTGGGTTAATTCATAATTTATAATTTGTAATAAAATTTCACCCTTGAACCAAATCAAGTCCCATTCTCGCATCTTCTGGTTTACAGTACGGAACGTGTTCTTTTCTTCTTAAAATTTTGGCACACCTTTACGGTGTATGGAATAAATAAATAAATTCGGAGATGGTTTACGAATCTGATAATAGTCATCGACTGCACATTATGATGCTGACCCTACTTCAAAATGCAATGACATCCGGCATACCTACCCTGTTAGATATTCGCTGAACAAATATTCAAAAATAAGCTAATATCCCATTTTATCTGCTCGACAGGGCCGTGTAGCTCTCTGCTTTCCTACCCCTCGAATATTCAACCTGTTCAAAATTGAATATTCAATTTTGAATATTTTTAATACCTAATCCAGTCCTAAGTAAAATATTTCTGTTATGCACTTCCACTCAAATCGTAACTGATGAGGTTTATACGTATTGCTAGGATTATTCCTACGGTCCTTAGAAGCTAAGAGTGTACATAAAATGGAGATGACAAGGAGGCAACTCATGACGGTGGTGGTTCAGAAGCGTCATCTGACACACTTAACAAAGCTTGGCGAAGATCAAAGAGCGTCTGCACCCGAGCAGTTGCCAGGAAGTGCGATCAGCGTACGGAACGATCGATATCAGAGAAAAGGTCGAGCTGCGACCCTGCCGCCCTGGGAAAAATTGTCTAGCGAACGGCGACGAAACCACACTGAGCTTTGGTTTTGAGATCGTTCACTATGGCTTCAGGTGTATGAAGATAGTCTGATGTTGAAAAAGCTCTAGTTGGGAGAACTAGTAGAGTCACTTTGTTACTTATTATAAGGGAAAGAAATAAGCTCCCAAAACACACATTTCTTGACATTGGGCTACTATATTGGTTGTGAAAAAACACCTTTTAAACAATACTACTACCCATAATTATCAAACGAATAGACAAAAGCAAATCGTACGGGGCCTAGAAGCGTCGAGATTACCTTGGGAAACGTATTGACGCTCGGGATAACCTGGGTAATCTCAATGATGCATGCCGCCCCAGATCTTTCTTTCCACCCTACAATGACCTCTGCGAAAATTATGTGAGCAAATCTATTTAACAGGTCTAAAACAGAAGATTAAGAGAACTCGCCCAGTTCTGCTAAACCCTGAACAATCAATTCAATCTCATACGGCTCTGCCCTGTCATGCCAGTGTTCCAGAAAGTCACATATTACGAAAACATGTTACCTAATCATGCCTTATCCTCCCTAGGTACTGGTATCCCTCATGCAAATCTCTTTACTGAGAATAACCGTACACCAACGTTTTTGACCAGGCCAGTCACTACACTTCCTAGACGTCCCGTTATCATTCGCTCTCTAACGAGTTTTGGTCAAACCTACGCCCTGATAACAGGACTTCTTCTTCAACAGCAGGTGAAGAAATCGATGACGCACAATTATTCACGAATCCCTACTATACTTTATCCATATAAATTCAACAAACGAATCTGTAAAACAATTCCAGCCTAAAGTTCGAACATAGAAGAGCACTAAATGGAATTCCAACGGAACTGGATAGACGAAACAAGCACACACAGAGCTACTACTAATTCATCTGTCCAATTGAAGATACTTTTGAAGTAGAACACAGAGATACTAGTGTAGGTTTAACTGTGAAGTTAAACGTAGCGTGCCTTGCACTGCTTGAAAGCCTCGTTGAATCCATTGCAAAGCGACACATCAGACTGATTTTGTGTGCTGCAAATGTAAAACTAACAGAATGTTCAATAAAATGACATTTTCGAAAGTAAAAATATGGGAATATAAACGTACCATTCGATGAATTGCCTCCACTCGAATTCACATGGTTGAGCATACGCCTGACCTTGGGGAGCAGAAGCTGGCTCTGCTGCAACCGGAGCTGGTGCAGCCTCAGAGGAATGTCCACCTCCCCCGGTCAACATGTTACCAACAGCGTGACCCTGAAAATCAATGACATAGATGTAGAGGAACTAAATTTTTAGGCATGAAGGGTCAAACTAGGAAAAAAAAACGCTGCTGAAAAGAATATCTTCGTTGTTTTTTTTTTCTGCAGAGGTACTTCCGCTTTGGTGTTTTTTGAAAATTCTGTCCAACATCAGTAAAGAAAGCGTATTCGAAGCCGGTACAACATATAACTAACTCAAGTACAAAGACAGTTAAACTAATTGGTTCTCACCAAACAGAACCTAACTCGACTGATTCAGACGGCAATCCACCCGAATAGTAAGGAAAGACAAGTGTAATTCGAGGTTCTTCGAATAAGTAGCACAAAATAACGTACCACAGCACTTCCAATAGCAACACCTCCAGCGGTTGCTGCCATCTGAGCCATCAAGCCAGGTTGAGCTGGGGCAGCTGGGGTTGGGTGAGGCGCACTCATAGGCGTTGGAGCTGCAGGAAGATTACAAAATAAACACTTGAAATAGAAATTAGCAATTGGACCAAATGCGATATTAAATTACCTGCTCTTGTTGGCATTGATGACATCGGAGCCGGAGCGGGAGCTGGAGCAGACCTCATGGTCGGTGGTGGTGAAGATCGCACAGGGGCGGAAGGTCTTGGTGAAGCAGTTCGTCGTCGGACCATTTTTCTGAAGACAGTAATGAAAACTTATCTAAACCCAGAAAGTGCTGTGTTCGGCCAGTTTCGCTCCATCAAACTTTACTTTCTGGGGTTACTTGGTGCTCCGTTCACGCAAATTATACTCATTTTCAAGGTAACCCCTTATTAGCAGGGTTATAGCAGAATGAGGTTCATGAATTGCTAACCAACCAACCCAACGACGGCTGGCGTAATTTGTTCTTTAAACAACACCATGTTAGGATACAAAATGTGTGGAAGTTAGTTTGTTGACCTGATTTAGCTCGGTTTTGAGTTAATGGATCCCAGCCCAGGAATACGGTGCAAACGACACCTCACAGAATTTTCTGAAACTAGGCACAGAGGTTGTTTTGTATGCTGATCTTTAGTTTAAACTTTTCTTCGCAGGTCACTCCTCTTTTCCTGACAAACGGACATTTTTTCCAAAAAGTTGCAGCAACACTACGTAGAGAACTGAGACATTATGAGTAAAACCTTCACGACCAGCGCATCAAATAACCCGCAAATGCAAAATCTGCGTGAAATTTGTGACCATGAGATCTACGGAGCAGAACTAGCCAGAGTAGTGCCACGAAAATTATAAGCGTAGACTGGATGAACTCATGAGAAAAGAGAGTTCCAGATAAGAAATGACACCACTTAGAAAAAGAATAGAAGTGTTCACACCACTTAAGATCTTCCAAGAAACAGAACACAACTATATGATTAGGCCTGCCTGCCCAGAAAAATGAGATAAAACAACTCAGGTACGATGTCCCAAGGCAAAAGCTTAAGTAGAAACTATTGCATCATTAGAAATGACGAGAAAACAACAAAAATCACATGATGTTACGAAAACCCAGGTCATCTTATCGATGAGGCAGCAACTGTGATGACGAAACTACGAGAAATCAGGCGGGTGGGCGCTAAAACGCGGCCATCTCATTTGTTCGCTGGCGCAACGTCGGGCGAAATACAATACGCGGGAAGGGAACGTGCTTCATTTGTGGTTATATTCACTCTCACGTCAGCTCGTATGTACAGAAAGCTCTGGAAATTTCTGAGATGAAAGAGAACATCGTTGAAATCGTATGGGACACTGTTGATTTGGATTTTGCACCGAAATATCGATGGATCATCGCGAAAACACCGGCAAAGTGCGAAAGTGCACTGCTCTGTGGAGACAAATTGGGGGAAGAGTGGTAAAATCGACTGTCATTGTTATTCGAGCTTACCACTACATTAGAGATAAACATATTTAACAATCCCTGTGAACAAGTTTTCGGGAATATCTGGGTACGAACTCAGGTAAATCAAAAAAAGGAATGAAACTATGCATTGTAATGAAATGCGCAGTTGTGGCTTAAATTCTTCACACAATACAGTCCAAGAAAATCCGAAGCTCAAATATGGCCTGTTAATTCCCTTCGAGAAAACGTTTCCATAAAATTGGTGGGAATTTGCGGCAAAATTAAGGTTTGACTGAGAATATCGTTCTTTATTTGGGAAATTAAGCTTTGCGCAGTTGTCAGACTTCTTGCCAATGTTATTGAGGACTAGATTAGATGGTAGCAAGCTGAAATATCAGCTAATCGGTGCTTGATTGGACGATAAGGACAATTTATACTGGATATTGAGAAGTTTTGCCTCATTGTGACCTCAAAGGTCATGTTTAAGCTTGATATGCAACTTAACGCGTGCCATTCCGTTAGCGTCTCTGTGTTACGTTAAGCGACATGGATCGATATATCGAATACTTTTGAACGGTCAATATACTTTTTTTTACTGCAAAGATCCATTAAAAAAGATCTCGTCGAGACACATCAAATGATCCCTTCAATGTTAAAGAGAAGAATATCGCCACAATTATTATGTGCATAAGCACTATTTTGCAATTTTCGGCGGAGCAGAATATTTTTATGATTCATATGTGACGAAATAACACATTCAGAATGCTGATTTGCTACATATTTTCTAATGAAATGCCCTATTGTAATGCTTTCATTTGAATGCTCTTCTCAGTCCTAAGAATGAAAGAACTGCTTAGGTCCATGTGCCAGACGTTAGCAGGACTGTGATTCTTATCGAATTCTTAATACCACCAAAAGCAATAGTTTCGCTTGCGCAGTTTAAAAATTAACATGCAGTTTGTCAACAAGTGACCACAGGGGTCAGTGGTGTCGTAATAATTGCTACCACATGTTGTAGTCCTTGGTTTTCACTTTCCTCACTTGTCCCAAGACTTTTCTCTTCTAGATTCGCATTTATTTCTGCTCGTTATACTCACTGGAACATTTCACCCAATAACTGCACAGGCATCGCCCACTTTTGGGAGCAAAGCGGGCGTAGACGGCGAGGGGAGAGGTAAATTTAGAACAAATTTCATCAACTGACGTAATTGTAGGATACACATGTTTTATTTGGCTGGTGCGAAAGTCTTGAAACAAATTTACACTTTTTTCATACAAGCATAACATTATTAGGTTATGTATTTTATTTTTATTTTTATTTTTATTTTTATTTTTATTTTTATTTTCATGCACTAGATGTGCGCCATACAACTATTACGAACACTCAAGCAAACGATCAAGCAAAAGATAGCGATCAAAAAGCCACAAAAGACATACTATCAATGATATACTTTTGGGCATTAAAATCTTTGGATGAACTTTAAGTGACTTATTTGAAAGATAAAAAGCCGGATAGTGGGAGAGTTGCTAGCAAACCATTACTACTGCCACGCTCGTCACTTTAAGCAGGAGTCCGTACCAGTTGGCTATGGTACCCTCATCCCTTTAGGGGTCATTGGAACCATGACGGAACTTCGGAACACGAGTATACCAACTTCCTACGTGGAACCGCCAGGTTGGACTAGAGCAATAAGTCGACAAGGTGATCTTGTAGGGATAAGGCTTGAAGCAGTATCACCGGAGTATTTTAATCCAAGAAAAGATTAGGTTAGGTAGACTTCGAAAGCGACCTAAAGTTCACTCAAAGATTTTGGATTTGTCATTCATCCTACATGGGAATTAAAACTAAGAAAGAAAGTTAAAAATACAAATAAACTATGTATCTACAGAGAATAGATGATACAGTAAAAATCCAAAGATTGTTTTGTTCTAATTAGCAGCCAATAAAGAACCATTGTTGTAGTTAGTGACCGGTGGATTTGGATGACTGGTTCTGAAAGTGCGTAAAAAGAAAAGGAGAGAATGTAATTGGGGATAACTAAAAAATTTGTAAAGTTTGTAAAACTTTCCTCTTGGCTAACAATCCTCCATCTTTAGTAAGCGTAACAAGTCAAGTTTTCTGAGTTTTCTCTTGAATATGGCTAAATTTGCTGAGTTAACAATATTAAGGGGTAACATATTCATCCACCTTGCTCCACGTCGAAAGAAAGTGTTGAAAATTATGTTGTTGCTAACTGTACTGATTCCTTTACAATACAAGCCTAACCCACCTGTGCGTTCTCTCGAGATCCGAAAACCCCAATACTTACTTGCCTGTAGTTTAGTATGGAATCGTAAAACACGGAAGCAGAATGAAAGATCGTTGAATACTCTACGGTATAATAAACTTTGAAGACCAAGATGTTTTAACCTAGTCTTGTAACTAGGTAGCGAAGGCAAAAGGTTAGTAGCTGTCCTGTAGTAGAGAATTCTAGTGAAGATTTGTTGGACCCTTTCTACTTTCCGCTGTAATTTTTTCGTGTGTGGATTCCAAATCTGAGAACAGTATTCGAGGTGAGGAAGAACATACGACTTATATAATCTCAAGAGGACATGCTGGTCATTGGTATGTACGTTGCGAAGAATCGTGAACATGGTAGAAAGTGCCTTCTTAGTTATGTGATCAATATGGTTGGTGAACTGCATTCTTGAGTCAAAGAGTACACCCAAGTCTTTCACTAGATTACTTTTGATGAGAATTGTACCATTCACAGAGTACTCTCCACTGAAACTTTTGCCAATATGGAATACTGTGCTTTTATTCAAGTTGATAGGTATTTCATGGTTATTAGCCCAATCCACCATTCTTCGCAACGACTCAGATACGGCCGAATGAACCTCATCTTTACTCTGTTCGTTGTAGTTGCCATATATCTTGATATCATCAGCGTAGATTTGAATTTTCACATTAGGATGAGTTTTGAGACCATCAGGTAAATCGTAGCAGTATACAATAAAGAGTAGTGGTGACAGTACCCCACCTTGTGGTACGCCACTATGGCAACTAAAACGATCAGAATAATCATATCCAACTTTTACATACATATGCCTCTTAGAAAGGTAATCTTTCAGCCACATTAGGACTTGTGTACTGATTCCAAGATTTGCAATCTTGGAAAGCAGTTTGATGTGACTGACTTTGTCAAAAGCTTTAGATAAATCAAGATAAATGATGTCGACAGAATTTTTATTACTTAAGGCGGTTGTCCAATCAAACGTGCTGTCAACAAGCTGCGTTGTTGTAGATGCACCCAGACAAAACCCGTGCTGTTCTGAAGGAATTACCTTCATCTTGGCAAGCCAAGACAACATTTTGTCACGGATGATTTTTTCTAAGATTTTCACAGGTGTAGGGCATATGCTAATAGGTCTAAAATCTGTGACTTTGCGGGCATTAGTTTTTTTAGGTATAGCAGTGACTATAGCGTCTTTCCAAGCTTGTGGGATTTCACCGAACAATAACGAAATATTGAACATAATTGATAGTGGTTTCGAAAGAGTTTCAGCGCAATGTTTGTAAAATATTTGGGGTATACCGTCAATCGAAGATGAGGCTGAAGGCTTTAACTTCCTCAAATAATAAAAGACATCTTTAGGTGTGACTATGATGTAAGGAAATGCACTAGAGTCACTACTATCAGCTTCGGTTGTCATGTATTCGGAGGAGTAAGATGATGTGAATACACTAGCGAAATATTGACCCAAAGCATCTGCTTTTTCTTTGTCTCGAAAGCAAAGCTTTTGATCAAGATTCTCGATCACAGGAAGGGGAGCAGTGTTTTTAACTTTAGAGCGAACATGAGAGAAGAAATCTTTCATACCGGTGGTTTTAGCCAATCGTTTCTCGTAGTTTGAGTGGAATCTTATGATGTGGAAGTTTAAATCAGCACAAACTTTTTTATAATAGAGATTTGAAAGAGGATTTACAAGTGAGTTGAACAGACGTTTCTTCTGTGCCAGGAGGTTACAAATGTGTTTAGGATAATTGATCATACTTCGTCCTGGAGTATGAAGGGGAACAAATTTAGAAAAACCGGAGTATACAACGTTGCAGAATTTTTTATATAGATGATCAACGGTGCTGTAATTCTGGAATACATCCCACCAATTGATTTCCGAGAGATAAGTGGACAAGCTAGTATAATCCGCTCTGTGGAAGTCAGGCATCGGTAACCTTGAAGCCGTCGCACATTCGGTTTCAAGGTAGAAACTGATGACGTTATGATCAGACGTGCTCAATGGAGGATGGCTACAAACGTCTTTAACAATCGGACAACGTCAAGGGTGGTGTTTTGGCGAGTAGGTATCATAACGTTTTGTGTAAGACCACAATTTGAAAAGAAGTTGAGAAGAGTACGGTGGCAAGGGTTTGATGATTTGAAAGTAGTCCAGTTGGCGTTTATGTTAAGGTCACCTAATACCACAGTTCGAGCTCGTGAACAAAGCAGCTCTTCTAAATGAACAACAAGTTTTTCATCGTCTTTAACTGTGGAATTAGGAGGACGGTAAATTAGGATAAACCTTAGTCTTGAACACGAGAAAAGAAATGTATGTATATGTTGTGTTTATATATTTTATGTTATTGTTTGTTATTATGTTATTGTTTGTGTTTTATTTTATGTTTATGTATATGTTTTGTTATGTTCATGTACGGGACCTATTCTGCCATTTCCTATAGTTGAGAAGTAGTAAAACATTCCAACACATTCTACTGCCTGAGAATTTCTATCGAAGACCAAGAAATTCTGGATAGGGAACAAATGCTGATAGAAGACTTTCGGACCAACCCAATAGCTCTATCGATCAAAGCAGTTAAAACTCACCCTCTACCCCAAGGCCTAGCTTGCTCTAATGTGCAGTTTAACATCATTTGTACATTAGAGCAAGCTAGGCCTTGGGGTAGAGGGCGAATTTTAACTGCTTTGATCGATAGAGACAACTCTTAGCATAATTGCGGTTTGAAGAAGGTTTCTGCTGGTTACCTGTATAAAAATTGAAACCGTACCGGTAACAGATTTGGAATTTCTGGTGCGGAACACTGAGGGAGCCAACTGGAGCTGTAGCAGCAGTTTTGCAAAAGAACCGGTCCCATTTTGCCTCATTAGTTGTTTTACTCGTTGCGACATTTTTTGTCCATACGCTACCGACGAAAATGGTCAGTTAATGCAGATTGAAAAGAAATTTCTTCCCAGTTTAGTCTGAAGAAGATCATTTCGAAACACTTCGAACGTAATGACAAATTCAGATTCAGCATCGCAAAATGTGCATACTCAGACAAATTTTCGGAAGGACCGCAGCAGAAAGCCGGAAGAACCGACGGGTGACCTGCGATCCTTCCGAATAGCTGCTGCGGTTCTTCCGGAAACTTTTCTTAGTTCCTCAAAACGTTACTACTGAACCGATATTACTCCGTGGGGCTACCCCATTGTGGTACCCAAACACAAGGGATGACCTGGGTGAAGGTCGGTAGTTTTCAACTGAAAATACCAATAAGACCCAATAAGACCAACTTCTCGTCGCTAGTTTGAATGCCCACTTTTCTGTTGACCGCAACAAAACTGAGCTCCGTATCAAAGAAGGGCCTTGATGACGCTCACTCTCTCCCCTGCATTCTGCTGCGGTCCTTCCGGTTTTCTGCTGCGGTCCTTCCGAACTGATCCCTACACAAATCTATTCTGCTGCGGTCCTTCCGAATCTTTTTATCTCTGTGTCTCTCGCTTCTTAACCACATGGTCGAGATCTCTTTCTGCTGCGGTCCATTCGACGTTTTGTCTGAGTATTCACAGCACCAGGGACGTGGTTATATAATAAGCAGTGGCTCTTTCTAATTGTTGGAGGTAGCGATAGCGTTCGACAAGGTTTTCAATCGACAAAGTTTCGAAAAAAGCTGAATTCAACCAAAACCCCTCTTTTTTGTGTCAGTGTAGTACACGCTGGCAGGCATTACAATTTTATTGCACGTGAATTTTTTTCATGATTGCTATGTTTGTTCAGTTTCTGGGTCGACTTTTCCATTTTTTTTTCAATTTCTTTTCTTGAAAAGATTGATTCTGTTAAATGCCGTAGAGGCCCGCAATTCTTCTGTGATTTCTATGGATTCTAGGGACTGAAAGCTACATACGTTATCTCTTATACAATTCCTAGGGTGCTTGTATGTGGCTTGAAGTCTTACATTGTGCTTATTCTTGTTCTATCAAACTGTTTTTGATCATTCAATTGCATTTTTCCAACTATTCTATACAGTGTCTGCCATGCACGAGCTATGCCGCCATTGTATCGGACAAGTTATCCTACTATTTCGAGTTTTCATCGAGAAATAGCGTTGATCGAGAAGAATCACTTGGAAGGAGTCCTGCAACTACGTTAAGTGTAGGAGCTGTCCCGTGTGTTCCATTCACTCCTGATAACAAAGGTGATTAATTTCGTCGTTTGGTCCTAGGAACTTGCACTTTCACGAGCCGATGTTCTTGCCTGAGCTTCCTTGTACTCTATTGCTGCTATTTCAATATGTCATTGTCATTGTAGATTTACGAACTACTCACATTTTTATGACACATTCCTGCTAATACAGGGGGCTATAAGTTATTGTACATCGTTTGATCGTTTATTTCTCTGCAGTAGTGAAATCTTTCGCACCGTGCTAGTTCTTGCTTAATAGAGCTGGATTTGCTGTATTTTCGGGTTATAAACACGCCTTGGAAACTTGCGAGGTAACGGGAAAAGATTTCTCGGAAACTTCCTTGGCAGAGTTTTGGTACCGCCAAGTGCCCTGATTCAACCCGCATTTTCCGAGCGAAATAGCCACAAAAACAGTTTATGACAACGGTTTTAGGTGGGATAAAAACTTGCATCGTGTTCTTGAGGTTGATTACGAGGTGTATCCACAAAATTCACTTGAGATTGGTGTTGATAAGAGCAGAAAACGAAGCGGTTTCAAAAGTTGCTTGGTTGAGAAAAATCAGCCATAGGTTTCCAGGAGCACAGTTGGCCAATATCTGGGCCTATTGATGAAGCCATTTTGTAGCATTTTAGTCCTAGTTTTGAGATCACATCAATTCCCTGGCTGCGTCCTATCTTACGGTGAAAAAAAAATCCACGTAAGCAAATTTGGTGCAAATTGGCCAGTATTGGGAGCTTGAAGTAGTCGTGGTTCTTCGCTCCTATATTTGTCATAATCCATTTGTATGGGAAATCCTGCGTACCATTGAAAAGGGCACTTCCTGCACTTTAAGATGCATCTAAGTGTTAAACCGATTTCTAAGGATTCGGTGGATTTTACAGGGAAAAATTCCACAACAACCCACTTTTTTCAAAAATTTGTTTCGAGGTGGGCTGCTCGAAAGCAAAACCCTCCTAGAGAACCGAGTTTCAACTAAAAGATATTTCGAACCTTCTTCTAATCGGCAGGAAAAAGAGCGGGATTAAGCATGGGTTCCTGGCGGAGGAATAAAGGAGCAAACGTTGTACAATAACTTGTGCCCTCCCCCTATATATACTTGTTTGCATTGCAATTGTGTCATTATTAGAACATGATTACGGGGTGCTGCCGATTTTTCTAGTAGAAAAGTTTCTTTATAACTCATGCGGAACGGATTTTCATTGTGTCGACATGAGTCAGAATACGCAAAATATTGGGTTGTTCGGGAAATAATTGGGATTCTTGAAAACAACATTTCAAACGCTCGTTTTGAAAGGTTTTTGCCATTATTATTCGTTTTTATATGATATATATTCCAATTATGCATTTGTATTTCTTTTCTAGAAAAAGTGCACTAAGTTCATTTCCATTTGAATTTTTCAAGTCTACAACTACAGGGAAAGACTAAAAAGGTGTGAATTTTGACGTGCTTCCAAAAAATTAGAATGTTGAATCGGATCTCCACTGTCGACAACTGATGAAATTAGATGAAGCAATAAAAAAACCGACCAGAGTTCGCGAGGCGCAAAGGTATAGTTCTCCACCAACACAGTGCTCATACATCTTTGACGACTTGGCGGAAATAAATCGAGCTCGGTGGGGAACTCACGTCACATCCACTACATAGGACTGACATTGCGCCAACCGATTACCACTTATCTCGACCGCTGCTAAACTACTTTAATGGGAAAACTCTTACTCAAGAGGACGACATCGAATCCTATGTAGCCCAGTTTTTTGCTGAAAACGACCACGTGTTCAACCAGAAAGAAACTATGAAATTATCAGAAATGTGGCAAAAGATAATCGAACAGAAAGGAAAATATAACGTTGATTACCGTTCCTTCATTAAGAGAAGATGCTTCTTGCTTGGCGCCACGGCTCTTTCGTAAGGCAGGGATGTGAAATCATAATTTCATATCCGGAAACTTGAGCCTTCTTTGTTAGATCCGACGTGGTAATTACTTTGTCAGTCTAGAAGAGCCTAACGGGATCACAAGGGCCAATGCATAGAAAACCTGTTCGTCTTTTCAAAAAAAAATGTGCTGCTTGTCACTCCTTTATCAGTACCAAAAAAAAATTACCTTTCCTGCCACGCGTGTGCAAAGACACCAGACAGAACAACACAAAAGAACCAACGTTCGATCAACAAATGGGGAATAAACCCAACTCAGCATGCTTCAAACTTGGGTAATTAAACATTTACTAATTAAAATACGAACATCAATACATGACAATTACTAAGAGAGGCAACATGAAAACAAGCGGAACAATCATAAACTGATTTCATTACAAAGAATAGCATCAGTATGTGAGAGATAACAACACAGCAAGTATCACATCGAAGGCAAGGGGTTTTCTCATGTTGAGATCCAGAATGTCGAAGTGGCAGCCGAAACAGAAAACGTAGAAGTGATTGTGGTTCCCAATCGTTGTCAGCTTCAAATACTTTGGTTTCGCGCGCGTCCGGTAGTGATTCAGTTTGGAATTAATTTGGTATTGTTTTGATCTGCACGCGGCGTCTGAGCTGTTGATCGTCAGGTCTGCACACTGGGGCACGGGGGAGGTGGCGATGTGTCAGTGTTTGCGTGGTCTCGAGTATCTGTGTAACGGTAGTGATCAGAGTAATTTGTTTTGTCTGTGGATGATGTGGACAACGTAGCATATGCGGAATCCTAGGCCTGACGGGCTGTTGCGAAAAATTCCCAGCCTGCGATTACTTCTCAACAACGCGTTTTCTCCTACAGAAGAAGGCAGACTGCTGTGTGGTTGTCCTCACCATTACAGTACTCACAACAAGTCTTATGCCAACATGGTGAAGGACATAACTTGAGACATCTTTTACAAAGAGATGTATTATCTACGATTTCTACGATCTTCTACTTTCAGAACTGTGGAGCACGCAAAAGACTCATGCTCCCTTACAGAGCAGCAAAATGTACACACTAAGTTAGCGTTTCCCGCCTAAACAAAAGTATCTCCTTTCAGGTGAATGTCCTATCGTGGAGCGATCCCAGCTCCTTTAACCTGCGCCTGGCACTCGTTAATTTAAAAGTCCCAATACTTTCTGAATTTGCCTGTGTGGGCTCGACGTATGTCCACTCTGTGATGCGATCGTACTGCGAATGCACCGCAGTGTCCTTGATCTGCACTATCCTCAGGTGTGTTTGAAAGAGCTATTGTGCGTTTTCCTTTTGTTGTCGGACTATACGGGTGAGTGTAACTTGCATGGTGTTTATGAAATCATTCAGCATTCTGATCATAGACCTTGTCGAGCCTGCTGTTCACGCCCATGTGGTCGCAAAAGGATTGGCGTGCCTTTCAAAGATATTCAATATGTGTAATTTATTACGAAGCGAGTTATCGGGTGCGGTGTCCTCATAGTAGGCGACCTTCAGCTTCTGAACCTCAGAAGGAAGTTGGTCGTGCTCAATCTCGCCCTGCAGCTCTGTCTTCACAGCGTGACTGTTTGGTCTTTCTGCCGTCCTCTCCTTTGCCTCGAACCTGATTCTGCGCAACTGTTTTGCTTCACCAGCTTCTGTCAAAAGGCTCTACATCTTCCACTGGATATGGTCGAAGTAAAGATTTGCGAGCATCCTCTGTTTGCCGACGTTCAACGAAACTACTGCTTCTGAGAAGGTTTCGAGAATGTGCATGGGGTGAGAGTCGTGTGGATTGTTCACTAGCCACAGTCGCACTCTGTTGTAGTTGTCCTGTGCTGACTGTACGTGTTGAATTTAATCATTTATTCATCTGAATATTCTTTATTAACTCAAAAATGAACATCAATACACGACCATCATGAAATAAGGCAACATGAGAACGAGAGAAACAATCAAGAATTGATTTCAATGCAAAGAATAGCACCACTATGTGAGAGACTACAATACAGCAAGTATCACATCGAAGACAAGAGATTTTCTCATGTTGAGGTCCAGAATGTCGAATTGGCAACCGAAACAGAAAACGTAGAAGTGATTGTGGTTCCCAACCGTTGTCAGCTTCAAAAACTTTGTTTTCGCGCGCGCTCGGGTTTGTGGCACGCTGATTAGGTTCAAAATTATTGGCATATTGTTTTGATCTGCGCTCTTCGTCTAATATGCACAACACAAAAGATTTCCCGGTTTAACACAGTAATGGCCGAACAGGGCCTCTTGCATGCAGGAACATAATAACAAAGGAATATGTATAAGCAAGCATAGAGAAGTTTCGGAACATCCTGCATGGCGCAGCAATCAGAAACTAGACTCGACAAGGGCAACAGATTTCTTCTTGGCTGCTTGTTCTCTAGAGAGTGTAACTTGACCCTCTCGTGGTAGAAAAGTTGACACAAATAGAAAACTGAGTTGCGTTCTCGGCGTCCATACCTTCTCTGCTTTCTAAATATTAGTGGTGGTAGCTTTGGATAGTTATGCATTTGTGTGTGAGATCTCAGTGCGCGCAAAGTTCAAAAACAACATTATTAGGATTGGAAATCCAGGTGAGCAATAACTTTCCCAGCAAACTTCCTCGTGAAATTGGCGTTTTGTTATCGTTCTCCGGAAAGGGTTCTTAAAGACACACACGAATCTTGCTCAATTGTGTTCCTGTCGGATATTTTTTCACCTAAATTGACCATCCTCAGGGGCAAAACGAAGTGCCTCATGATTCTTTTCGTTCTCCTAATCCCCTAAAAATCATCAGCTTTTATTTTTTTGGTTTATATTTGTTTGATTTTTTAAAATTTAATTAGTCCTGATCGATTCTTTTACTTTACGCCGTTCACCTGCCTTATTTACAAAATATAATAATTTTCAGTGGACTTTAAGCATAGTATCGTAGTAGAGAACTGGATTCTTCCTTTGTTCCCTCTAAATAGCTGTCGAGTTTCACTGCTTTTTCTTTCAAGGAAATCCCCAAGGAACGACTGCTTCTCAGTCACTGTTCGTACCTCTGCCAGAACGACGTCTTCTGTTTAGAAGAGGATGTTGAAAACAGTTCCTAACTACTTTTGAAGGATTTTAGCCTGTAATTAGTGCACTTTTCCACAAATTCTTGCACCACTCGTCTTTAACGCGATAGTTAAAGCTGAAGACACTTGTCCTCGCAAATTGTTTCAACAGAAATCATCAATTCATTTTTTATTTATTGAACAATTTATTTATCTACTTATTTGACAACATTGCTATTCGCTATTAGTTTGATTAATTTTCTATTAACTTAATTTCGAAAATCTGTTGTTAATCAAAAATAGAAAAAAAAATTGCGACGTATTTTAATGGGATTCCCCTGAGTCATCTTTTTCGAAGTCCATTCACAACATGATGGCTGATCCCTGCCGGCCTTTTTGATTTTTCAAATTCTTCCAAAACTCACCAGTGCTTTCCTCTTATTAACTTTCACTGAAAATATTTAACTTTACGACGTCCAAGCCCGTAATCTAGCCAAGAAATCCACTTTTGGGTAAAAGGTTTCTACTGTAGGTAAACTGCACGGATTTATAGCAACCTAGATGCCGCATGACAAGTAATTACCAGGATGTGGTGAGTGAATGAGGCGCGATCGGTCGGTATTTGCTGATCCGCCGCCGTCCCCATGTCGTCCTCTTTGGGCCTCCACACTCGTTAACCGGTCTTCTATCGATCGACTCAAGTTCCCTACCTCATTTCTTCGCTACAGTTCGCTCCACTACGTGTTTACTTACCTATCCGCTTCATCTTCGGAGCTGCATTGATTGGTTTCGTGATCTCTAGGAATTTCATGATCGTTCAGAGCTGTCTGTGTCTTTATTCGTCGCTCACGGCCTCTCTTGGAAATTGCACTGAATTCACAGACTTATTTTCTAATTCATTTTGCCGAGGCGTTTGACAAATTGTGTGATAAATAGCTGCTTCTGAATTTAGCTCAAATAGGCATACACAAGCAGATTACCTCTTCGGTGATAATGTACCTCTTCGGTGATAATGTCCTTCTATATAATTACTGATAGGGGTTCAGATTTTTGTAGTGTAATAACAAAAAGACTACCAGTTATTGGTAAATTTAGGCAGTGTGTATCTTACTGTAACACTGACAGCCTTTCCAGCAGTAACCGAAGATTGCCTCAGCAGGTTTAATGTTCGAGCTCGGCAGCCCACCTCCTTTTCGTGGTTTATGAATGTAGAGAAAAGATCTATATTAGAAAGTGAGATCAAGCAATGAAACAAAATTAAAGGATTGGAAAGATAGATAGATGAGCTTGTCGAACTTCGCTTTTGAAATTGAAATGAATATTAAAAAAACTTTCGAAACATTCTGTCCAACCTAACAGAAAACCATCAATAGCACAGATTTCCTTTCTTTCAGTGCAATAATCAGGTCAGGCTTTATCATCCTTCTACTTATTTTATTTTTGTCTTTCACGAGGCTTCATTCCTAGAGATAAAAGCTCGGTTTCGCACCTACTGTTATGTTAGGGGTTAAGTTTGAGGATTGTGCACTTCCTTGGATTGATACCTTCCACCCGAGATATGTATAGGGTCTTACTGCACAAAACTTATTTCATCTGTATATTTTGTTACTATTACTGTACTAATAAAGTAGCATATTGCACAAGAAAGGAGACATGGCTTTGTAGGGGATAGGGGGAAGGATAAGACCGCCGGGAACCGAACCATTCCTTACTCATCTGTGCTAGGATTCACGAACGCAAAACCAAGCGAAAACAGGTTAGCAGACCGACTTTTGCATCCTGGGTCTCTCAAGGTTATGTAGCCTATGAGAGAAACTGTCTCGCTAACCAAAGTTGGTGTGCGTGGTTAAGGTTTCATGAATCCCAGTCCTGATCTGACTGGCTCCGCCCACGTTTAATCGAAACCTCGACAGCGGAGTGTGGGTAATAATGACCTGCGGATCGCGGTTCACGGCCGGTTTTTAAAATTTCGGCCGATGAGGGTTTTGGAAATCTACTATTTACAACTTTGCTATAATCCCTGCTTGTAATGTACGATTCTGGAAATGTTTATTTTGAATTGGTTAGTTCTAGACTGGATTTCCATCTATCTGACTTATTTGCACTGCTGCAAGAGTGGATTGAAGAACTGAAAATGAAATAAAACAAAATTTTCATGTTGATATAGTTCAGAAAGGTTAGTGGACTGAATAGAAACATTTGGTTAATCATCGCCAGGACTGTGCCAGAACTACATATGTATGAATTTTTCCCAGACAGTGTATGAATATGCAACGCCGCCGATTAGAATTAGGATTTCTTTCTCGTATAACTTCCTCCATTCTTCCAGTCCTAGTGAATCACTTCACATCTACCAAGGTCGCTGGCTCATTGAATTGCAGTCGGAATTCGTACTTACGCTGTCGTTTCTTTCTGACCGTTGAAGTGCGTTGTCTTGCATCGTATTTGTGGATAACCTTGCTAGCTGTGAAGATTTCCTCCAAAAAGTGCTCTGAGTAGGTGTTTGATTCCCGGGGCCGCATGCATCATTGAGATTACTCAGGGTAAACGTGTTGTCACCCCACAAATTAACCCATCGTTAACTGGGTCATTACACGCTTTCCCTAAACAATCTCAATGATGCATCCAGACACCTATCTTCTAGCTTCACTGTTTTTTTTTTGACGTCTTTTGTCCATCTGTAAATCCAATCTTCTCACCCGGAAAATGATTACAAAATTGATGAGGAATTTTTACCAAAACGTGTAAAAAATCGTTTAGGCTCATTTTAATCTTTACCGTTTTCCTATCTATGTCAGCATTTTCTAAACCATTACTTCAAAGGTTACCTTCAATGCGGGTACGGTCCACTCCGCAAGGGTGGAGATGCATCACTGAAGAGTCTACTCATGGTAAATGCATTGAAGTACCCAAATTCACCCTTTACCTTGCATCCATCAGTATGCTTACCCATACGACCTGTATGCACCATTGAGATTACCCAGGGTAAAGGTGTCGACGGCCATGCTAACTATGGGCACATAGATGTAGGGTGTCAACATGTTCAACCTGAGTAATCCAAATGTACTTGGAGAATTATACCCATGGGTATGAAAGTACCTGGTGTGTAGCTGTTTATCCACAAAGAGATGCCGCCTCTTCACACCTGCATGGGTCAAGAGGTCACTCCGGACTCTGAGCTGTTTATCCGGAATTTTCGGAATTTTCTTTATGCATATTTCCGAATGGAACTCGTATTAAAAGGCAATATTAAACATTAGAAATCTAAATAATTTTTTTACAGAAGCATGATCCTTTTGGGGCTTTTCTTGGGCAAAATGGTCAAGTATCACGGGTTTCTGGAACGTAGCGGTTTATCCGGTAGTGTGGCTGTTTATCCGATGGTGTGGCTGTTTATCCGAAAGAGGCCCCGCCCCCTACGGATAAACAGCTCGCCCCCGAAATTACCCATCCATCCAATGATGACATGTCGGCGAAGGTTAGGAGCTGAATACACCGTTGTTTGATGGATATTCAAAAGTTCAGGAATACATTGAATTTTTTTCAACAGTAGTCCCAACCATGACGTGGAAACAGGTATGCTTACCCACATGGCTGCATCACATCATTAATCCCTGATAATCATCTTAGTTGTTCTTATCCTGTTTTAATTATTGGCATTCAAAGCTTGTACTTCATGATGTGCCAGCGATAGATGTAAATTACTCTAGGGTACAATAACATCTATCTTTCGTGAATGAATGAATGAATGAATGAATGAATGAATGAATGAATGAATGAACGATTGAATGAATGAATGAATGAATGAATGAATGAATGAATGAATGAATGAATGAATGAATGAATGAATGAATGAATCAATGAGTGAATGAATGAATGAATGAATGAATGAATGAATGAATGAATGAATGGATGAATGAATGAATGGCGCTTATTTCATTCGGTCTTTAGTAGATTATTTACCCATGGCGCTGTGTAATCACCCTAAATTCCAAATCCTCCAACTCAACGCGTTTTTAAGCTTTCGAGGACCAGTTCACGGATGGTGTTCGGCGTTCGAATTGGCCTAGGATACCGGTCTGCAGCGCAGCGCCAGTAAAAACCTTTGCCCTAGAGCGCCTGGTGAGTCGCGCGGTTCGGTTCTCGCCCGGTTACTGCAAGGTCATCGATAGGTGGTACGTACGTGTTCTCGCCTATTGATTCCGTGAATCGACCTGTCTCCAGCTGAATCCATCGTATGTTCCGCTTAGCGGCTTCAGGATGGTAAATCCGGGACAGTGTTTTGTATTTCTGAAAGCCGCCTCTCATCTGAATCGGGATTCGTGAACAAGGAAAAATGATTTAGAAGCGGTTAATTTGTCATTACCTCTTTTTCCCATCCAGAACCTGTTCTCCTGCTCCACGTGGCCTATTACTTTTGCTTGGGCATTGTATGGCCATGCGAGTTCCGCCTACTCATTTTCAACGTCTCCAAGGGAGATGCCATTCGTTGCAAAGCGTTCTGCCATATTGTTTGAAATTTGCTGTCATTTCCAAGCCAGCACTAGGTTTTATTTTCCAATGAGGAATTTTTATTCCGCACTATAAGCACTTAACATTTTTTTCTTATTTTCCTTCTGCACTGCTTTCGTGTAACGTTCTCACTCTACTTCGATGCTTGTTATTAGTTACATAAATTCAAGATGTTACGCTGGTGTTATACGCTACGTGTAGTATAGCACCTTGCGCCGCCGTCGCTCAGACGATATCGATCTTGATGCATATTGATTTTTAGTGACTCGTGCGGCTGCAGCGCTAGCTCCGCCCAAAATCGATCGGCATCGATATCGTTATAGGAGGCGACAGCGACACGAGGCAGCATCGTGTGCGAACCTCAACTAAAAAATTCATTCGATTTTTTGTCTGAGTAGATATTCTTTGGCATGAGACTGTTCTTGGTGTCCGATTTTTTTTTTGCTAAAATAAACGTATAGTGGGCGCTGATGGCGGTGACCCGTCTGCGGCCACGAAAAGCGGCGCGACCGCGTCGCTCAAGATGGAATCGTCACCGCGGTGGCGAATCTGGGTTTTCTCGATAGTTATTCATCACATTTGATGGTAGCTAATAGGAAAACTAATTGACTGTCAAGAAAACCCCATAGTTAGATGTCACGAAGAGGATTCCTGCTCAAGCGACGCGGTCGCGCCGCGTGCTTTTCGAGGCCGCAGACGGTTAACCGCCATTGACACCCACTGTACATAACTTAGCTCATTCTGCTCTACCTTGACTGTATCGAACGAACTATAAACCGTACGAGCGGTATAATACCGCCTGCCATTAGCTGTACGCGAGACATATTTGCGATGAATATCTGAAATAAAGGTAGGGTATTGAGAATCAGGCGAAACGAAGTTCCCATTCACTCTATGAAAAATTTTTGAAAACGCCGGGCAAAAAAACGACCAATTGAAAAATTCGTGGAAAAAAGCTCCTATTTATCTGCTAGGGAACGGTGATGCTTCGGGATACCTGAAATTATCAATGTTATGAAAACATTTCGAATGAACAAAATTCTAAAAACTCTACAAGGAATTTTACCTATTTGCCCGTTTTGTTTCCTCTACCATATACGGGTAAATAGGTTTAAAAAATAAACTCTAACCTTTCCATCAGAATTCCAACATTTCCATGTATTCCATTCCGTGCCAATCCTACTCTTCTATGGAACAAAACCAGAGGCTATGACATACTGAACAAGATGACTTCAGATGTTATGACAAGAAATCCCTACCAGTTGCTGGGCGCGCGTTCGTTGAGCAGTGCGAGGCGTGGAGGTCTAAAGTGAGTCCAGCCTTGTTTTCTCTGACTCCCTAGAAGAGTGACGAACTTTTCAGAGAAGTGCTGCTGCCTATCTTGGTCGGCGTGTCATTGGGTTATGTGCTAGGTGTCACATTTAGCTTGGAGGAAACTGACTCGGAGGATCACCTGGTCCAGGTTGAGCATGGTTAGTATTCCTTGGATTCTTTGAAAGGTGATGCTCCTTCAGGAATTCAGAAGACACCACTGAAAAAAGAGCCTTTGATCATTAAAGAAAGCAGACAAAGGATTTTTCAGATGTTCCCGAGTCAACGCTATTTTTCCTGCGATGCATAATCATAGTTGGTCCAGGAGCTAAGGTAAGAGAGACATCTCTTATGAAAGGGGGCAGATGACTTGGAAAATCGGAGTTCAGAAGGCCCTTAGCTTCATGACGGCTATACGAGACACCTATGGAAGTGCATGTAATCAGACCATATACTACACGAGCTCGGAGGAGATCAAGAAGAAGGCTGCAGGTGAGAAAATTTCTAGAGCCATTAATCGAAAAGAAGAATTCGTAGAAATTTTTCGACTTAGCTACCATTTAACGTAACATGTATTGGGTTGATTCATAAGTTCACTCCCTATCAAAAATGTCGCTTGAAAATCAAATAACATCGCTGGAAGCCAGTGTCAAGTAATGGTATATTGAACGATATTGTGTACGACCTTGCCCTAACTTTTGGGAAATTCCGTGTCATCATAGGTTCAGGAAGAGCACAGCTTGGGCTGAATATGTTCCAACACTGGTGTTTGCCAGTAGTAGGTATCGATGGAGTTTTTTCCCACGGAAAAGGTCTTTCAATAAGATAAATAGGAGGCATTCTGATTGGACTAGGCCTCGGTAATAAACTGCATAGGAAATGACATCGGAGTGGTTCCTCCTCATTTTTATTTTCACTCTCACCGAAACAGTACCGGGCCATAGTTTGCGCATTCTGCGCAGATATTTCTGAAGAGGTTCAGTCGTGAGGTCAGTTTACACTGAAATTACTCCCAAGACCTAGCTCCATCACTGTCTGGTTGAGAGAGAGCCTGCTGCCCGGAAAAACTAGAGAGCCTGCTGCCCGGAAAAATTGTTGCTGATCATTACTATATAGATGCAGCACTGCCGGGATTCTTTCGCTTCAAGCCAGCCTCCTTCTAAAGCTACGGATCCATTCAGCTGCCTAGCACATAGTGCAAGATTGGCTACATAATTGGTGAGTATATTACAGGGTGCGCACAAATTATTGGCGCGTGGTTTTTCAAGCCCCAATCAGCTGTGGTTGAGCGAATTCAGAGGTCATGTTGTGGGTATGTTTGCTGGAACAATACCTACCGTAAACAACATCAAGTTTGCCGAGTGACGTCTTTCCTGGTCTGTAAAGACTTCGAGAAGCTTTCAGCTCAGACCACCTGTGACACGCAAGTGTTATTTCAGAAGATATTTTCAAGAATCTTCAGGGACAAACTTCCACCAATCTGTTCCTACTCATTTTGTACTACAGACCTTACCCACTAACACTTCCAAAGCGGAGCTCATAAGAATGCAAATGAAGTGAGTTACGTGGATCGAACTTCCAGCCAAAATTCAAGGAAATCACCTGCGAAACCACTTCTGAACGAATTTCCGCTTGCAAACTGAGGCTGAACGAGTTTGCGAAAAACATTTTTCATTGGTTGAAGTGGGAGTCTTCCACGGTTTCAGAAAATTTGCTGTATTTGCTCTTCTCTTCTGATTACCAGTCCTAAGCCCGCAAAAATAGCAAAAACGGCTTGTGAGATATAACTCCCGTTTTCACCATGGAAATCATGTAGTGGTCCAACCCATGGTAAGCGCATATTAGTTGAGACTTAGTCTTGACCTATCTTACACAGATGGTTGGAGTCTGCTGAGCCTACCTCAGGAAATCTTCGAAGGTAAGGAGCCGTGGTCGACCGCGTGTCACGACTCCCTAACCGCGATTTGACCAGGAGGATTCCTAAAGCCTGTGTAGAAACAGAAAGAGATCTTCTGGGAAACCATCCGCTCTCTACGGTAGAGATGGCCCAAGCAAAGATACCTGGAGCATGGTTTGTGGATTCGATCAATCCTACCTAATCTTATCCGATTGGAACTCCAAAAAACCACGCGCCAATAATTCGCGCGCACCCTGTAGTGGGTGAGGATGCACTGTGAGCAAGTTATTCAAATTTGAAACCAAAACCAAAACTGCTGATAGAGACAGGACTTATGAATCAACCTAATAGAATTTTTAACTACTCGTTTATGCGCTGATCTTCCAGTCTTTGTTATCGGCGCACCTATGAGTGCACAAATTTAATAAATTGAAAAATAAACGTTGAACTGATTTTTTAGAATAATATTTTGATTGTACAAAAGCATTGTGTGATGTGTGAGGCATCCCCGTGATTTTGCCAACACAGCAAAAAGAGGGAGTTTCTATGGTTTTTATGAATCATTTATTTATAAACCCAAAAGTATCGAGTAAACGCGCTAAAAGCCGAAATTTTCTGAGAATCATAAATGTCAGCTGTTAATGAGGAAACTGCCACAACTAACCTTACAGAGCTACTCGGAAAAGGCTATGTAGCGAACGTCAACAGGTGAGACCCGGTGCGTGCGTCACCGAAGCGGCGCGGTTAGCCGTAGGCACAGACGGCGAGAATTGATTGGACTGACGGCTGAGATACCAATGGAATGCGCGAATGCGCAAACATCCAGTACTGCTCCGCTTGCGTTGGTGCGCGTGCAACAGCTCCTGATGTAAGCAGTAACGTCCATCATACGGATGTCTTCGTTTCATGCGAGAACTGTTCTCCGAAATCTAAGGTTCATAAATATCGTGGGTAGTAGATAATTCATACTAGTTGCGTGCGTTGGTCGCTCGTCAGACGCACTTATCCGCTTGCACGGGATTTTCCATGAGAATCGGTCGAAGCGACGTGTAGATCCTCAGCAGCGATGCGACTGGCTCTATCCTTCATCATGTAGACGCACGCATCTAGTATAAATTGCCCTTAATGCTAGACTATCAGAATGGCTTTGCTGCTTGGTTCTCACCCGAAAGCGTTCTTTAGCCATGTCCTCCTTACTGTATTTTATTGCTTCTCTTTCTGTATTTTCCGTGTGTATGCCTCTTTTTCTGGGATCACTGGTAAACATTGTACAGTGAAGTCCAGGTGGTCGCAGACAAGGAGCGGTACCGCGCGCTACCCACTCTGGTTGTCTGGTGCACCTCCCGAGGCAGCGGGAAATCACAACGGGGTTTTCCTCCATGTCTCTGCCCAGCAGGCTCGCTGCCTCAGTGCAGCAGACAACCAGAGTGTCCGCGCGCGGTCCCTCCCCTTGTCTACAACCGTTTGGAGTTGACTGTATTTGTTCCAACCTTCAATTACTATTCTTTAATTGCTATTGCTATAATACGCCTTCCGGCATTCAAATTAGTGAATAAATAAATAGATAAATAAATAAGTAAATAAATAAATAAATAGGTAAATAAATAAATAAAAGAACGAATGTTGGGGATTCAAGTCTTTTTCTCATCGTATTCAAAAATTCCATTCAGACCAATACGTCGTCCTTGTCGACTCCAAAGCTAACGCGTTTTTCTGGAATCACTTCAAATTCGCGTTAGAAGACTCAGCACAGGTCTGCTAATCCTCTATAACCCGCTTTTCCCCCAATATTCCAACTTTCATTTTCATTTTTATCCAGACAAAAATTTATCCACGGAACCTTCAGGTACCAGCGCAATGGACATTCGTTGGAGACGAACAAGTCTTCTTGTCGGTGCCCAACTTGAGAAAACTCGTCCGAACTGTTAGTCACAAGCGACCAATCATGTTTGGCAGGATATTCGTGCAACGGTAGGACAAAAGAGAGTTTTCTGGTAATAATCCTGAACGAACGCCCATTGCTTTCTTTTTCAAGGTCGATACTCTACTACATCTTCCCGTTCCTCCAACCCGAACGCATTTCAGTTCAAAGTGGAATGGTGCTTACGACTGCGGTAGGTCATCCTCATTCTTTTCTTCTTTTCTTTTCTACCTTATTCTCTTTTTTGCATTTTTACAATTTCTTCTTCGCAGGCCATTAAAAAACTTTCTGGGTGCAAAGGATATTTCCTTCCGCGTGCCACAGAGTCGACTTTGTTTGCGTGCGCAAAGGAAGTCGGTATCAAGATGGTCGATCCAGTAGATGAGGTGGGCATGTGGTTACTTGCTTACAGGGGTATCAAAAAGTTTCCGGCCTTAACATGTTCCCATTCTTTGTTCTCGAAACTTTGGGTGCGGTCGTGTAGCACGAATCCTCTCAAGTTAGTGTGCCATGCTTCAATTTCTCAGATTCATGTGATCAAAAATTAGGACAATTTTTTCTAGTCTAGTCATGGTGGATGGCCAAGAAATGCGCTTCAAGCAGAGAGCAGTTGTCAAATTCTTGTTTCATGAGGAAATCCCAGCAAACGAAATCCACATCCGTCTGCAGAATGTTTATAAGGAAGAAGCCCTCTCTTATAGCCAGGTGAAATTTTGGACCGCCGAATTCCGGAGAGGGAGAAAATCGATCAATGATGAGGAGAGGTGGGGTCGACCAGCAAATGCGACCTCAGAGCAGAATGCGGCAGCTGTCGAGAAAATGGTACTCCAGAACAGGAGGATTTCGATCGCAGAAATTATGAAAGACCTTGGGCTCTCTTATGGCACAGTTGAAAATATCCTAACCGAACGCCTAAGAATGTCAAAGGTCACGGCACGATGGGTCCCGAAAACCCTCTCGGCATTTGAAAAGAAATGTCGGGTCGAACATTCAAACGAAATTTTGAGGTCGTTCCAAAATAGCGGAGAGGAATTTCTGCAGCGTGTTGTGACGGGTGATGAGTTGTGGATCCACCACTATGACCCTGAGTCCCAGGAACAAAGCAGAAAAGTGGAGGCGTGCAGACTCTCCGAGACCAGTGAGACCGCGGATGGAACCCACGGCAGGGAAGGTTTTGGCCACAATTTTCTGGGATGCGGAAGGAATCCTTTTGGTTGACTACCTCAAAGAGAATGCCACAATCACGGGGCACTATTACGCTAACTTGCTTTTCCAACTTCGAGAAGCAATCAAGGAAAAGCGCCGTGGGAAGGTGACCCGTGGAATTCTTTTGCTCCAGGACAATGCACCCGTGCACAGGTCAAAAGTTGCAGTAGCTGCCGCACGAGCATGTGGATTCGAATTGCTCAGTCACCCACCATATAGTCCGGACCTGGCCCCCAGTGTCTATTTTCTGTTTGGGAACTTGAAGCAGCATCTTCGTGAAACGAGATTCAGGGACGAGAACGAACTGAAGTCGGCCGTTGAAAGCTTCTTCGACTCATGTGATAAAAATTTCTTTTTGAATGGTTTAAAAAATTTGAAATCGAGATATGAAAAGTGTATTGATGTTGGAGGGGCCTATATTTGATCATAATAAAATTTCGTTGCTCTAGGTCTTTCGGAAGCAGTCCAGGCCGGAAACTTTTTGATACCCCTGTATGTCAGGAAAACAAATGAACTCACGACTAGGAATGAAAGAAAGGAGGGTGGGTCTTCCCAAAAGAACGGAAATAAAAATTGAAAACCATTTTAATGCTTCTCGGCTTTTTCCAAAAAAAAAGGGCTCCAAAGCACTCGAAGTGGGTATTGTCTTCAAAGTGATCTTAAACCTAAAGGCTATTGCATTAAATATCTTTTCATGGAATTCAATCATAATACGTAACTTATGATACCAGCAATGTATTCATAAATGTTAGGTTCAGGATTTTTTCCAGATTTCGTTTTTTTTTTCTTCAAAATTTGCCCAGTTATTCGTTACTTTTATGTTTTACTAGTCGCTTGATGTTGCCTTAGTAGGCAAATTTCTGTTTGGATTGGAGCATAATCGAAAAGGCGATAAAATCGATAAATAAATCGATCGATATATCTGAATCGATAATATCCGCACAGAAGTATCCTCTGCTGGATTTGGGCATCCGAGCTCCTTTCTTCGTCAGCTCGTTTACATGTACCTTCTTATCGTTTGAATTTGGCGCCACGTGTGTCGCCCAGATTTTTGAAAAAAGTTATAGTAAGGGTTGCTATGTCTTTTATAAGATTTTCCAACAAAATCGTAGTTTCCATTTAGAGAGCACCTACGAACTCATAACGTCACAGTCACATATTTCAGGAAGGAATGCACCTTTTCCATGAGAGAGATCTGAAATCGATGATTTCAGAGGCATACCAATCAGATCATCAGCATAAGGTAAGAGTTTCGTGTTGAAATGAAGCCCGAATAGGCCTATGCCGTTTATTCCATCCAAAAGCCAAGCATTTACTCGTTATGAGGCGATGGGCCGATCGCGAGCTTTGTTCATGCTTACCAGAAAATTCGCAAAAACCCTATATCCGAGAAGATTTTGTTTATTCATCTTATTCCAGCATTCTTCTGGTGCAACCTGTTGCTCGGATCATGCTATTTCTTTTGGTCAGATGGGGTACAAAGAAATAAGACTGGCGGACATCTCCTCGCTACGCTGGAAGGTCTTCGGCCTAGGAGGTGGCGAACCATTCCTTTCATCTTGTCTTTGAAAGCATTAAATCTCGTCCTTATTCCAGGTGTCGAAGAAGTAAACGCGAGTTACGCCATAGACCCGAGCGCATTCCTGCCGAAAACGACCACAAAGCCTAAAATGTCCTCACCCAAAGTAAAGCCCAAAGTTGCCAAGCAACCCGCCAAGCCCGCCAAGGAAGTAAAGCAGTCAGCTGATGTCGAGAAAAAGAAGGAACCACCTCCGAAGTAGGACCATCACTAGCGTGGATTCACTGTACATTCGGAAATGCATTGTTGCTATGTACGAACGGGGAAAAGAAAAATGTTACTGGAACATATGTCACGTGCGAACCATGTCGGGATTATTATTGTTGTGATATTTGTCTAGGCAATAATTGAATAAATTGTGCATGGCTCGTTTTTGCCAAAACTGAGCATTTGAACTCTAATATATTGAGTTGACAGGTAATATGAATCTGATTCCTAGTTTGAATACAACAGCAAAACTCGTTCTTTATGGGTTCGCTCTAATCCAACGTTTGCGACGATGATTACCATGATGGCATCGGTCAACGCGGTCCTTAATTACCAAAGGAGTTGATCAAAATAATGAAAGTGGCAAACTAAACGTCTTATTCCTTCCGCAGCGCATTTCATCTGGGGAATAGGCGAACGCACATCTACCCTCTTATATCTCGGTAGTGCTGATGCCCATCTCGGAGCAATCTTTGAAGGACACTGGGAGTGTTACTCAGTTTTTGGATACATGACTGGGATTACCCGGGGTAAACGTATTGTTATCGGGGTAATTTGAAGGGTGTTGACATGTTTACCCTGGGTAATCTCAATGATGAATGCGGCCCGAGGTTCCAAATTTCCTGGAAATTTCCGTGTGAGCTTACTTTAAATGGATTAGCAGTAATCTACTTCATGGATTTTTTTCAGCAATCGGTTATAACATAAAAATCAAGGAGAATGGAAATGAGTGAGAGGAGACAAATGCATGAGATAACCAGGAAAACAATCCATTTATTAAGATGTTAGGTATTAATGGAGTAGATGTAATTTATCTTGTTCGCAAGAAATTAATCCGTATGGCTATAGCCGTTCCAACTTTTTGATTGACTTGAGAACATGTCGAGAAGTTGGTCGTTTCACTCTGTCCGCCCAGCATGATCGCAGAAGCTGAAAATGCTTGGACATACGTAAATAGGTAGCTCACAAGAGATTAAAAGGAGATCAGTGGAGGTCCTGAGTAGATTCTATCACTTCTAGAAAAGAAATAAAAAAATTCATCAAAGAACAAATTTCTTATGGTCAGTCACACAACCAGTTAAAGTGCTCTACACGTTTAGGAGATGGTTTGTCTGTTTTTGCCTGAATACAGAGGCAAAACTCACCTCAAGCATACCACTTGGCAAAAGTTGTTCAATCACGTCGAAAGTACATGCCCTACGGTACTCCTTGCCGCGAATTTCATTCACATTTTCGTTTTCGAATGGGATAGCCGCTGAACACTTTCAAATAATAGTTAGACAAAGCGGTGAGAGTAAATATTTCGGGGCTCTGGAGGAATATCATATGCACACCTATCCTACGCAAAATCATGGCTTTATAAAAAAAAAGAAATGATTTGTACTCTATGAAGAAGTCGAGCACTTCTATGGCTTCACTGTTATAGCCTCACTTCGGTCATTTTGTGTAGACCGCTTTATAGACAGTTATGGTTGGAAGATTACAAGGGTAAAATGGAGTTGGGGGGGGGGGGGG
>JARK01001527.1:286810-307351 GCA_000688135.1 Ancylostoma ceylanicum
CCCCCCCCCCCCCAACTCCATTTTACCCGATTACAAGCTTTTCACGTATGTGTGAGCGGCTATGAAGCGATCAACACATTTTGGTCAACAGTTGGCTAGGAACTAACCTCTGTGGAACATGCTCCAGATAATGGTACCAAGGGTCCAGATCATTGCTTTGCTATCATAGGGTTCGGGATCAATGCCGTCGTCTCCACTGAGGCATTCCCATGGGATCCATCTGGAATGAACTAAGGCATATCACTGTTGGAAAAGCCACGATTACCAGGAGCCGTATCCAATATATTTAACCGTGAGAGGGAAAAAAGCGGGTATGTATCCAACCCCATTCATTTTTATCCACTTTGCCATCCAATATAATTCATCCATCTACGTGATCATTTCTTGGCGCAAGCGCGGTGTCTCGGCGAGAGTCAACACAAAATGAAGAAGGAGTAGATCATGGATCGTTATCACGTGGAAATCAACCGGATAGAGATAACCTGAAGTGAAACGAGTGGATTTGCATATCCAAGGATATGTTTTTATTGGATAGCAAATTCTCGAAACCACTGTGGCATATCCGCTAGAGCGCGTTTATCCGACTGGATAAAGTATATTGGATACGGACCCAGTTCCTGCACATAAGGCCGGAATCTTATCCATTGGGCGGGGTCAGAAGAGCAGCTGCACCGACAAATGGGCAGTGACCAATCAGAGATTTGAGTTGTGAAATAGACCTCTGGCTAATGTTAACAGTAGGTAAAAGTTCACGCTCACCAAGGTGGAATTGACTGCCTCGCTTTTTTCAGTTTTAAAATTTTCACATAGTTTTTCACAAGTTTTCCTCAACTGGATATCTTTTGAGAAAAAATTGGGCCTTTAAAATTCGTATTTGCACACATAGGTTTCTAGGAAGATACACAGCTACAATGAGGCAGGGTGCGAAAACTCACTCACCGACACCTATCTACATCCTTGAGATAAATTCGTTTCGGGAACAGCCCTGTTGATAATCCGAACACCACAACCTGGAACATATTCGCCATTCAGACACCAAAAATCCAGAATATCCCAAGTCACTATTCAGTGTGAGTCTCACCTTCAAAGTTTGATCCGCAGTAAGAAGACAAACGTCTATGGAAAGTTTCTTGTGAATGAACTTTGAACGTTCAAAGTAGTCCACAGCGGTGGCCATTTGTCGTGCGAATTTCAGCAGCTGCAACAAGATTTACGAATCCTGCTTGTGAGTTCTTTCTATGAAGAACCTTCGTTACCTCGCCGTTACTCCTCTGCTCAGCGCTTACATAGTTGGACAACGAATCAACGGCAAAATTCTCCAAAAGAAGGGTGATTTGAGTGTCGGTTACTATGCTACCCCATAGTCGTTGTATATTTCTGAAAAATGCCATAAGCTGTATTTATACATAGTGCATCGGTGGACAACAAAAGATACATATCGATCCTCACCCGACGACGATCGATACGCATCTTTTGTTATCCGACCGGATCGGACTTCGATGCACTATAACTTCAGCTATCCTACTCACAACGTTTGCAGAATAATAGGTTCACCCGCGTACTCATTCTAATGTTCTCGTGCTCGGGCGTTGGTGTTCAGAACCTCAGAACAAGTTGTCAGCTCGCATCTGAAACTTGCTCGACCGAAAGCTTGTTGAGAATTTGCTTTTGCCCTTTGTTGCCGGCAACTTGCTGTCTCAAAGCTTGTCGACAACTTGCTAAGTGGTGGGCTGTCGGATTCGCAAGTTTTCGACAAGCTTTGGGTCGAGCATGTTTCAGATGTGATCAGAGACTTTGCTCTGGGGAGGGGGGGGGGGATTGAGCATAATCCATACGTATCAAAAATGACGTCATTGTGCAGCCTCGATCCACCACTTCTTAAAAACAACATCGGCAGTATGACGCACGTATGAATTCAGTGGAGAATGGAGCAATTTATACTAGAGCGCGCGTTCGACGCGCGCGCATATATGTGATGAAAGATAGGGCCAGACGCATCGCTGACACAGCTAGGACGCACGCGTTTATGGTCTCGTGGCGGCCGCGCATTCTTTCATTTAGAATGTATTATACATGCAGCGTTAGCCAGTCTTCATGGGAAATCTACCGCAAGTAGGGCAATTTGTACTGGATGCGTGCGACTGACGCGCGTGCGACTATATGATGAAGAATAGGGGCCAGTCGCATCACAGTCGCAGCTCAGTCGCACCCGTTTACGGCCTCGCGACGGCTTTTTTTCATGTTTTTTTTTCATTGAGAATTTCATGCTGCGTTGACCGGTCTTCATAGAAAATCTTCGCAAATGGATGCGTGCGTCTGAAAGTCGCACGCGAGTCGCATCTAGTATAAATTGCCCTGATGAATGCGTGCGTCCGGCTAGTATAAATTGCCATAATATTTCCTGAAAAGTGTGTGGCTCTTAAAGAATATTCAACATTACCGTAGTAGAATAAGTTGACCTAGAAAGTAATACTCACAAGCAGCCAAAGTCCTTATAAGCAGCGAGGTCATTCAAAATCACATTCCTTTCTTCAGGTGTGAGATCAGCGACGATGATCGAGACAGCTGCAACCCCCTTCCCCGACGGGAACTGAATCTGTCGCCGCTTCACTTTGCCGACCTCGTAGATGGAGTCGAATGGATATTCCACATTATCCAGTGTTGATCCTAGCTGGAATTATCAATTAACGGCATAACTCCTTGGAAACATAACTCAATCCTGGAGGAGTGAAAAAAATCGGATGTTTACCTGATCCTCGCGCCAGATGTATTGTCTCTGCACTGGTTGCAGACCTTGCTCGGCGATGAATTTGTTCAGTTTCTTTGCCTGACCGCTGACTATTAGCTCGTTAGCAGCACATTTTATCTGAAAAACCTCACCAAAATTGTTTTTTCCAGATATTTCTGGAAAAGTGAAGTCGCCGACAAACCGAGTAGTACTTTATGATGCTGTCCTTCACGCACAGAGTGAAGTTTGACCGCTCTCTTCCGCTATACATTGACGGTGGAGCATCAATGAGGACGCATTGCTCTAGAATTAGAAGTATTTGAGGGCTGTAACAGTAGTAGAGCGGAAATACCAAAATTTAGCAAGTAACTGAACCCACTTTCTGATCCAAGCACGCAATCTACGTTGGAACTATTCAGCAGCGATGCCCAGTAATAACAAGTCAAGCTTACAAGTTCGTATGCTCTGCAGTTAGAATTTTTGTGGAAACTGTGAAGGATTCTTCTTGGAAAACCCTCTAGCCCACCTCCGCTCATTGGTTTCCCTCACGGCAGCGCTGAATTCGGACTCATCGCCTACTGCACGCCCGGATCTAGCCATCTGAACCATGAACTAAAGAAGATATCCATCGAAAATTAATACCTAAACGTCTGGTTACCTGTTCCTGAAAAGAGCGCTTCAGCTCCTTGAAACTCTGGAACGAGAAGAGGTCGTCGTCGTTTTTCCTATTCACTGCGGTGCCTTGGCCGAGAGTCATGCCACGCTCCGAGGAGTGCTAGTGGTCGACCAATCAGAGGTGCTGCTTCTATGGAATGGGTGGTTCCACACATTGTTGAAGAGAGGCTATCACAGGAAATGTAGAAATCACAGTAAATATATACAGCTTTCGGATGGAATGGCCGGAAGCCCACAGGAACCCGGTCGGAATGAATCCCGGAACATCGCAGATGTAAACAGACTGGTCACGATATCGTGTTTGAATTCCAGCAATCTGCTGGGTACCTATCGGCCATTCCGGAACTTTCGTGCACACCACCCCTGCTGCTATCGCTTTATTACGAGCAGGATTCATAGAGTTTATACGAGTAGAATGCTGCTTCTTTCCCCCAAGCTCTTTTTCGGACATAGATTGGATTTTTACCGCTGGAGAGACGCACCCATTATGTGGTGGGATTCACGAACGATCCCGGGAAGATTCTCAACTACCCAATCCTCCGGATTGGACGAGTTTGTCGAACGAAAATTCATGGAACTCGCTCTTAATACCAAAGCTTATCATATGTACGTAGTTGTCTAAGACGAATCTCTCAAACACAGCATACTCATTTGTTCTCGGCAACTCGTCTACTTCAGAATTGAGAGGGGGTGACAACTACTCCTTGATATGCCACATCTTTCCCGAAAAATATACTATGGTGTTTCACAGCCTTCGTGAAAGCGCTCCTTGGCTCGCTACCTGTCCTCAGTGGATTAATGAGCGAAAATAATGGAAAACGTTATGCCTACTGGTACGGAATCTCCGCATCTGAAATGGTTTTCCTACTGTTTCGCTTTGCTAATTCCCGCAATCTCATACGTAGATTCCAGTAACTTGATAAGGAATTGGAAAAGGCACTCGAGACCAAGAGTCAGCGCGAAGTCTTTACCTTAAAATTATTTCCTGCGGACATAGATTCCAACATTTTCGCTTAGGGAAGGTTCTAATGATCCAATGCATAGTATGTAAAACGAACAAACTTCATAGCAAGTGTTTGAGCTCGCAAGTTGTTTTTTTTTTTCATCAACACTAGTAGAAAGTGTAGACTAATTGCAGAACTCTGATCTGATTCTGTTATTCTTTTGATTCAATTCTTGAAAAGGCAACACATATAAGACTTTACTGTGAAATTAATACAATTCGATACCAAGTCTCTTGTTACATCAGTGTCCATTTCCGGAAGATACCAAAGACAAAAGATGCGTTAGCTTTTGGAGTAGTGCACTTCGGATTGCTCTCTGATGGTGGCAGCAGCCTGAAATCAGGCGAATAGGCGGAGGAAGTACTAGGGAGGCTTCAATGCAGCATACCGCCTCTGGCGTGATGTCGCGTTGTGGTTCGGAGAACACCTCGTAGCCAGCCATATACTTCGGAACAGTGGCTGAAACGGATTACAATACAAGCTCGCCAAGGACGTCTAATGCAACAAAATCGAAAAAACTGTAACGTAAAAGAAATAGAAATCATTCGTAATGGCAACGACCATTCGGCTTTGCTAGCTATGAAGGCTCATTAGCATTTTCCAGCCAGAAGAATAGAAAAATTTTTTAAGGAGCAACCAATTGATCAAATTTCTGGACAACCATCATTAATGCCAGTCATATGTAATCCTCCATCCAGCTATCAAACCCTGCTAGAGGCGCAGAATCTCCGGCTTATATGCGTTTCCAGCAAACTATACGGTGACCAGCGGTCGACTGAATATGGTAGCTGCCGTAAAAGTATCCCCAGACTTCGCCACGACCGCCGGAGGTCGCCAATGGATAAAATGAAGGAGGAGGCTCCAGAAGAAAGAGGCGATGAGCTCCGTTTGGCAGCGATCCATGGCGATGTAACGTGGCGATCGATACGTATCCTTTCCATGGTCCTTGTCTCCTATATCGCCGGTTCATTCTGAATCATTTTGAACTGGTGACGTCTGGGGATATTCTTAATAATTTTCGTCAGCTCCAGTTTTGCGTTTTTTTTTTTCGTTATGAGTTTTGTCAACTCATAAATGCGTTGCCACGATCCATACACCGTATTCTGCGTCCAAGTTATGGGAAAAGGATCCCGGTTGAGGACTTTTTCACTGATCGTAGAACTCTTTCCTCTTTCCCACCATGTCCACATTTATAAATATTTATTCACTCGTTGCATTAATGCGGGACATTTCCTGCCTTTTCCGCTTTTTTGTCTGGTGCACCATTGAGATAGTAAATAAATTAATTAATAAATACACACGTCACTCTTAGCTACGACTATTGCTCACGCCAGAGGATTCCTCGACCATCGACCAACCACCTCGCTAACCTTCAACTTATTCCATGGCAGCCGCGTCCGGCGCAATTTTTTCACCATTGATCCGAACGTTGGCCGCGCCAGGCAACTAACTCTTCCGACCACGTATATATAAACGCCGAGCAACGGCCAAAAACGCCCATAGACCAATAACTAGAGCCACACATCACTCTCTTGATTAGCCTACTGTAGTTGTCCCGCCCTTTCTCGCTTCTATATAACCAGTCAGCTCTTACAGCCGCCCTCCACTCCGTTTCCACTACTCCACGATGCCTCATAGCTCTCAGCGTCACAACGACTTCCACCCTTATCCGACTCCAATACGTTTCAATCGCAAACGTCATCGCAGCCGATCTTCTTAGTGGTCGTCGTCCTCGTCGATTTCATCGTCGGGATCCTTATCACTTCCAGAAAGTGATAAAAATATGAAATTGTCCCAATTGCTGTATCCTAGACTTTCTGGAACTCATCGCTCAGCCTCTCCTCCTTCCCGCCGTAATTCCTCACTGTCCAGGCCTGTTCAAACGATTAATCCCAACCGTTCCCATTCCCCAGACGTACAGCGCCAGCGAGAACTTCCCAACACGAAGTGTCACCTCTGCAGTGAACCACATCCTACGCACACATGTAACAGTACACTCCCTTTCTGTGTAAAAGCAGCGATCTTAATCACTGACCTCAACCTCTGCGCGAAATGCGCCAAACCACATCACATTTCCGTCTGCCAAGACAGGACTCCATGCAGCAAATGCGGACAAAACGATCACCCACAAGTGCTGTGCACCACAAAACCTAAGCCACTTTTCTAGTTCCAGAGACCGGAACTTCCTAAGCGGTATGATGTAGGAAAAGCGAGAAAAGTGGCATAGTCAACAGCGCAGTAGTTATATGCCGCTATTCGTCGAGTGCGTGACCCCCACCTCTATCGGATATAAAAAGGAGTGAGCCGATCTTCCAGAACACTATGCTTATGTTCTCTGCTTCTTTTTCAAACTTTTTTATACTGCTTTTTTTATACTTAGCGCTATTGCTTGTAATCTATCATGGGCAGAAGGACTGCAAGTCCTGCCTCATTTTTATGCCCGTTATGTTCCAATCCATTGCTTTCGATTGTTTCCAATCCTCATCCACATATTGTACCTTGCTCTTGAATTCATTGTCAAGCTTGCCCTCCCATGCATGTTATATGTTAGTCACTGTTGTACTGTCATTACTCCCTTGTGTCTAATCCGGATAAAACATTGAATATTCAATTTTAACTGATCAGAGGTCGAACAGGGTCCGTATCCAATATACTTCATCCAGTCGGATAAACACGCTCCAGCGGATACGTTACAGTGGTTTCGAGAATCTGCTATCCAATAAAAACATGTCCATGGATATGCGAACTCACTCGTTTCACTGCAGGTTATCTTTATCCGGTCGATTTCAACATGATAACTATCCATGATCTGTATATTGCATAGCAGAGTGGATAAAAACGAGTGGGAATGGATATATAACCGCTATGTTTTCCCTCCCACGGTCAAATATACTGGATACGGCTCCTGAACCAAAGAATGGAAAAAGCATTTGTGGCCAAGAACCACACATACGGTCTCAAAATTTAGTTGAGAATCAGTCGCAAGCAGTACATGTTGGAAAGCAGTACTTACATATTTAGTACAGCAAGTAGGGAGTAATGTGTTAGTCGAATAATGTATTAGACACATCCGAAATTCGAATAATTGATTTCGAATAAGTCAACAAATTGAAATGTTCAGGAAAGTGAGAGCCGAACACTTTCGGGTGGACGAAATTAGGGCTGTGAAGTTTTGTGTTTTTGGAATTTTCGATTTTTCGGATGGATTTCTGAATCGTTATTCAAATTAAGCGAAATTATTCGATTTCTAGTCGATCGACGCTGTAACAAGCAAGAAAGGGGGGGGGGGGTGGTGGTGAATTTTGGTCACATTTCAAGGATACCTAACGAGATAGCCATAAAATAGTGAGGAGGATTGTGAGATGGGGATGGGAAATATATAAAAGAACAAAAAGAATTGTGAAATGGGGCTGGGAAATGGAGAAAAGGACAAGAAGGCTTGGAGTACTACTTTTTAGTAGAGAAGTTTGCTGGTTCTAGTTTAGAAGTGGTTAAACACTGGAATTTTAGTCTTTGTTAGAGTGATCCCTACACGACACGGGAATGGAGTCCCGAATAGTCAGTTTTCGGAAACTTCCAGCTAACTCTACTTTATCGGATAAACATTTTTTATATTTCGTTACGGTAAATTATACTGTAAGTACCTGATCTAAGCAGAGGTGGATGAAAAGATGCGTGCAGGTACCAGTGCTTGGTCTCCTCCTTCAATGCAGGACCTGTAGGAGCGCCAAGCCATCCCATACTGAACGGGAATGGACACTGAAAAATATGTAACGAGCACTCACATAGCCTAACTAATAGGACAGCTACTTCGAAGTTACCTTGAAAATATTGTCATATTTAATGATTAATCGCCGAAGGATGTCAGCCAAGGAAATCTGCTCGTCCTAAAAAAAAACTCCCCTCTCCTTTTTTGGGATCAAACCATGCTACCAAGAGGTAAACAGCACTTCCTGCAACTCGTCGATGCGCTGCACGTGTCTATTGGGTAGAAGCATCGTTTCGTACGGCCACACAGCCCAAAATGGTATAAGAACCGTCCAATGCTGGTTCTGCAGCACAATTCTCTCACTGTTTGCTGCCCTTTCCTTTTGTAAGTAGTCGAACAGGAGTGGTAGGCCACGGCGAGCGTAGTATTCCTGGAAATAACACGTGACAATGATAAGCCGAAAAACACCAAAATCCATTCTTTTCGACTCCCTCGTTAGGATAAGCACAAACTTACACGCTGACATTTGTCCTTCCTTGATGGCAAATTCGGCAAAAAATTTCCAGCCCACAGTTGTCCATGTGGATGAGCATTCGAGCAGCCGACGGCAGCTCCTCGATTTTCGAATATCTGCAAGTAGCGGGGAGTAATTTAGAGAAAATCTAGGCATGGTGGGCAACTCAAAGGTTTTCTGAGGGAGAACTTCAGGCAGGGCCTTCACAGAAGTGAAATAGGTAATGTTCCATCGCTGATCTAGCAACGTGATCGAGATAAACAACAAAACCTCAATAATTTCACGAGCTCGGAAACAGTAGGCCAGCTGGAAATCCAGTAAATCACACAGAATTAACTTCAATTTTTTTTAAATTTCAATTAAATACAATGATTCACCCATCGAGCAATCTACATATTTCTTTTTATCTACCTAAACATTACATTCAGGATCGAATAAAAATCGATCAACTGAATTCATCCAATTATTCATTCAGGATTAGATCCGCAGAATTCGAATCTTCAAAAGAGACGGACCTAAATGCCTCCTTATTATTCGTAAAGAACTGTATTGCTCTCTTTTCTCCAACATCCAAACTACCTTTTGTTCCAAAAATAAAAATTACTTAAGACGTGAATTTCGTTCAAAACGGACGAAGCCTTCGGGAAGGCCATGAAATTTGCTACAAGCAGATCTACAACTTCTCATATTGTTCATCATGACTACCAAAAATTTTCTGCCCCGAAGAGGATGCATCGAAAAACTCGCATTATTTTTGCACCAACCTATTAGGTTGATGCAAAAGAAATGGCGCTTTCTCAAGTTGACCACATTTTTTGTCACAACTCTAACGGACGGCAACTTCGGCGGATGACATGATACCTTTGATTAGTGGGGACCATTGCTTATTGCATGGGTATGTAGGTCCCCGATCTCCTGCACAGAGAATTCGGAAAACTGAGAACCGAAGAATAACAAAACCTTCGTCTTCAGCTCGTCTTGTTTGACAGCTTTTTTCTTGTAGGATAAAGGACTCCGAGGCTGGAAAAATTGACAGGAACGCGACAATTCTCCTGTAGAATACAACGAGTACTCAATTGTTTTCCATAGAGGTCATCAAAATTGGAACCAGCTCTCGGAAACAAATTTTGGTGAAAAGCTGGACTGCAGAAAATGTGCTTTTGAGCATCTTTAGCTTTTTTCTAGCGGACCCCTCGCGACATTTTGAAGTAATTAACAGCAGCAGGTATTGCGCAGGGTGATGTCTCCAAAAAGCAGCCCGCGGAGAATCACCCACCAAGAATCCTAGAGATACCGAGGAAAAAGCTTCGAAAAGTGCATGTCTCTGTTTCACCAACAGCAGTCCCGCTGCGCAAGGGCTTTCATGTGGCGTAGGTGCTGATGCCCTAACCTAACACAAAAAAGGTATTTTGGACTGTGTCGCTTGTGGTATTAGAGAAAAATCCTTAGAATCCAAAAATCGGGATTCAGGATTTTCGAAAGCTTCCTGTTATTTCGTGTCTCTTTGCCCTAGCTGACACCCCGTATACGTATAGAACGGAATAGCTTGCTTCGCTCTACAAGAATATATTTATAACTAGATGTCATACTGCGTCCAAACCAAATTGTATGGTTCTGAAAAAAGAGCGCCATTTCTTTCGCATCAACCTAATAATATGTATAGACTTAGTCAAAATCGAATTTCGAACAAATCGATAGGTATCTGATGCATTATTCGTCCTAAATATACCAAACACTATGCCTTATCAGGAGTTCTCTCAAGAAGTAAGTAGAACAATATCCAGCACCCAACACCAACCTGAATCCAGATGTATCTTTGTTTCAGCTCTTGGAATTGTTCAATCCATACTTTGACCACTTTTGTCACCTAAAAACAGTCATTGAGACTGAGATTCCTGGTATTCGAGAAAATGTAGAATTGCCTCTTCTTGTGACATAGTCGCGATACTCTGTCTAGTGTCGGGATGGTAGCAGATCACACGACACACTCCACGGACCTCTATTTGGCGGAACAAATCATCGTTCTCTGGAAAAATCTCACATGCCGCTCAAGGTCTAGTCATACCATAAGACAATGTAAACTCCATACTTTCTTCCCCTTTGTCGCCGTCGCTGGGGAAATCCGTAAAGCTCGGAAAATCGTTGTCGAAGACATACGTTGACTCGTATGCAGGGGTAACCTGTAAGTGGCCTTAATTTCTGAATGGCATCTTAGAATGGAGTTACGCCGTGGAGATCTAGCTCACCACATCGTTGAACCTCTTGCCACCCGGCGCCAATGAGTTGACCCCAGTTGTAGCACTGAACGACGGTGGATCGGTTTTCGCTCCTTGCCATGGTCGAGAAACGCGATTCTCTGCTACGATTACCCACTCATCCAGTAGTGGGTTGTAGCGGCGATGATTGTTCTTCTTGGACATGAGTGGCCTAGGAGAACATGAAGAAAAGCTAATGATCTCTACAGGACTGCCTTCATTACAGTGTTGAGCACATAAAAATCTAATTAATATGAGTGACAATACGAAGGGCCATCCGAAAAATCGAATAGTCCAAATACACAAAGCTTCACAGCCGTTGCTACCTTTCAATCAAATGTGTAGAGCTCTCCCTTTCCTGAAGATTTCAATGTGTCGACCTATTCGAAATAAAATATCCGAGTATCGAATGCATCTAATACATTATTCGATCAAAACGTTTCCTTCCATCTCTTACAATTATTACATTTACCATGATAATTTCATTTTCTAAACGTGTACATCTGTAAGATGCATAGTCCACTAAATGGTGGACATGCTCAACTGCTCATTACCGATTCCACGACTATTCTAGAATCCTGTTTCCTCTCTCTCTTCGAAAATTCCACTAAATTTTATAAATGACGTAGTCGAAAAGCAAATTTCTTTAGGTTCTTGTAGATCCAACATTATAATTACGTCATTTGCAAAGCATTTTGGATCAGAAGATGCCCTGACGCTTCCTATTCTCAGTAAACAGCCGCAGAATGATGTCTCAGCAAGACTCAGGATCTACTCATGCAGTGTGTCTTCTACATAGAGTGGTGAGCGAACGAAATCATATGCAGAAAGCTAACTACCCCGTAGACCCAACTTAAATCCGGCGGATTGCCATTTGCAGTTAGGATTCGAAAGCAAACGAGCTATAACCTTGGCATCTTATCACCGAATTTTGGAAAAGTTCTAAGAAAATTTAAACGAAAACTCTCTGGTGGAGTGGACACGCTCTCGTTACTGCACCTATAATACACATGCAAATTAACCACGTTCCGTAGGTTCTTTGAGTTGCATATAGCAAACATATGTAGCACAATCGAACCTTTCTGAATAACGCTATTGGTCAGTGAAGCGTTAGAGCTGGAAAGGGCGGTGCAACCGAGTTTTGTGATTGGTCGATTCTTCCGAGCGGCCAATCGCAGAGCCGTTTTCACGAATAACGCCCCATAAACACGTTAACCAGGTGCGAGCCGTTTTACAGAAATAAGTGCGATTCACCAGATGAAGGCGTAATAAATATTTTCGACTTTCTCTCTGATGTTGAATGGCAATACATTTGGCGAGGTTTGTTTGGCAACCTCGCAGACGAGCTTGCAAACTAGCCAGGCAAACGAACCCCGTCAAATGTATTGCCAAACACGAAGTCCCGTAAACTGTCTTGCCAAACAAACCCCGTAAAATGTATCGCCAAACAAACCCCGTAAACTGTCTTGCCAATCAGGGAGTCCCGTAAACTGTCTTGCCAAACAAACCTCGCCTTTTGTATCGCCAAACAAGCTTGAATGCGCAAAAATTCTGATAACACCGGGAACCGTACCGTGGTTCTGAGAATGGGAGTCCGCTGCCTTACCAACTGCGCCATCCGAGCCGACACCGATGATGATTGAATCACCCGCTAAGAATGAAATGAACATATTAACCCGTAAAATGTATCGCCAAACAAGAAGTCCCGTAAAATGTATTGCCAAACAAGAAGTCCCGTAAACTGTCTTGCCAAACACACTGTCTTGCCATTTGTATCGCCAAACACCCGTAAACTGTCTTGCCAAACACATTGTCTTGCCAATTGTATCGCCAAACACCCGTAAAATGTATCGCCACACAAACCTTGCCTTTTGTATCGCCAAACACCCGTAAACTGTCTTGCCAAACACACTGTATTGCCATTTGTATCGCCAAACAGGCTCTTCACTCATTCTCCCGTAAAATGTATTGCCAAGCAAAATTTTCTCCCGTAAACTGTCTTGCCAAACACGAAGTCCCGTAAAATGTATTGCCATTCAACATCAGAGCTATGTCTACTTGTAGCCAACAGGACGAAGGCAGCCTATTACCTAACCTTCCATGGAATAGCAAAACTACTCTTCATATCATTTAAACACGGCTGTACCACAGTAAGGCTAGCCATTTGGTAAAAAAAAATGTACAATCGCAGCTATGAAAGAAGTGCGAGAACTCAACGCAGATCTGCTAAAATATTGCAGACAGAAACGTAACTAATCATAGAAGCTTCTATTCAATTGCTACCCTTTCCCTCCTCGCCGTTCGCTCTCGTAACTTGTAATACTTCCTTCTAACAGTCATCTCTCACTGTGAGTAATCCTACTCCATAATTTCGGAACAAGACAAGGTGTACAATCGCAAAGAGAAGTATAAATGCATAGGAAAAATTGCCTGGTGACAGCAAATGTGTTCGTTCTTTGAAAGCGACATCCATTTTTCTTGAAAAATCTGCTCGACTATCTTCAGGAACTCTTATTACTGCAAGGCCAACAAAACAAGGAGAGAAAATCACAGAAAATTATCTTTCTAATCAGCATCGACTATACTCGCTCAGTACAGGATCATTTATATCTCACTAGATGACCAGGCATGAAAAAGCACGAGTCAATGACAGAAAATAATTTAAAAATCTAAGCGAATTCATTCACTGATACACGACTATACGCAATAAGTTCCCACAGCACATTGAAAATTTGCATGGCATTTATAAACAATTTTGGTTCAAGTCATAAAAATACTTTCTTACAAAATAAATATCCTACAAAAAGTGCCTATAACAACCTGTGTCGCAAACTGATAGATCAACATATCGGCAACAACATTTAGTGCAACAACGAATCTCTGACCGTCTAATATAGACAGAAAGACAATATGCTTTGATCTACATTTTCACCTTCAGCTGCTTCATCTTTGGTTGCTTGGCCTTCGCTTCTCGCTTCATCTCGAGTTTCTGGAAAGTTTGAGATGTAAGAGTAGTGCATATGAATAAGGATAGAGACATGGACTTGAAGACTCCACTCCAAAGCATTTGAAACATCAATTTTTTCCTACTTTGAATTTCTTGAAAGCTAGTCTCCTTCTCATTGTCAGGTGCAACTGGCTGACAAGAGATGGCAAACCAACTCGACCTTTAGTGCGAATCCATTCTATTGATACCCTCGCTGTGGGTGGATTAAGGCCACCTGGCAACGCAGCAAGACAGTTACCAATTACGAGACTTTAGCCGCAAATATGTGGTGCGGTGCAATAAAATCGACAAAAATCTAAAAAGAGCAAAAATGATCCAGAAAGATCATTTAGTAATTGAGGTCAATCCACCGTTGAATCAAACTAATCACGACTACATATGTCTGTTGCATTTGAGCTCAATTTAAGAGGATAGTGTTTGTCCGGCTTGCCACAACAAATATCTTGAAAATAGAGATCCCGCGCTATCCAGCCAACGCCTGCGTGTGTGGCGCGGCAAGCTGCGTATTCGCAAATTATGTCGGCATGCCTTTATATCCTGAAGCGCCGGTGCCCTCATTAAAGTCTCTAAAATCCATTTTTGGTGTTAGATCGCATGTAAATGCGTGCGATGGACTCATGGCTGTCCGCTGGCGCCATGTCGGCAACCATTTGTGCCCCAACGAGTGTTTTCCACAATGGTTATTTACTATCCCGCTACTGCTGAGCAGCACCTTTGAGTCAAGATATGTGTACTTGAATATGTAAGCATCGTATCACAGCACCGTTGTTAAGTGGCTGCGAGGCGATTTAGCGAAGAAACCAAAACAGCCAGGATGACACCAACAGAGTGTTCCTTCTCTAAGCCAGAGAGTAACAACCGTTTTTGGACTTTCAGGCTACCGCGAAAGAAAAAATTGGCGTCATATATTCCTAAGCTGCTAAGAAAAAAAAAGGTGAAGAGTTCTGATTGTGAAAAAAGTGCAATGAATACTCCCGACTTACCTCAAGACGCCTTTGCTTCTCTGGGTCCTCCTCTTCTAACAGTCGTTGTTTTCGCTCTCGGGTTTTCTCCTCTCGACGTGCCTAAACGAATGTAATGGGCTTGAATTACAATGGTTGGATTACAAGGTGAACAAAGACAAAAGCAGATAAGAAGCAAAAGGTATTCCTTCTCGAGAATACTTCAAAGTGGTGGGTCTACCATGGAAGCATAGAATCGTGGGTTATAAATGATTAGAACACAACTTTTCATATAAACGCTTTCATATAAACGCAACGGCTAAAGAAACTGCGAAGGATATAATGTGTTCCATACTTCCCTTGCACCCCTAACCCACTTACTGTACCAAATAAAAGCAGCGCTAAAGGCAATAAAGCAAGAATAAGCAAAACTAGGGGAGGTCTAAGAGAAAGATAAAATAAAAGCAGGTGTAAACAATGCATTTTACCTGAGCAGCTTCCTGTCGCAACTGATGCGTCGTTTTAATGAACGCTTCCTCGACTTCACGTCGCCTCTTGTCCGCCTTCTGCTTTGCCTCTTTGCTCAGACGGAATTTACGGACCTTAACATTCAAAAACGGTCATGCTTGTTATGACGCTATCTTTTACAATCAAATGCACCTTGTCCACTATGTAAAACATAAGTTGGAGCAATTCAGCCTGGGCATCCTTATCGCGGCATTCGTCAAGATTCAAGCTGAACTGGACCAACCGTACGACCTCCGGTAGTCGAGTGTACGTCTCACCTCTGAATCGATAATTAGAACCAAACAAATTGTATGAAAAAAAGGAAAATTGTGAAAAGGCGTGAGACGAGACGTACTCTGGTGGCTTTGGCCCACTGTACTGATCCGAAATGTGGACATACTCAATCGCTTTCTCATACTTGCGAAGGATCGCAGAAACTCCCGGCTCAAAAATGGCGTATGTGGCTTCAACCTGCTCCGTGTACAGAGCGAAGCTGTAAAAAACGAAATTACTATTGTATTCATAGAATGAGCATACATGAACAAGTAACGTGGTCCAAACCTCGGTGGTAAGCCAAACTGAGAAGTGGTTTTCTTCTCCACCGTGTAGGTGCTCAAATCAAGCATATCTTTGTACTGTTTAACAACAGCTTTCTTCTGACCAAAGACCATCACGAAGGAGTCCAGCTCTCCAGGATCTAACTCAAGCTGAAAATCGCTCACTATGGAACAGTGAATGTCAAAAAAACAGACCTACAGTAGGAATGAAAACCTATACTGTTAAGTGAAAGAGAAGTCGTAAGAACAATTTAGTGAAGACAAGAAAAATTATGAATGAAGAATGAGAATACATGTAACTTAGTGTTCTTGTTCAGAGGAAGTGTGACTTACTTTGAATGTGATTCTATCCTTCTGAGGCGAGAAGAACCCCATTATCCTACTCATAAGATCTTGTCGCTTCATAGTCTTTATCTGAATGAAAGGATAGTGAGCCAGTGATCTAACTACGATTTTGTGTTCGAATAGTGATCATTTGAGTACTGCGTCACTTTAAAAACACAGAAGAGCCTATAGTTCCATAAAGGCGCCCAATGAAAGAAAACAAAATAAGCTGGATGTACCTGTATAAGCATTCCATTAACGCCAACCCTTCCTGAACACCAAACAGTGTATGAGCAATCCGTCTCCCTTTGCACAGCAGCACTACTTTCAGGATATTCATTCACACCATCATCTCCGACCTGAAATTCCCACTGACTCTCACGATCAAGCAAAGCAACTTTCACCATTCCCTTATCAAAAATAGAGGATAGAGTGGGTATTACGAATAAAAAAATAGCCAAAGCCAAATATTTGCTCTATAAATAAAGTTTCACCACCTCAAGAAAGATATGCTCTTGACTGAGAAGCCAAACATGGTTCTTTTCTAGGAGTGTGCACAAAAGCAAACTCATACGATAGTAAATGGGACTTGGAAAAAGCACTGTATGGAAAGAACTGGTTCATGACCGGAATAACCGCTAAGAAAGACATGGAATAATGGTCTAGTTCACAAGAATATGGTTTTCATCTTTACAAAGCGACATAGTTCCTTACCCGACCAAAGTTGGAAAAAAGTCATGACACAACATGACACGAAATTTCAACTAACCAATGCAAACTGCTGCTCGAGGAGTCCCCTCACGTTGTCGAACCATTCCAAAGCCAGTGATTGATTAGTGTTACGTCCAATCACATAGTTCAACAAATACATAGCTATCACTGCTAGAACTAAAGCTTCCACTTGATATGAAGCCCAGTTAGAGCGGAAATGAGCAGGCACCTGAAAAAAGTATGAAATCCTCAGCAAACATGTTGGAACCCTTCCAATTTTTCTTTCGTTCCGTGGCCCGATTAAGACCCGGCTAGGTTCTGCGGATCTGCACTAAAGGATTAGTGCGTATCCGCGCATGCAAATGAGGAAAGGATTACAAATGGTCACTATACGACTCTCAAACAAGCAAAAAACAGGGAATTGGACAGGTATAAGAGAGGTTTCGGAAGAATTAAGAAACGTTAGCGAGAACTAGCCCTTACGTCAGCAAATTTCAAAGGTTGAACGGGTTGTGGCTCATCTTCTTTTTCCTTCAGTTCCTCTTCGTCTTCTACAACACCATAGTCGTCATCGAAATCATCGGCCTTCTGTGAATGATCTAGTTTCTAAATTTTGGAAGTACTTGACCGATAGAAGCATGTTCATAACACAGATAGAGGAAAAATGAAAGGAAAAGCTCGAGTTCAAAGATGAAGCGTTACCGGTTTTTGTGTGTCTTCTCTGACACTTCTTTTGTCGACTGGATCGGCTTTTGGATGCTGTTCGACCTCTTCTGTTTCCTCATCCTGGAATGAAAATGGATCTTGAGGATAAAAAGGAAACAGGGTAGCAACAGAGGCTTGGAGGAGAAGTTTCTTTACATTAAGAAAAGATTAAATCCATGTGAAATACTCGAAAGATTACCTCGAACTCTGCGAACTCGTTGTCTTCAATTTCTGCATGACTCGAGCTGCAATATCGACTGCACACCAACAGGAGGAGAACAGTAGTTAAGATTATCCTCATTTCGCGGTTTAAACAACACTCAGTGAGGTTTACCAGTCCTAAAAATATCACAACAGGAGTTCAGAAGTTTTTGAAGAGTTGGATAGGAGAATCAAGCAAACGATTGTCAGGAGATCTACTTAGAAAATTTAAGGAATATGGATTAAAAGCACAATTCGTTGAGAGACATAAGAAATGAAGGACCTATAACCAAAACGGCAATATTTTCGGGAATGATATCCGTGGAACCAGAACTATTAACTGGTACTAAAAGTATTTTCCGAGACTGTCGTATTGACCTATACGCAGAATAATCACGTACATGTGGTAGTGTGGACAACTGTTCCTGAGAAAAGTACGCTGATTTCCGCAGGAGCAAAAGTATTGCAGGACAGAGCAGGAGTCCTGCTGCAGGACTTTGAAAACCAAAACAATCAAACTGTTGAGTGTCGCTGCTCCATGAAACCTAGCAAAAGTATCAGTAGTTGGGCTTGCGGAAGAATTATTACTGTAAGAAACTTGTAGCAGTTGTCGAAAATGACGATGGGGATGGTGGTTCCCACAACGATTATCCGGTGTTGTACAGAATTTGTGAATTGTCCGTTCTCAATATTGAATTTTGGAATGGTCCGTTAGAACACTCAACAGTGACTGTACTCCCTTTGCTTTGAGGAAACAGGTGTTAATGTTTATTAAAATTAGGTTTTTACATATAAAAGTTATATTAGCAGCTTCATAATTGTTGTCATGCAGTTTTTATTCCAAAAAGCCAAGTGATTCATTTTGTTTACAGCGTGGATGTCGACGCCAGCCGTAATGCTCGGCCACGCTCGCCTTTATCCTGAAGGTTGTCCTCCTCACCGAAGTCTTCGACGGAATTGCTCAACTTTTTTTTTGCAGAGGATGAGGCGTTGTGCTTGGCAAATCTCGGAAAGGAGTTTACGTGGATACAGTCAAGTCGTGCTCGAAAGACATTTCATAATGTGAGTTTTAAGCTAATATTTGGCTTTGATTTTAAAGTGCACTGCTCAAAAAAATGGATTAAAGATTACTAAAAGAGTGAAGACCGCACTATTCCACACCATGGGGCCCATGACTTTTAAAAAATATGCTCGCCCAAACCTTGCGTAGCAGGTTATTTGAGGTTCTGAGCACGAACGGTTATCGGACACTTACCACCCGCGCGCGTCAGGCCCTGGTAAAGTGCTGTATAGAAACCGCTGTTCCCGGTCTTTTGCCAGGTTGGACAGGTCAGCTTAGACCTAACGAGGGAAGGATACTTGGTGGCCGTAAGCATTCTTGATGCGATGTGTACTACTATGGGCAGTTTTTAACGCTGATCTCGAATATGTAGCCTAAATTTCCTGCGCGGTTCTGTTTAGTGAGTTACACCCATTTCTTTCCGCGCGGATGTAATATGGGGCATTCTTGTATGGGCCCTAGGCTATGCTTATTAGCTGCTTTAATGCCTTCAAACATTGAATACTTTTGAAGGAAATAAGAATCTTTCTAGTAAGTTGCCGATAAAGCTGCCTCGCCCCGATTTAAAGGCAGCACCAGCCGAAATCCTCGACTCGGAGCTGACGCGTGGGTGGTAAAATAGAGAGTGAGCACATCATAAAGGTGAAAAGAACACAAAGAATGACGGCCTACCTGCAGAGAAACAACGATGGCCATCGCGGCCGCCCCGGCCATACAACAGCTCGACGCGCCAGTTAACGCTATCGCCGTGGCTGGTCTGGGACAGCGGACGCGTGCAATGCGTACCATTCACAGGGTTTCGTGGCGGGACGCAGGCACACCCAACGGCGGAGCACTCGTCCGCACCTTCGACACATGGTAATTAGCGCCTTCATTTCTTGCATTTCTCGCTTCTTTCACGCAGTTTCATCGCTGCCTATGAGTCGACCGTCCCGAAAAACCCCTAAATTCGGGAAACTCTCCAGAGCAGGAATTTCCGCGGGTGCTGCCTTTAAGGTCGCATGTGAGAACCATTAGTGAGCCAGCCACTGACTCGGAGTACTGGCCTGATGTACGAGTTTAAATCAGTCTAAGGAGACCGTATCTGCAGCACACCAGCATGGTCCATGTTCCCTTTAGAAGCACTTAATATTTTGAGGACACTAAAGCAGCTACCAAGCATAGCCTGAAGCTCATACAAGAGTACGGTATATTACATCTGAGAGAAAAGAAATAGGTGTAACTCGCCGCACAGAGCTCCGCAGGGAATTTGGGCCACATATTCGAGATCAGTGTTGAAAACTGCATGTGGTACTACCCATCGCATCACGAATGGCCACGGCCACCAAGTATCCTTCCCTTGTAAGATCATGACTTATAATAACGGGCTTAGTCTGTCACGTGTGTGTGTGCGTGTGTGTGAAACGAAATTCAGGGGGCGTGGCCTAGAGCTCTACAAGGGGTCCACCGTTGCAGGAGGGGTGCGCCGGCACCCGAAAGTGCTGATAGCGGCACGCGGCGGATCTACTGTTGCGGGAGGGGTGCGCCGGCGCCCGAAAGTGCTGATAGCGGCACGCGGCGGATCTACTGTTGCGGGAGGGGTGCGCCGGCGCCAGGAAGCGGTGATAGTGCTACGCGACGGGTCCGTTGTTGCAGGAGGAGTA
>JARK01001527.1:308152-341151 GCA_000688135.1 Ancylostoma ceylanicum
CCTCTTTTATATGCTCATGCTGATTGTTATCAATGGATCGCTCACAGCAAACAAAGGATGATAAACCATTTCCCGTGTTCATTCCAGGTTGAATCGGTCAAATATAGCTACAATTAGTTTTTTCACTCGAGAGAACGCCGGGGGACAGGTCCAGCGGTAGGATAAGGGTGCGCCGGCGTCGAAATGTGTGGAAACACCTGAAGACGGTTTGACCGGTGGGTTAAGAGTGCCCCGGTGTCGAAAAGTGAGGCCGGCGCCCAGAAATGAAAAAACGCCGGGAGACGGGTCCAACGGTGCGATAAAGGTGCGCCGGCGTCGAAATGTGGGGAAACTTCTGCGAACGGGTCGACAGATGGAGAAAAGGTGAGCAGGTGCAAAGTAGCGCGAAAACGCTTTTAATTAGGTCGTCGTATATTCTAATTGTCCTCTGACGCTTAAATTTAAAAAGGAAGTACCAAAGGCCCGTCTTAATTTTACCACCCATATCTTTCTGCCCTCATTACGCCACCTCCAGCGTGTTCTACCCTCATTTGAGTCTGAACACACCGCTCCGTCCTCTTTTATATGTCCATGCTGATTGTTATCAATGGATCACTCACAGCAAACAAAGAATGATAAACCAATTCCCGTGTTCATTCCAGGTCGAATCGGTTAAATATAGTTACGATTAGCTATTTCACCCGAGAGAATGATTAAATTGCACTGAGAGACGCAAGCAGTTCTCTTTATTCAGTCCATTTTTTTATGGGGAGGCATATGGGGAAAACGGAGCGAAATCTGCATGCCCATTACTCTTCTATGGATGGATGCGAGGTGAAGTCATGCGAGCGAAGCGAGCATAAACAAAAGTCTGGAAGTCCGGCGTCAGCCGGACGGCCAGACTGGTGACTAATAAGGTGCTAGATTGAGTTGGAGCACATTTTGAATTACGTTGGACTGTTTTTTACCGTGTTCAAAAAGGCAAAACGGCCTGACGCAACGCGTGTGGGTGGTAAGTGTCTGAAGACGAGCGCGAACATCCTATATTTTGTTCCATAACCCCTTTTTGTAGAGTTACGCTATATACGTACCTGCGGCATCTCGCAGAATCTCCTCAAATTTTGATCAGAGAGGTTATTTCAGACTGACCACGATTATCAGCACTGTTTTGCATGCCAACTCCGGTTTCATCCCTAAATTTTTTCTCAATTTCCTACTGTACCTACGGATACGATATTCGTGTCCAGAACCTCAAATGATCCTCCTGCAAGATTGGAGAATATTCCTTGGGAGGTACCGTATCTACAGTATCACTACCGTAACCATACCAAATCAGGGTCACAGCATCCAAAGTTTGGGGGGGGGGGGAATTTTCCTTGAGAATTTGGGGCCCGGAATGTGGAGAAAGTAATGCCGCGAAGCCACTTAGTCCTTAAAAATTCAAACTAACTAAGTACTTTATTTCTGCTCTGCGTTGGGAAGTCTCAGTCCCAATTTGACTGGTTAATTTTTCAGGTTTTGTGGTCACTTCGTGAGTGTTGCATTCGTTTGCATTTGGGCCACAAGTGCGATGCTCGTATGGCAGTGCCGGTAACACAGCCTCTCGCAGAGAGACATTTTCTTTCTGCAAAACACGGAGGTGACGCATTGAAGGTGTGTAATTCGCTGTTTTGCTGAATATTTTGTTCTCATTCACTTCTTCTTTCACCAGATCAACTAGATTGACTTCAATTTGTGGCAGCGCATGCTGTATTTTCCGTTTTTTTCTTTGTAAAGGATAAAATATTCTTCCCTCCAGGCTACTGTAACACTTCTTGGTGACAACGTCATTCAAGCTGAGGTGGCTGTGAAGCATGCAAAATCAGCAGGAGGAATGTTTCGAGCTGTCGCGCAACCTGATGTACAGTGGAAGCTACAGCAGCTGCAGGTATTACCCTTTCAAGTCCACTAGTCGCTCTGAAGAACTGTCAGGTTCTTCCAAAGTAATTGTCGCTGGGCAGCAACTATTCGGAAGATCATACTTCCATGGAACTGTGATTCTAGATAAGTGTTTTTCAAACATAGAGTTCAAGACTAGTCATGTTTAAGCTTTTGAAGCAGCTTCTCACTTTCACGCTTACATATTTTTACAGTTGCTTTTGCGCAACAAGGTGAAACTTAGTTTCTGCCATTTTCATTTCTAGGGCTCTTTCTCCATCCTGATGGGATATGGGCTGCTTTTAGCTTTTGTTTATAGCTTTTTGCCGAAGAACTCTATTAGGACCACACCAAACATTTCGATTGAAGGGACTGTGTTAGAAAATTTCGATTGTGAATGTTCTGAAAGAGCCTATACAAGCGTTAGTAGCTAGGCTGACTGAAGGTGATCGTTTCGAGTTTCTGGAAATACATAACTGAGAAGAAACGGCTGATTTGGAATTTGGATAAATATGGAGGCAATTATACGTGAATATAAATGAATAAATAAATATAAGCTTATTCAGTCTGTTCACTCAGTTCGCAATAAATATACGGATTCTGGATTTTCAATAGACCACGGGATAAATTCTCTCAAACTTTGGCATCTAAGAAAGTGGGTAGCTCTATCTCTTTGGTAATGTGCTGCTACAGCTGCACAACAGAGCTAGCTGAACTCAGGTTTATCACTCACTAGACGTTACCACATATTCACGCAGTAATCATGAGTTTGGCGGGAATGTGACCCAGTTTTCGTGTATCTGCAAATTCCACTTGAATTGTAACGACTATTTTTTGGACGACTATTTACTCATTTTTCACTTTGATGGCGTGGTAGATTTGATCTAACGTCCACATTTTCATTCCAGGATCTTGGGAATCACATTGCTCGAGCATCTGTGTCGTTATGCGAGGCTGATGCACGCATGTCTGAAATTGCTCGCTCTGGAGAGTTTACGACGGAAACTGGCGAGCTGATTTTGTCGGCAGCCCGCGCAGCAAAATCGGAGATATCCGCCGCTCGAACAGCAATTCTCCTTCCTAGAAAAAAGTGAGTTTATTTTTGTGAGAATTTAAGCATATCACGTTCTAAGGCGTGGTAAAATTTTTGGAGTACGCTGAACAGAAGGAGAACGTAAAATGGAATGAACAAGCTAACTACAAAGTGCGAATGCCTTGGCGCATGTCTGTCACTCAGCTTTCATTAAAGTTGGCACTCGTGTAGATTCTCGACACCGAGTTATAGAGTTACTAGAGACAAATACTGTCGTCACATCGTAAATGTTAGAGTGCAATGAAGCAGGAGAGGACTCACCTCCGAAGAAGCTCGAATCGTAGCCACTAACCCAGCTGCCTTGCACGCTGCCGCTCAGCGACGGTACGCTAGCTAACGAATGTCCGTTCACATGTACAAGCACCCGGAACTTCCGCGGTGCGGTACTTGCGAGTGTCAAAGTGACCGTGACAAGACTTGCGGACAGCAGCTTCTCTCCAATTCACGAAGTGCTCGTGTGTTTAGGACTATTTTAATTTTCGATTAAAGTTCTAGATCCATCGAACTCCCGCAGTTCAGCAAATTTCAAACTTGAAGACTAGAGTGGGTATAGCATTCAATATGTACCCAACGGATGTTTACAAGCTGATTTGGCAACGGATTTTGGAACGACGGATTTTTTTTTCGATTTTAACAAGGACTTCTCTCATTTGTGTTTGTTCTCTCGGTCATATTGGCATAATCAGTATCCGGCACCTTATGCAAAGATAGTTCTCTCAGTGTTTACGCGACTATCGTACAGAGAGATTCCATAACCTTGAAAGGGGCATCAATTGAGCTAAGAAGGATGAGGGGAGTGTCTTTTTGCATCATCTTGAAGGGCATCGATAGAAGAGGCTTCCACTTTGACCTTCACACCGTCATCCAAAATTCCCACCGTTTGCTAACATAGATAGTGACATTTCAAGATCCCTTCTCTCATTCCCATTGCCATTTTATTTTGTTGGTTAATAGTGCACCTAGTAATTCTGGTGGTGAAGTAGGAGACCTCACAACCTTTTTGAAAATTCATAGAATTTTGTAAACGTTTTGTTTGGTTGACGTTTTGTTCATACCGTTCTACATGAGTATTTTCCCCAATACTGAGTTGGCTCTTAAGAATGAAGAATGTCTTTTAGGGTATACAGCAGCCGTGAAACCTATTTTTTCAACCGCTTTAGAGCAAAACAAGCGGGCATGTGACTTTTGCTTGATTTGATGTAGCGCATATTACACTTGAACGATGCGCATTATAACATCAAACGTTTCACCTTTGTATATACGGCTGATAGTATTTTTTTTTAAATAATGAACAAGTTTCCAAGTTATTGTTGGTGTCAAAAACGTTCTGTTATTGTATTCCACAGGTATCGGTGCAAAACTGTTGGTTTCTTGAGGTTTAGTATAGAGTTTGACCTTGTCCAATACCCAGGGTTATTGGAGCAACGGTATCTATTGCTGCAATTTTATATTAAAAATGGTAATATTAATGAAGATCAGCAACTGCCGAAGGGTTGGGCTCACGTGACAGCCCGTTCCGCATTCTCTTGATAACGGTCATCTTTTGAGGGTGCTTTAGCGTGACGATAACGTAAGTATAAAAACCATTACAAGTTAAGAAGTTGAAACCAATTTCTTGTTGCACCCTGGAGTCGTGATAACAAGAGTGCTTGAAATAATGGATTGGCCTTGAAAACCAGATTCTAGAGCTTGTAGATTGTTTTCAAAGGGGCGAAATTTCACTGAAGCACATTAGGAGAGAACTTGTTAAGTTATGGAATCTGACATATAGTCTTTCCAAGAAATACTTGCCTTCCGCTACACTGCGCGTTGAGCCACGTCACAGAACTTATGATAATGCATAGCAGGCGCGGCGCGACTCAGCAGACGGGCGGTAGATGCTGGAGGCAAGTATTTTTGGAACGACTGTAGCTCTGCATGAAAGGGAACATCAGTTTACAACCTTAACTTGTCCATAGCTCGTATTCAATTTCAATTCTCTTCGACAAGTTTTGCCTTCATTGCATGTCTCCTGCACTGTTTCAGTTCAGTGATTCGGACTAAGTCATGGTCTTTTCTCGAAACGGTGCACAGTGTTCTTTTTTGGCAGGTTTTCTTTTTTGGCCATAACACCGAAACTTGGAAAATTTCATATGTCGATAAGAGGTATAGTCAACTCCAAAAGTCCGTAGACAAGAGTTGGGACCGCGGCGCGGCTCCCTCGCTGTCTGCTGCATGGCTGCTGCACGCAGACAGCGGGGCCTGCAGGGCAGAGACACGGAGGAAAACACGCGCCGCGGTCCCAACTCTTGTCTACGGACTTTTGGAGTTGACTATAGCTTATTAGAACTTCCAACTAAAGCATTCGCAAATGAAATACTGCTTCAGTGTTTCGCAAAGTGTAGGTTTGTGTGACAGTTGCAATGCTGCAAATAAAGGCGGCTTGAAAAGTGGCTTTCACCGCTACTTTGTTGAACCGTCGTAGATCTCCACACCATAGGTGAATTATCCCATCCCCAATGTTTCAATTAAATTCGCTGTACCTATCCAGTCTTTCAAATCTGAATCATAAGCTCGTCGAGGTCCACTTCAGATCTCGCTATCCATTTCTTAGCTACTGTACTGATTACAGGTCGTTGCTAGAACTCTGTCATTTCCCACCCACAAGACGTTTCAACCCACCTCTCCCACAGGATCAGCTGCTTTCGTTCTACATATCGAGCTGCAGACTTGTGAGCCGTGTCTTAGCCCAGCTGGCTTCTTTACGTATTTCTGCATTTCTTAATCCTGAAAATCCTCCAGGTTTGCGCTTCTTACCATATGGTGCCCAAGCAGAGTGCTCCACAAGGGCTCTCCATCACAATGGCCGAGTGTCAGCTACCATATTTAGAAGAAGTGCTACAACAATTGAATCTAGCTCTCACACACATTGAAAAGTTAATTGGTAACCTGGAAATGTGTCAGCCTCGGTAATAAGCTAATGTATTTAATTTATTTTTCACAATAATTTATTGCAAAATATCTGCTGAATGCTTTTGCATAGTGGGTATACTCGGGCTCTATGAGAAGCATGTAAAACTGTCTGTAATTTAGTGTTTGGACTGAATGAGCTATTCTGTGCACTTGTTTTTAGCTTACTGCCACTGCTGGTTCAGTACATTCTGAAAGTATTTTGTGATAACCTGATTTGATGTGATAGATGTATGTTTTTGTCAAATAGCGTTTTCACCAATTGTATAGGAGAATTTGTACTCTGTATAAAGCATTTTGTATCTTTTGAGGGCTATTTTTGAATGGAAATCGGCTGAATCCTCTGAAATGCCTGGTTTCTGTGTCTGCAGGAAGTTGCATGCACGATCAGCACGCGTCTGCCGCGAGCTTGCAGCGGCTCGATCATCATTTAACATCGATTCACAATGTAGTCCTCGGCATGCACGCAGTTCTCAGTATTGATTTACGGCCGCTCTGTGCAGCTCTGAGAATGTGACGTTTTTGCAGCGTTTCTGGAGTGTTTTAATGTTGGATCAGTTGTGTACCGTGCGGCATTTCTCATTCTTTATCTCGTCTAAATCATCTCGTATGCGAACGCAGTATTGTGGTGGAATTTTCGATCTGATCTTCTGTTTCGTTTGTAATTTCTAGCAGCTCAAAAATTATTGTGGTTACTATTCAATATCTCTTGTTCTTGTTCTGAAGCTGAGAAATCTTTTCCTTTGAAGCCATACATGTCAAGGTGTTGCTCGGTCTCGTTGATGATGTCTCCGTTGTGTTGCATCGGCTGCCTTGCAGATGCCTCTTTTCCTTGTCATCTCATAATGGTTCGATGTCACTAGACAGTTCCAAAAGAATTTCTCTGAAAATATTCTCTACTTCTCCATAACCTATTTTACTGAGAACATGGGAGAGATGCCGCAGAAAAGCGCGGGAAAAGCGCAGAAATTAGAGTGTGAAGAGAAAAACACGTGTTACGCACGCATACTCTACTGTTCCCACGTCTGAAACAAGCTCTATCTCACTAATTTCTCGCCTTTGTAAATAGCTAAGCTGGTGGCATTCTTTATCCTTTTTCTCAATCTCAAGCAGCTGTACAATTGGCGTCGCACTGTTTCTGCGTAAAGCTCAGATTGTTTTATATCTCCGTTTGATATCGTTTCACTTGTTCTTTTTCTTTTAAACTTTTGAACTGTTCACCAAATCATTTCCGTTGCACAGGTTCCGCTTCCAAAATTTCCTCACTTGTCTGTCACATGATTCAAATTGATGATCTTTCCTTAAACTGTGGGATTGCCGGACGTTCGGAAGCCAAAATTGAATGAACTTTAAACCAAGAGATACGCAGTTGATCAGCTGAAAAAGTCGATATGCGAGTCGTGGCAGCCGCGGACGAATTGAGTCACATCTTCCGTTCATAAGGACAAAATTACTTGGAAGCGCAGTGGAGTCGTACTCGACCGCTCACTGTCACAGCACTGTGAAGACGATGTGATAATCTTCGATATATGTACCAATTTCCAAAATTTGTAACGATTCTGATGAGGACTGTGTTCGATTTCATTAATTTCTTTTACCACTGATTACAGTCCATCATTGTGTTGTAGATGCTTTTTCTAGCCATGATTACTATAATTTTTTTATTTATTCTTGTTGATGAAGCCCACAATGTTTTGCTTTCTAAGGATCATAATGATGCCAGCTTAAAACTGTAATCTTCCGCAGTTTTCAATGGCACTGAAACTGGTAGCTTAATCTTCACTTTCTTGTTGTTTTCTTCGTCTTCATCGACCTCTCCGAACCCCTTATCGCTTTCCTCTCATGTGATTTCATAAGCTCCATGAAAAAAAAGTAAATGCAGCAGCCAGCAATTTTCTATTCAGATATTGCTGTGAGAATTGCATTTTGAAGCATTGGAAAATATGCATGACATTATTCGAAGCCGCCGTCAAGCCATCGTCATCAATCAGAGAGTGATATTGTATGATTTGTCAAAGCTAGCTGTACATCGGTGACCCCTTCGGAATTTGCGGCAGATGGGTTTTCTGGGAGTAGGCGTTCCTAACTCCATCGAGCCAGTTTCATTTATTAATTCATTCGAAATATGTGGGATGGCACGTCATGGGAAACGCGAGCACAGCAATATGGGATTGAAACGATCAATTGGATGAAAAATGATGACCATTAGATACAAATAAGGTGTCAAAACGGTGCAACAGGGCTTGAAATTGCGTCACTTCGTGAGTTGTTGTTCACGACATTTGGTAGATCGAATAGTACGTGGTGGATCAATAAATGTTCTTTGTACCAAGCGGAGATGAACAAAAAAGACTTGTTCAAAGGTACGCGCCGTCTCTTCTCTCTGACCATCTGAAACAACTTCCATCCTTGTTCTTAACACATTCGCGACCTTACGCTTTTGGCGTGGTGTGTCACGTGGGACAGACGCGCTTTTGCACAAGTAGGACCCGTGCTCAACCGCTTGAGCACCTGGTCCCACGCGGTAGGAATTTTTCCTCTGCTGTATAGTACTTCGAAAATGCGCGAATTTGAGACGAACCAAAACGCAAATATGCACGAGCTTGAAGCTAATTCAAGAAGTACACCTGCATAAGAGGGAGTGAGTAAGTGAGTTAATCTTCATATAAATTGTTCTTTTACTTGTGGCTTTCAACCACGCATTAAAGAAGTGCGAGAGGATGTCTGCTCTGCCCATCGCGTGTATAGATTGCTTGAACATTTATTACTATAAGACTGTATAGGAGTTCGCTCATTAAGATTGCTTCACAAAAATATAACTGTGAAAAGGGCGTGCTCACCTGGTTGAGCACGTGGTCCCACGCGTCGCACCGTGCGTGCTCAACCGGTTGAGCACATTGTCGCGAATGTGTTAAGCTATTCTCATCATTATCAATGGAGCTTTCAAGGTACTAAGCCGGTAGTACTAGAGTATTGGGTGTTTTTTTTTTGAGCTATTGATTGAGAGAACACTGGAGCCGATCGCTACTGCTTGACAGCTCATTTGCAAGCTGGCGTTCGTCACTCCATGCACTTTCTCAGTGGAGGTCTTATATCTAACAATTAGTATTAACCAAATGTTGTATAAATATTTAAGTTGCTGACATGCGAGGAAGTCAGATCTTGTTTGGCTTTTTTTCTGCAAATTGGCAAAGTTTCTTTTTTTTTCTCCGGAAACCCGACCAGTATTATTCCACACCCTTCTCATTCAAATGTTTTCTCGTATGGCGGTTAACAAGTGCTGACTTGCTTTCACTTGGGAATACACTTTGGAATATCGACATCTGGGCGGTAGGGAGCACTTCTCTGCGTTTCTTCTTCCCAAGAGGTCTTCTTCCTTTTAAGGTTCGTGAGCTTACCATATTCCTCTATTGTTGTTGGTACTATTTTCTAATTCCTCATCCTACCATTCCTCCGTTCCTCCATACAGTCTCCCACGTTCATCTTGTTTTTTCTGCGCAAAATCTGTAAAAGTGCACGTCGTCTGCACGCCTCTGGACATTCTGCGCGTCTGCGCCGTCTGCCGGCGACACGATCTATCGTTTTGTCACGCGTCTGCGTCTCCACGATGTCGAACACTCTCGTCCGTTCAGATGCTGGCCGCTCGCTTCATTTGTGCTCGCGCTTCGGCCGTCAACGCCGTCCTCCTTGCTTCGTCCAGGAACTTCTCCCGAACGTCCATCGCCATGGCTAAGGTGAGCCTTGTTGGGGTAGTGGTTAGGTGGGGGATGTGCCCTATTGGGCGCTGGTGTAGCTGGCTGGTCACAGGTCTCTTGCAAGGGTATAAGGACAAGTAATCATTACGAGAGCTGAACAAACGTCCCCTCTGTTAGAGCTGGTTTGTAGGTAAATAGACCAGCCAGATCAAAATGGTCGTTACTATTCGGCTAGTTCCGTCCCAGAAACTTCAAAGTCATAGCTTCCGTCCAGACAAGGGCAAAGGGGGTTATTTGATGGGCTGATCACGAAAATCCTACTCATATTGTGCCATAAGGCCATTGTTGTGCAGTTACTTCTGGGGTAGTCTTATTAAGCGGAAAAAAATGTGGGTTCCATCTAGAAAAGGATATTGTGCTGTAAAATAATGCTGGCGCTCGTGGTTTGCGTATCAAGTAAACCCACTGTGCAAAGTTTTAGAAGAAATTTGAGAAGTACTAGAAGGTTCTGTGAGGTGTCGCTTCTACCATATACCTACCATAACTCTGCAAATACAGGGTTACTGGACAAAATGAATATAGTTTCCGTGACCAGCGCGTCAGATAACCCCATATGCACAGCTTGGATGAGAACTGCGACTTTGAGGTTTTTAGGGTAGATTTAGCCAATTGGTGCCAGATAAGTCCGCAGTAAGTCTCACGTTCTAGCAAAATGCAGAACTTCAGTAGTGGGCATACAGGCAGGAGACCGACTGGTTTTCCATATACGCAAAACGATTCTTTAATATATTTTGGACTAAGCCAGTTCGGCGCTAAATGTTTTTATTTGCCCCTAGTCCTTTTTGGAGCTCCAAAATCCATAACGAATCGGGTGTGTTCAGTTATTTTCTAGGTGTTACATGGAAATGTTGAAAGGTTTTTCAAATCTATGTGTGTATTTGACTTCATGAAGTACTTCTCACACTCGCGGTGTGAAGTGACGGGGTTTTTTGACATCTGCGCTAACAGAGCGCGTTCAATTATGTCTACGAACCGTAAAACCGCTGTTCTGTAACGTGCTTTGGTTTTGTACGCATGGTATTGCCAAAGCGCCCTAATTCCCTTAACATGTAAATTAACTGCTAGTAGGATTTGTGATTAACTCCTCTATCAGCTAAAGTGTCGGTAGAGAGGCATGAAAGGATTATCATCTAGTGCGAAGTGATTCGTAATGTTATTACGCTATCTTTCTTGAAGCGTGAATATCATTTATGCATTGGAATCTATAAATAAAATTGCTTTGAGTGAGCAGCATGTTCATTTTGATGCCCCGACTGTAAAATTTGCATTATGTACGGTCCAGCTAACTATGGTTGTCACCATCACTTGATTTGGCAGCCAGGTCAAATGTCGGGTGTGTACTGAGACGTGAAGGTTAAACATTAAAACGAGATGGACTCTGCTGTACAGCGAATGAGAATGAGAAATGGCTGGCGCTTATATATATTATCTCTTTTGGGTTATACTATTGTAGTGGTCTTCGGTGAGCGTGTCGGGAGTCATCTATTTTATGCGAGGGCTATAGGCTTTTCGGGTTTTCTTATCCCCTCTTTGTTTCAGAGCATCAACGACTTTAACATTTCAGATAATCAATTCTAGGTCCGCAAGGAACGTGACACTTTCGGTGAGCTTGAAGTGCCAGCTGACAGGTACTATGGAGCGCAAACTGCTCGGTGAGTAGCATTTTATGATGTCCAGTTGTTCTCGCAGCATGATTTAGAGAGTGGATGACAGAAAGAGTGACAAGAAAGGTTTTTTTTAAAATGATTTGTGTCCACCTCTTTAAAAGAGACAATTCATGATGCGACGAGAGAGCTCCAATACGAAATAGTTTCTGGGATAGAGGATCGCGAGAATTCATATTGCTGCCGATTTGAGTTGAAGTCCCAAAATCCTGCAGATTATAAACTGTCAAGATCGGTGTTCCCGGCCGTGAAGGAGGCATACGTAATAGTTTTTGTTGAAGTTAAATTTTTCAGTTCACAAATGAACTTCAAAATCGGAGGTCCCGAAGAGCGTATGCCAATTCCAGTCGTGCATGCATTTGGAATTCTGAAGAAAGCCGCCGCAATGGTGATTAGATATCGTTTACTGTTTTTTATTTCTCAACCGAAACTGACACTCTATTTTCGTGACTTTTGCTACTCTTCTACAGGTCAACACAGAGTTCGGCCTCGATAAGAAACTTGCTGATGCCATCTGCAAGGCAGCCGGTGAGCGTTTTTGCCTCGATTTTAAAGTTGTTGACCTATGCTCCGTCACATAATCGCTTGCGTATGCGTACTGACAGTTCATTGTTGAGCGATAGTTATTGTCCGGTTCTTGATACCGATTTAGTTTGTTTGCGCCGTGTTGAGCGCGGGTTATTACAGCCGATGTGACATTTCGCGTATTTTTTTTCCGCGGCACGATTATGTGTCATAAGCAGGGTCAAAGGTGATGAGATGAGAGAGATAGTGAGAGCGGCTTCTTGCAGATGAGGTTATCGCGGGAAAGCTGGATGATCACTTCCCTCTTGTCACATGGCAGACCGGATCTGGTACCCAGTCGAACATGAACGTGAACGAAGTCATCTCAAACAGGTAATTAATTGATGATCTATTCGGAGAGGGTGATGGCGGTACTTGCATCTTGGTGAAAGCCTAAAGAATTTAGTTTTTTTCTGGGATACATATGACCTTGGTTATGTAGAGTATTCGGGCTGATTAGTGAATCAAAAATGTATATTTGCAAATTATTCCGTGGTAAATTGACAATGCATAGTTGGGTGCAGCTAGCGTTCACCTACGTTCACCTACGATCGCAGTGGTGGAATCAGTAAGTACTAGTTGGCTGATATTGAATTCATAGAAGAACCAATAAGTGAGAGAAGCTAAACCTCCGAACAAAAAGACACCATAAACACAGAAAAACTCACTTATGCATGGTGCCTTTGTCTTTCCATGGATGGGGAATTAAGTGAGAACACTAGGAATGTATAGGTAGTTTAATACAAGGTGAAATCTACAAACTTGGGTAATTAAACTTCACTAAAACTCAAAAGGACTGCTTTATATGGTTTGGTGTGTTCATTTACTTACTTGGAACTGTGTAACAGCGTCTCCATGAGGAAGGGTAAAAGCAGAGGACACACGGAGTTGACAAGCGAATCTTCAGTTGAGAAGCTTGAGAAAGGGGAAGACGTTTATCCAATATCCGATGTTGCTAAACCTCGTATTTGAGGCAAAGTAATCAATCTTGTTTGTCGAGCATTGTGAACTACTAGTGAGAGCCTGTTGTTTATGAGAAGTGGCCGTGTCAGCATATGACTGATAGTAGTCTGTCAGTTGTTGACCCTTTGAGAGATTTAGCTAGAGATCTGAACAGACGTCGCAGTCCTGAATCGGCACTTTTTGAGTTCTCTGTAAACAGTCGAGGTAACCAGGAAATGCAAATGGCTGAGACTGGCAGGATTTATTCCTAGAGTTTTGAGAGAGCGTTCGATGGGTTGGTAATACTAAATTTGATGAGTGCTTACTTGCAATGCCAATTTTTAACCAAAATCCAGTTAATAGATATGATGTGCATTTTTTAAAAATTTTACGTTCCTCGTTAGTGGGTCTATTTCCGAAATTGGGGGGGGGGGTGGTCTGGCACATAATGATAATGATTTATTACCGGAAAAAGAAAACACAAGACAAACATAAGGGTAACTACTTCAACTGGCGGTATCTGTCAGCAACTTGTCTCCTCAGGATTTTTGGAGAGATCGGTCTTCTCACTTCAGGGCAATCGAAATCCTTGGAGGAGAGCTTGGCTCGAAGAAACCAGTTCACCCGAATGACCATGTGAACATGAGCCAGTCTAGCAACGACACATTCCCCACTGCTATGCACATTGCTGTCGCTAGAGAGGTGTGTTCAAGGATTTTTGTTGGTTAGATCTTCCTGAGTTCTACTTTCTGAATTTCAGGTCAATGCTCGCCTTCTGCCTGCTTTGAAGCAACTTCACGATTCGCTGCAAAAGAAGTCGAACGAGTTCAAGGACATCATCAAGATTGGCCGTACCCACACCCAGGATGCTGTGCCGCTCACTCTTGGACAGGAGTTCTCTGGTTACGTGCAACAGGTTGGAAAGCGAGGCATTGATGATCCATGAACTGTAAACAGTGCGCGGTTTTGTAAACGAGAGTGTTTGCAGGTTGAGAATGGCATCGAGCGCGTGAAGGCGACTCTCCCACGTCTTTACCAGCTGGCTGCTGGAGGAACAGCCGTAGGAACTGGTCTGAACACGCGTAAGGGATTTGCGGAAAAGGTTGCTAAGTGAGTAATGTCAAGTAGCTTCTTCCGCAAGCGAGAAATCAGTGTGAAGAGCACGAGACTCATGATTGAGAACCATTTTCCTGGAGAGGTTATGCATGAAATCCAATTACCTCAATCCTAGGACTGTCTCTGACCTCACTGGACTGCCTTTCACTACTGCGCCCAACAAGTTCGAAGCTCTAGCTGCTCATGATGCTCTCGTCGAAGTTCACGGTGCTCTCAACGTTTTGGCAGCTTCGTTCATGAAGATCGCCAACGATATCCGTTTCCTTGGATCTGGACCAAGGTAAAAAGGGAAAGGACTTGTATCGGGGCGATTACTTGGAAGCTGACCAGTGAATACATATTTCTAGGTGTGGTCTTGGTGAGCTGTCTCTTCCTGAGAATGAGCCTGGAAGCTCGATCATGCCTGGAAAGGTGAACCCAACTCAGTGCGAGGCTATTACTATGGTTGCTGCTCAAGTTATGGGAAATCAGGTAACTGAAAATTAGCTTTTAACTAGAATTTCCTCGAAAGTTACCGATATTTCGCATAGGAGGACTTGTTCATTTAGGTTGCCGTTACTGTTGGAGGATCCAATGGTCACTTCGAGCTTAACGTCTTCAAGCCGCTTATGGTTAAGAATGTTCTGCAATCGACTAGGTTTGCTACATACGCTTCCTAAGTATGTATATGTTTTCTTTATTTAATTACGGAGATAATTTAGGCTTCTGGCTGATGCTGCTGTGTCCTTCTCAGTGAACTGTGTTGATGGCATTGTTGCCAATAGGGATAACATTGCTAAGGTACATCTTCATGTTTAGCTTCGTGTCTATTTGTCGAGATGTACGTCACTATCTCTTCATATTTTTTCTCTTTAGATCATGCGTGAATCACTTATGCTTGTTACTGCTCTCAACCCACACATTGGTTATGACAACGCTGCTAAGATCGCAAAGGTTAGTTACGAACAGTAGTTAGTGCAGTTACCTCTTCTTTCCATCGTTTTCTTGGCGTTTTGGTGGGAGATGCTTGACTAACATTGAAAATACTACTACAGGAAAGGTTAAAATGTACATTTTATTGCTATCACGCTTTTTTACCGATACGTGAAGAAAAGCCCGCCAAATTAGAGTTAGCAGTGACTTTTCTTTTCAATCCTTTAAATCCTGGCAATGGGAAGTCTTGAGAATGTGAGGATTTTGAGCGCTTTTGTTTATACCGGAGGTGAAATTCAGAGCCGAATTTTGAAACGCTGGATTTATTACATGGCTGCCAGCAATTGGAAATGGAAATCAGTTTTGTGGTCACAAAAACGCAAATCCCTAGTTTTGAATCTATTTGTATCCATTTAAATCCAGAATAGCACGGACATACCGATTGCTGCGATTGTTACAGTGTCAGAAGGGGCGTTAGGGTTGTAATTTTGAATTCCTTTCCTTGTACTTCTTGAAGTCAACTGCTTCGAAGTGACGAAGGGAATTTTCATAAGTATTGATAGGATCTTATGACTCAATTTCCTAGTGCAAAAAGTGAATTGTGACAGTACAATACGTTTACATACAACTGAACTTGTAGGTTTAATATTTGCGGCCCTGGTAGGTCTCCTCTCGCTCATATGGTTTACACTAAGAAGAATAATTTGCAGACTGCTCACAAGAATGGAACGACTTTGAAAGAGGAAGCGGTCAAGCTGGGTATCCTGACGGAAGAGCAGTTCGCGCAGTGGGTGAAGCCGGAGAACATGCTTGGACCCAAGTAAAAAGTAGCCCCAAGGCTTTCTTTTTTATAACTCTAAATGTTTGTGGCGGTGTTGTGAACACGTAGTATTGAAGCCGGTTGTTTTTCTTTTGTTTAGACTTTAGATTGGTAGAGTTTATTGTTTGTAGAGTTAATTTATAAAATGTAGTTGATGTTTATAGTAGTTGGTTCTCATAAATGCGTAACCATATACTGTGCAGTTTACAGACGCAAAAAATACTGCCGCAGTGTTGGATGACGCTCATGATTGATTTTAATCGATTCAATGGATGTATCACGTTGCTTCCACCTACAAAAAGTTCATCGTTCAATGTGACAGCCATCTGCGTGCACATTGATGCATGTGAGAAGAAAAACATAAATAATGGCACATATATTGCTGTGAGATATGAGTCAGAAGTATCGGCATCGATTCGTGCCCGTGCGTCGCTAGCAGCAGAATGAGGGGGAGGCTGGGATGCCACAGACGGGGTTTGCTCAGTGTTCGTGATGGCAACATATGGCAATTAGTGTTTTGATAAGGCGGATTCATATTGCATAACGGGAGGGAAAGGCGTCTTGGATGTCTTCATTGCTGTTGACCTTGAAGTTGGTATTATGGAGTTTGTGGATAAAAAGACAGAAGTTATTGTGGAGGGTTGCTTGGGAAAGACGCAAGATATACTTCTTTCACCACGACTTGCTATGTTATTAGATTTTTAGATTTTTTTTGCACATTCGAGTTTAATGCCAGCGACGATTATGTCTACTCACACACAATTTTCTTGACATCAAATGTTACTGCTTGCTGTAGCTTGTTACATTGAAAAAAAAAAGGATCTTGAAGGCAGCATCCACGATGATTTTCATTGTTATGGGGGTTTCAGAGCCTGAACACTGGTCTCAGTAATTTCGGAAACTGCACTGCCAAAGGCATCTGCGTCCTCAGAAATTAGATGCGTTCCAACATTTCATTGCAATGAGTTCTAACATGAAGTGAATGATTGCTTTGTTTACGTTTATTTTTCTTTGTGATGAAACTTGTTTACATTATATTTCCACCTTCCATTTCCAACCCAAGAAACTCGGCTATCGTTTCCTAAAGAGCTGAATCAAGAGCTCTTAAACTTTTTCTTCCGCAAAATTTGACAAATGTGATGATTACGTCCGTCCTCGCTGAAGTTCTTCATCTAGTGTTGCAAAAAATCTGAGACAGCAAAATTATAGTGGCTGCTGCTTCTATGATACATATATCACTGGATAGGCAAGTATTTTCGATTTTGAGAAATGCGAAGAACCACGACAAAAAGGTGTTCAGTGCAGAAATTCTGGAAAATTTCCAGTCCGAATATCCCGCTGGTATTTATTTATTTATTTATTTATTTATTCCATGCGCTCATGGTCCGTCAAATTAATAGAAAGATTAAACGGAGGCGATATCTCGGCGTGATAGATGGCTTACCAAGATGCGATCACCAAATTTTATTTCCACAAGGAAAAGGAACTTTTGATTTTCTTGAGATTCCCTGTCAGAATTAGTAAAGAAAAGGACACTAATTGGAAGAAAAATATCGGTTTGTTACCTCGATCTTCCTATTTAGATTAGAATTAAAATATGTAGAATAGATCAAAGCAGGTGTTGAGGAACGGGTGAGCAGACTATGACAGCGGAAATCGTCAGTAGATGAGTTGCACAAGATGAAAAGTTCAGCCCGGTGGGCAGGCATTCCTACCGTAATCTCCAGCATAATGGACCCAGGCGAGCTCCTCTGAACTCAAAATCGGCACTGTTAGGGGTTCGACGAACGATAGACCCTGATCACCTATGTTGTTGACGTCTTCAGTATGATTTAGTTATGAGGGAATCACATTTTGTTCTACACCAAAAATACGGTAAATCTTTCTGCTGACCGGACTGATCTTTCCATCTTGGATGAGTTATAGACAGTATAGGTGAAGGATATAGAGATAAGAACATTCCAATTAGAATTCGTATAGTCTTCACACAAAGTGATATTGGAGCTTGGTCTGGCGTCTCTCGATTAGGAGACGAGAAAGGCAAAGCCCGTCAATCTTGTTTGATAGTTCTTTATCAAGTAGTAATTTCTACTTGAGGTCATAATTCCAAAAAAGTTTTATGATTTCATTGAGGGGATGTAATTTTGCAATTCACACATGTGGCGAGTTTTTGCATTTCACTCGCTTTGGAAATATGAGGACACCGACCGATTCACATGTCACTTTTCTTGGTAAATGAGTATGATACTAATGGACTGTTGAATAAATATTGATGTGTTGTCCACGTTGATTTATAAGCATGAGGTATCAAGATTCATTCCCAACGTGCCGTGGTGCTGCTTAGTAAAGGTTTCATCACAGGCTCTACTCGCAAAGTTTGTCAAGTCTGTGTTTCATGCTTCCCCCTCATTGACGTGGAACATCCGTTTTTGTTCAGAATTCTACTCGTCCCCTCAATAATTCTCGTGTGATCCTTCAATTCAACTCTATGGCTAACTTACGTAAGCTAATATGAATATGACATAAGCCGTTTAGACGAATTCGGACATCGGACATAGCCTTTCAACTAAGGATTTGAACGGTTGGAATGGATCTGCTCGCGCGCGTATATGCGATGCAACTTCTACTCCAGGACGAATGCCCTGTAGTGACCTCATTGAATCTAGTCTATAAGCCTGCGGAAAAAGCTCACATTCTTACCAGAACTCTGCATTCAAGACCATTTACTCCAGTTCTTGGCAGACATATGTAGTGGGCATCAACAGGCTTCCCTTGTAGAACTAATTCCCATAGGACTAAACTTAAATGTCCCTTTATTCCATTCAAACGGTAGTGTGTACAAGGATCACGGACTGAAACGGACTGAAATGCGGTATTTTCAACCAGTGTCAAGCATGTTTGGCGGTACACAACCTCTTTCAATCTGTGAATGCCCTAATATTCACTCCTTTTTCTTCTGAGTGCCCTATATAATTACCACTTAAATCACTTGGCAAAATGGACGATCGATCCCAATGCATTCCAGATCCGCATTGAACGAGATGCGTTTGGTGAGCTGGAAGTGCCAGTTGACAGATACTATGGAGCAGCGACCGCTCGGTGAGTGGATAACGGGCTGCTTGATAATGGCGCCTCATAAATAGGTACGGGTGATCAAGCTGAAAAGCTGAGGTTACCTTATAAAAAGCGAGAGCATTGTGCAAAGACTTTATTCAAAATTCACGCAGTGCTTCAAAATTCCTATTCGTCCTCCAAACTAATGCCAACAGAAAGCATCTTTCTAGAGCGCAGACAAGCTTCAAGATAGGTGGACCGGAAGAGCGCATGCCACTTCCAGTTTTACATGCGTTTGCTATTGTAAAGAAAGCCTCCGCTATGGTAATCAATTCAATCACTTCAATTTTTCATCGAAACGAAAAGTATTTTCATTACCCATCTTCAGGTCAATGCTGAGTATGGTCTTGACAAGAAAATTGCAGACGCAATTTGTAAGGCAGCCGGTAAGCAGTTTGATCTCGATTTCAGACTTTCTGGGCTGGGATTCATGAAACAACCACACAAACCAACGATGGTTAGTGTGACAGGTTATTCTATAGACTACATAACGTTGAGACGCAGAAAACAAAAGTTGGTTTGGTAGCCCGGTTTCGCTTGGTTTTGCGTTCATGAATCCTAACCGTGGCTGCAGGCTCATAGTACAATATGTGAATTAGAAATAAAAGTTGGAGTCAGTAGTACTAAACACTGCTCAGGTGCGCAAAGTCGTAGGGGAGTGTTCATGTGCGCGTCGATGGCGGTGACGCATCCACGGCCTCGACAAGGACGCCGCGCAACCGCGCCGCACGCGCCGGAGTCGTTGTCGTCGGTGTGCTATTTTTTTTTATTTTATTTATTTATTTCATACACCACAACAAGGGTGCGCCAATACTCACTCCAATTCGAAACAGAACACAGGAACAGGAAATAGTAAAACTTTGGAGAGCTAAAACGAAATAAAACATCAGACTTGGCCAAGAAACTGCTATCCACCCAAGGAAACCTCTAAGCATCAGAGTTTGGGTTAACTTTAATCAGGCTGCAGTGGACTCTGGCGCAAGTGTCTCGCAAACCAAGAATTAGTTATCCGCGCCACCACTCGCATCAGTTGGCCAAGATGCCCTCATTCTTGTGAAATCATTGGTACTTGTTGGCACTTCGGCACACAGGTACACCAACTCCCTGTGGAACCAACAAGTTGAGTAGGGCGGCATAAAGGAGGAAGAAGAGCATTTGGGATGAGTGACACTATGCCAGAGACATTGAGTAATGAGCTCACTAGTTTGAATTCAACCAGAGCAGGACGTTTGGTTACGATCCATAACTAAGGGGTTCCTAGAGTGGAGTAACAGTTCTAGGCCAAAGCAAAGAGTCATGAAATGAGTGACAGTATAGATGTACGTGTAAATGTAGATGTATAATACAAATGCGAGATTAAAACACAATCGAGATTCGTGCATAAAGGATAAGACAGGCGGCGTACAAATAGAAAGATGAATTGACTTTCCAGAATTAACTTCATTAGCTGAAACACATATCACTGACAGAGGGAGTCATCCTACAGAAGTGTGCTGAAAAGAAACAAGTGTGATCACGTAGCCAAAAAGGGGGATGAAGTAAAAGGCAAGCCGTTTATGAATGAAGCCATTAATGGGAAGCCAAGCACTGGTAGAAGTACGAATGACGACCACATTGCCCGAGGCCTACAATCAGGTGCAATCAGGAACACGGAGTTGCGAAAGCACGTCTAGCTTCTTCAGTCTAGTTTTAAAAATACTACTATTTTCTGAAGAGAGAACCTCTGGAGGAACTAACTGTAACCATCTAGCTGAACGACAAAACAGTGTGTTATACATGTGCGAGTAATTCCTTTTCTCAATTCTGGAATAATGCAGATTGAACGTACCGTTTCGAGCAAAAGCAGGTCTAAACACCCAGTATTTACTAGCTTTCAGCTTCAGCTCTTTCCGTAGAATGCGGAAGCAAAAAACTAGATCTGCATTAATACGCCGAAACTTTAAGGTTCTCATTCCAAGCATTTTGAGCCTGTCGTTGTAAGTCGGCAATGTGAGGTTACCCGATCCCGAATTGATGCGGTGCCAGATAAGCCTCGTGAAAGTCTTCTACACGCGTTCTATCTTAATTGTGTCTTTACTTAAAGCGGGGCTCCAAACTTGCGTACAGTACTCTAGATGTGGCAGGACAAAAGTGCAGTACAGGCGTTTCAAAATGGTAACATTACAGCTGTGTACATTCCGAAAAATAGCGAAAAGTGCCGAGTAAGCTCTAGTGATAACATTTCGAATGTGGACATCAAATCTGAGCCGGTTATCAACTAAAATACCAAGGTCCTTAGCTGATTGACAGAATTTAAGGGCAACATTATTGACTTTATAGATGGTGGGCGTTATGTAGCCAAGATGAAGAACGAAACATTTTTCCAGATTAATTGGCAAATTCCAAGAAGAAGCCCAATTAGCCATTCTTTCGAGAGACAAACTGAGGGCGGAATGAATTTCAGATGAATTATTTTCGGCATATGATCCATAGATTTTTATATCATCTGCATATATCTGGATTTTAACCTCAGGCGACGTTCAAAGTACATAAGGAAGGTCCAGCGTGTACACAAGAAAAAGGAGAGGAGAGAGGACTCCTCCCTTTATAGACACTTTTCTTCCCAATTTGGTGATCTTTTCATTTTTTTTCATGTTTGCATAACGAGATGTATCATAATGGCAGCAAACGCCGCGCAACCGCGCGCGCGGCGCGGTTGCCCGGCGTGCTTGTCAGGGTCGTGAATGGATCACCGCCATCGATGCTCACTGCATGTCATCGTGAGGAGAAGTGAGGCGTTATCAAGCAACCTTACCGTGATTGGTGCACTTAATCAGTCAGCCAATCACGGTAGCCTGGTAACGCCTCATTTCTCCTCACGATGATATACACTCCAAGGGTCATTGAAACCTTCAACATAATTTTATTCTCTGCATTCAATGTGGAGTAAGCAAGTGGAGCGGGGAACAAGTGTGTAGAAGTGTGGAAGTCCGGTGTCAGCCAGACGGACAGAATGGTGTGGAAATGAAAGAAACTATAGATATTGTTTACAGATGAAATTGTCGCTGGAAAGCTGGATGACCATTTCCCTCTCAATGCGTGGCAGACCACTACACACTGGAACATGAACGTGAACGAAGTCATCGCCAATCGGTAAATGGAAATTTGTAGTCAAGCGTGGAGGCATTAAAAATGCATTTCTAATTCGCATAGTGCATAGTGAGTGGTAGGTTCAGAATTCTCTCCGGGACAACGAAGTATGGGGTTTTCTTGACGGTTTGTCAGTTTTCGTATTAGCTAACATCAAATGTGATGAACAACCACCAAGAAAACTCAGATGGCCACTGCGGCGACGATTCCATCATGGGCAGCGCGGCCGCGCCGCGTGCTTTTCGAGACTGCGCAAACGCAACTGCCAACGACGCCCACTGTATGCACAAGTTGGCTCGGAGTGTCCCAAATTGAGAAAAGTTTACATATGCATGTCACAAAACCGCAATTATTTTTGCAGCATACCGATACATTTTCTCTAAGGGCGATTGAAATGCTCGGAGGCGTACTTGGCTCGAAGAATCCAGTTCATCCCAATGATCATGTGAATATGGCTCAGTCCACCAACGACACCTATCCCAGTGCGATGAATATTGCTGTCGCCAGAGAGGTTCGTTCTCTTCTTTTCACTGATTCTTGTTTTTCTGCATTCGTCTTCTTTCATTTTAATTCTTTTTCATCCTTATGTGTGACCTACAGATCAACTCTCGTCTTTTCCCTGCGTTGAAACAGTTTCGGGACTCATTGCAACGAAAATCAAACGAGTTCAAGGATATAATCAAAATTGGTCGCACTCACACTCAGGATGCTGTGCCAATCACACTTGGGCAAGAATTCTCCGGTTACGTTCAGCAGGTAGGAGAGACGTTAGCGATTCATGAGCTGATCCAGTAATTTGGATGCATACAGTGGGCGTCAATGGCGGTGACCCGTCTGCGGCCTCGCAAAACGCGCGGCGCGACCGCGCCGCTCGAGCAGGGATCCTCTCCGAGACATCAAATTATGGCGTTTTCTTGATAGTCAGTTAGTTTTCTTATTAGTTATCATCAAATATGATGAACCCAGATAAGAAAACCCAGATAAGCTACTGCGTCGACGATTCTAGCGTGAGCGGTGCGGTCGCGCCGCGTGCGTTTTGAGGACGCAGGCGGGTCACCGCCATTGACGCCTACTGTATGTTCTCAAGCAGTGCAGCACGTTTCTCGCCCAATTCCATTTGTTTTCACGGGAATCCTTGTTTACTTATTGAGCAGTTCCCAGTTAAATAGAAATCGGGGCGCTTATTGATTTGTAATATTTGTTTGTGTTGTGAACAGTGTCCCACCTCACATTCGCTACCTACTAACAGATTCTGGACCTGGTTGATACGCTGACACCAACGATTTGCATAAAATCTTCTGTAACAGCCTCAAAAGTCGTTAATTTTTTTATGTGTCATTCGGATGGCGGTCAATCAATCAACGTCCGGTATAAGCCGGACGTGCGGACTGGTGTCGCATGACTAGGGTGATATATAGACATGTGGCCATACCATATAGATTTTACAGCTTTCATTATTTCCGATCACCATGTGAAAAGCACGTAGAATATAATCTACTGTGAACTCCGAACGGTCGTAGACAAGGGGCGTTACCGCAGCGCGGGCACTCTGGTTGTCTGCTGCACCTCTCGAGCCAGCGGGAAATCACGACGTTCGGTTGTCCTCCGCGTCTCTGCCCAGCAGGCCCGCTGCCTCGGTGCAACAGACAACCAGAGTGCCCGCGCCGCAGCCCCTTGTCTACGACCGCTTGGAGTTCGCTGTAAAAGTACTTGTAGGTAGAAAACGGCATCGATCGCATCAGAGCAACTCTACCGCGCCTCTATCAACTTGTTGCCGGAGGAACTGCTGTCGGAACTGGATTGAATACTCATAAAGGCTTCGGGGAAAAGGTTGTCAAGTGAGTATGGCAAGGCCATCAATGTAATTTTAAAAAGTAGAATAAAGGACAAAAAACTCAAATTTGCTCTCTGCACTGCTTTTAGAGCCATCGCTGCTGACACTGGGCTGCCATTCACCACTACACCTAACAAGTTTGAGGCGACCGCTGCCCATGACTCGCTCGTCGAAGTTCATGGTGCTCTCAATACGTTGGCGGCATCTCTTTTCAAGATTTGCAACGACATCCGTTTCCTCGGATCTGGACCGAGGTAAAATTTCTTTGCTCCGGGGGCCCAGAAATGCAATGAACTCCAAACGGTCGTAGATATGGGGCGAGACCGCGGCGCGGGCACTCTGGTTGTCTGCTGCACCTCCCGAGCCATCACGACGTATCGGTTTTCCTCCGTGTCTCTGCCCAGCAGACCCGCTGCGTCGGTGCAGCAGACAACCAGAGTGCCCGCGTCGCGTCCCGCCCCTTGTTCAGGACCGTTTGGAGTCCACTGTACAAGTCCACCAACTCGTGCTGCCCAGATGTGGCCTGGGAGAACTGCACCTTCCTGAGAACGAGCCTGGAAGCTCCATTATGCCCGGAAAAGTGAATCCTACTCAGTGCGAGGCTTTGACCATGGTTGCGGCTCAGGTTATGGCGAATCAGGTGAGCAACAGCCTCTGTCCTCATGCGCTTTTGAGTTCTATAGAGGTCTCATACAAAACATGAATATCGACATAGGTCGCTGTCACTATCGGGGGTGCGAATGGTCACTTTGAACTTAATGTATGCAAACCACTTATGGTAAAGAATAATTTGCAGTCAGTAAGGTCAGATTATTACCATTTTCTCCCATCTGGTTTAGATGTTTATTAACCGTCAACTTCAGGCTTTTGTCTGATGTTGCTGTTTCCTTCACTGTTTACTGTCTTGATGGCATTACGGCTAATAAGGAGAGAATAGCAAAGGTATTGTGCGTTAAACTTTTTGACGGGCGTCTTTATAGTATTCTTCCAGATCATGCGGGAATCCCTTATGCTCGTTACCGCTCTTAATCCACATATCGGCTACGATAACGCTTGCAAAATTGCTAAGGTTCGTTAGCCGTAATGTTGTTTGTAACATACACAATGGCTACGACACCCAGTCAGGTGGTTGCAAAAATATTTTCGTACGTAGTACTCTTTTTTTTGGAGTAAACGGAGCTGAGTAAAAAAAAAACAGGGCGAATCAGATATAGAGGCCAACACTTTGCTGCACCTCCGAAACCATAAGATAATAAAATTACAGGAACAGTAATTAGAGTCTCAAACTTGGGTTGTTAAGCCCTTCATCCTCAATCCCTTCAGGTCTTCAACATTTCCTTCAAAACGAACGAAAAAGAATGTTTTCCAGACTGCTCATAAGAATGGCACCACACTAAAAGAAGAAGCGGTCAAATCCGGCCTCGTGACACCCGAACAATTCGACCAATGGGTGAGGCCTGAGGACATGATTGGACCTAAGTGAACAGTGAACAAAAACTTTGCGTACATTCATAAATACAGTCAGTTAGATTGTATGTGTAACATATCATCATAGAGAACATTAGAGTCTCAAAATGGAAAAGTTGTGCTTCTTGTGCTTACCTAGGGGTTCGACCTCAAATGTAACTGGGGTCGAACCCCACGAGTGCCTGAGCTGGGCAAATAATTCATGCCGACCTAGCGATACCCGCTGTGTGGGGCGAGATCCTCTACTGAGTGAGCCTGGAGAATGTTGCCGAATCACCTGGAGAATTGTCGCTGTCAACCGCCAGGGTATGGGAAACATGCAAAGAAAAGAAACTCTAGCAGGGCAATGGAAAAAAATTGGTGAAGCTAAAAACAAAAGCGACAAAAAGTCTCCATGCTCTCCTCACAGCCATGCAAAAGAGAGGAGGCGGTCAAGACGTAAGTACGCCGCGACGCGACCGCGCCGCACGCGCACGCTCCCTAAATCCAGGTTCTTCCTCCAAAGTCGACGCATTGAATGACACCGGTGGACATCTCTTTACAGTTTTTCAGCTTCGATGGCATTCATCTGTTCCACCCTAGCTCAGAAAACTTGTCTATTTCTTCCCAGCGCTACTCGTACATTTGAACGCTGCGGCCGCGACGCGCACATGAATCAACCAATCACAGCAGCGTACGTCTTGTCACGCAGCAGCAAAAAAGTTCTGTTCTATTTCCATCGTTAATCTCCCTAACTTTTGTAAATCCTAGTAATGAACACTTTTTTGTAGGTAGTCTAACTTGCAAAAACTTTGAAATGCTAGGAATAAGAGCAGTCCTCTGTAGCGGACCTCGAATTTTTCAAAAAAAGGTCTACCTAAGAAGGCCTAAGACCTAGTAACTATTTCTCTAATAACAACAAAGCAATGGCATCTGCTCACCTGCATTAAGAGGCCTTTACTTTCTTCGAAGATACAGAGCGCGCCATAATTATAGCGAAAAGGGATACAAATCGCTTAGAGCAAAAAATGTTTTAACTTCGAGAAACCAACGATGGAACAATATTTATCGGTCCATTGTAGAAAAAAAAACAGCAACAAAATTTGAAAATATCCCCGTTGGCATCGATACAGGCCCTACAAGCTCTTCGGGAAGGCATCAACTGTGGCACGCAAGTATGGCGCGTCAAGCCTGCCCTACGACTTCTGGAGGGCTTTCTCCAGAGAATCCACAGAGCGGCGAGGTTTTGAGCAGACTTCTGTTTCCAAAATCGACCAGATGCTGTCGGATTCAAATATGGAAAGTTGGCTGGCATTGCGGCATCTCGCGTTACCCTGACGAAGTCGGGAAAGCCGGGTTTGCACTAGTTCTGCACTATTCTGGTGAGCAGGGGCTCTGTTTTGTTGGTTAGTCCAAGAGCGGTTTCCGCATTGAGCATTAGCCCAGAACACAGCTTGCCGAAGATCCTTCTCATCGAACTCTGTTTTATGCCCATTTCTTGTGACATTCGACGGAGCTGGCGCAAGCGGTCCCTGCGAATTCTTTCGCGTGTCTTTCCGAGATTGCTTGTAGTGGTCACAGATACACGTATTCCTCGGCCAGATCGATCATCCTCGGTTCCTAGGTCCTTGTAGTGTCTAACGGATCTATAGATAAGTTTTTCACGCACTCCAAGATGCTAATGAATCTCGCATGCCGAAAAGCCTTGGCGACGAAGCTCAATGATTGAAGAGCAGTGGCAACAGCGCTCGGCCATTTTAAAAATGACGTATTTTCATGCTTGAATTGGGTGAGCATAAATAAATTGAAACAATAAAAACAAGAAACGCACAGGATAAAGTAGAGGCTCTCAACAGAGGGTCAAACTGTTTGCGCATATGCTTTCGCTATGACTGTGGTGCACCCTGTAGTAGGTTAGTAGCCACGATGGGACCCGCGAGAGATCGCTCACTTCCCGTTTTTGTTTTCGAAAATAACCTTTTACTCGACAGCTTCGAGCGTTCACTATTCCTAGAAAAAAGAGGAAGAATACGGGGTGGACCATATAAAGTATGACGCGCTATAGAGAAATCGGACATCCTCCAAGCAAATCTTGGAGGATGCGCTGATTCCTTGGGCCAAAGAAAAATTTAAGGACATTGACTAGACCTTCCAACAAGATTGGGCACCAGCTGACGGCGCAAAGAAGACACTGGAGTGGTGTGAGCCGAATCACTCTGGTTTCTGGACGAAGTATGTCTGGCCGTCGAACTCGCCCAATCTCAATCCTTCGGATCTTGCTATCATGTCGATATTGCAGCAAAAAGCTTATTCTCTTAAATGCTACTCACTGGATTCGCTGGAAGGAGCCCTGATGAAGGTATGGGACGAAATCTCGCCGGAAATGATCGCCAATGTCATGGAGTTTTCCTATTGCTGGGCTCCTGCCACCTCGTATCACATAACTCCCGGGTGCGCGCATGGAACTAGATTAGATTATCCTGCCAAAGCATCGTTCATTTTTTTAACCATACAAATACGACATTTCTGTGAATGAGCAATGTTGTATCTGCTTATATGAAATTGATAACTGCTGGTCTTGTTGGTGTAGGTCTCGGCTTCGGTTTCCGTCTTGTCCCTCCTCTTGTTCCTGAAAGTGACGCATTTAAAATTGCACGTGGCTCTTTGAACTCCAAACCACAAATTGCGACTACGTAATTTCTTTGAAAGATCTATATTTCTGCACTTATTCTCAGTCTCTGTCATGCAATATTGGTGTTTATCGTTAATTATAACATGTATACAATCCCTGTACCATATAATGCATGATGAACTCCAAACGGCCGGGTTAAAGGGGCGGGTTCCACGGCTCAGCCCTCCTAGGCAGAGACGCAGAAGAAAATCGGTAAGCCGTNGGGGGGGGGGGGGGGCCCCCCCCCCCCCTGCGTCCGCCACTGACAGCTACGTATGACAATAATGCATATGAGATACAGTAATCACACAAAACACACACTGAAATTTGAACTCATAAGACCAGTAGTGACGTAGCAATGCTAGCATACCCTTCTTATTGCTTCTGAAACCTAAGCATTGGAAAATTAAGTGCATTTGATAGAACCAAATATCCTCTTCGTAACAGGCGTCCTTGAAAAGCACTGAAAACAGTAGTCTCTAGCATATAACGTCGACAACAGTTGACAAGACGCGGATTTCATGCCACTCGCACTCCCGAAATTCCTTTGACCTCTCCATTATCTGACATTGCTTTGAATTCTTCACCGGATACTCTTCTAAAATGGCATGTTTTAGATGGAACAAAGGGAAAATGAGAGTATGCTCAGATCCGCCACTTCGAAATAATGTGGAAGAAGCGTATAATATTTGGCAGTAGCACCGTGGTGACAAACCCTTTTACCTGAAAGCCTACTGATCAAGAAACCGATGTCCTCGTCAAGGAGGGCCCTTAGGAAAAGTCAAGCTAAGACCGAAAGTAAGAGAACTACGTTGGACATTCTTCCATATATCGCCCCATGGTCCAGTTTCTTATATTCTACATGTAACCCCACATATACTTCAACTTATGTATCTATATCTAGAGATCGTAGCGATGACAGGCGAAGGCTGGAGATTACCGAAGGGAAAACACGACGTTTTTCGAGAACAAAATAACTTTCACAAACTTTATCTCTCGAGTTCTCGTCGGAGTTTCCTTCCTGTACTGCACCATTTTGATGAAATCCAATACATACCTGAATATCCATATTTGTATTCAGCTCCGAAATGCAGAAACAGGAAACTTACGCATATCCACAAATTATCAGATCTGTTGAATCCAGAGTGACCGCTCGACCAGCTTCAATGTCCTTTTCTAGCCTAGGATCGAATCTCCACCAACCTCCACGACCCTGAGAAAGGAATTACAGAGATGATGAAAATTCTGAACCCATACAGGTGAAATATAAGCAGGTACAGTGAACTCCAAAAAACCGTAAACAAGGGGCGGAACTCCGGCGCGGCGTTCTTAGGTAGAGACAGCCAGAGCGAGCATGTAGCGCCTCTGGGTCACTGCCCAATAACGCCGCGCCCCGATCCCGCCACTTGTCTACGGCGGTTGGGAGTTCACTGTATCTATAGTGGTTTGGGTATCAGAGTAAGGTGAAAATTTTATTTGTTGAATCCTTACTGCAGAATCACGTTTAAATTCCAGAACTCAAGAATTAAAAAAAACTCGGGAGAACAATAATTTACGAAGTGCAGAGGCGCAAACATAGAATACCCGAAGAAAAATAACACATATGCACTTATTTATCGCACATACCTTATACAACCAGTAGAATCTTTCCGGCTCCTCTTGCGGAAGCTCAGAATCAGATTTGCCTTCGACGTCATCGCCAAGTCCTTTTTGTATCCCACTTGCACCTTCACCTGGCGATTCACTGCTGTTAATTTGTGCCACTGATTTCTTTGATGGTGGTTCAACGTTACAAGCAGCAGGATTTATTCTTTTCAAATGTCGATCTGAAAGCACTGATTAGTTGGCAAGTCGAATGAATGATATTTTTTTTTATTTTAATTAATATTTTTAAAATAATTACCATTAATTATTTAATAGTACAATTATTATTTTTATTACTTTTTTCCAACCGGGTCCCTAACGTGGCAGACACCAGACTCCCAAGCCCTCCTCCCGTCCACTTTCTGCGTCCGCCACTGCTAGTGGTGAGAACAATAGTAGCTCTACCGCTGGTGCCCAATAATCAACTACCACGCCGCAAAGGTGATGGTCGCGGTTATCCTTCGCCTACAATGCAGTAACGAATGCCTTTCATTGTATTATGTGCACTATATTCGTAGCCGAGGAGGGATCCTATCACCGCCAAAACGCTGCTTTCGATTGGTACGTGATCTGCAGTGAAAGCATCAAGTGAACAGCATATATGGTGTAGTAGTTTTAGGTGGCGCCGATTCGCAGCGCTCATCCTGCCGCCACGTTGCTATCATTGTCTCCGTATCACAGTCAAACATCGCCTAGCTATCACTAACATACCTACAGTGGGCGTCAATGGCGGTGACCCGTCTGCGGCTTCGAACAGAACGCGGCGCGACCGCGCCGCTAGAGCGAGAATCCTCTCCGGGACATCAAATTATGGGGTTTTCTTGATAGTCAGTTAGTTTTCTTACTAGTTATCATCAAATATGATGAACAACTATCAAGAAAATCCAGATAAGCCACTGTGGCGACGATTCTAGCGTGAGCGGCGCGGTCGCGCCGCGTTCTGTTCGAGGCCGCAGACGGGTCACCGCCATTGACGCCTACTGTACCTATGGCTCGCAAGAGATAAGGGTATGGACAGAGGCTCAAGTGGAGGTGCACCACCCCAAAAATAATAGACTGTACCTCCTGATGATGTCGGTCTTGATAATTTCAGAGTTACGCTTGGAGATTCAGGGTCGTGCATGTCAAGCGCAGCTCCACGATTTACCGGCATTTTAAAAATTGAAGGAGACACATCACCGCGACATGTGGGGCATGTAGTCTCTCCCTCCCGGATAGCTGCTCCTGAAAGTGATAACATTGAGGAATATGCTGCATAAACTACCTTCTAAATGCTGGAAACTCAAAGTTCAGATTCCAATATTGTTTGGGCTAGCTTGAAGCAATCATTTACAACTGTCAAGCAATCATCGAATGCTTGTTGATTAGAATTAGCGTGTTCAGTATAACTATTTCGGTTATAACCTTGTTAGAACCAAAATAGTTATTCTGAACAAGTCAATGGATAGAGGGCGTAAAGCACTCAAACTCGACGCTGCTACCAAATAACCACCAGTTTTTTAAAGAATACAGATTAGTTTCTGCGAAAGTTGGGGAGTCATCCCGTGGCATTTGCCCCGGCATGTGCCCAGAGAAAAACGAGGAAATGTGTTTTTGTAGAGGGAAAACAAGGGCTGGAGAGGGCGTTTCCTGGGCCCAAAATTAATCCTAACAAACTTTTTCCTAAAAATAACAGCTCTTTCTGGACTTGAATGACCAGGAGTGATTTCCTCGAAGTCTAACGAGAAAGTGTGTAGGTGATGATTACTCGAGAGATGCACACAAGTTTGCAGAAAGTATTCCGCTCCTCCCTCGAGAACTGTGCCTCTCTTTAGGATTCGATTCTTGGTATGTTTCCTTAGTCAGAATCTGGTCTCAGGAGAGACATGACCCGAGGGCAATTTATACTAGGAGCGAGCGTCACTTGCACGCTAGTCCCATACAGTCCTTCTCAAGAAGACAGACGGATTGTGTGACTGCACCATTGCGCCGGGACCTGAACAAGGGAGCGGAGAGAGTATGCTCCAAGTGAGGGTCCAGTAGGTCCCGCCGCGATTCTGCAGCCGCGACGCTAAAAAACCGCACGTGCAATCCTTCTATAGCTTCATTCATAGTGCGTCGGAGTCCGATTCGGTCGGATAACAAAAGATGAGTGTCGATCCTCCCGTTCACAACCAAAACTTCTCATGCAACTGTTACCACGCCAACACGCAATCCAACGCAATTAGTGTGATAAGAGATGAGAACTTGTAACACTTTGTTGTTATCATTTTCATTCATTTTCTTCACAGCGACAGTGTCGCTGTGAAGCATGCCATATCCCTAACGCTTATCTTTTCGACAAGAACTGTACTTTCATTTGCGGAGAATATCCCATGAAGACCGGTCAACGCGATATGTTCATCTTCAGTGAAAATACGGCACGGCCGCCATGAAGCCATGCGACTCATCTGTGCATGAGCTGCGTCAAAGCTGCCACTGGACTAGGCCCCAGCGCGGCTTGTCTTCGGGCAAGTTGGGCTTCGTAAAAGGGGCCAAAAGCAAAGGGGGCTTCGTACGGGGTCCGGGGCGGAAACGCTGCAGGCGCAGAATCATGAACTCAGACAATCGTAGCGTCCCATCGGACACCGTTCACGCCGATGCCACGCTGAAAGGGCGCCGCTCACTGGTTTGAAGCGCGCCGCTGGCGCGTATCAGCATTTTGACCCCTCAGGTAACAAGAGCGTGCGGCCCGCGTACCCAATATCAGCGTGCGATCGGCGTGATCGGTGTCCGATCGCACGCTTGACGTCTAATGCGCGGGGGTGTGGCACGCTATAAGTGCCTGAGAAGGAGTGATGGGAGGAGCACGTTCGCTCTTTGAGTGCATGGCTGCAGGCGCAGGATCCGAAAGAAACCGCACGCGCAATCCGTCTATCTTTTTGAGAAGGACTGCACATAGACGCACGCGCGTCAAACACACATCTAGTATAAATGGTTCTTCAACCTATATTCACCGGAGCACCTATGATGGAGCATAGTTCCCATCGAACTAACAATAACATACATATAGTCAACTCCAAATGCACGCGGGCAAGAGTTGGGACCGCGGCGCGGTTTTTCTCCGTGTCTCTGCCCTGCAGGCCCCGCTGCCTCCGTGCAGCAGACAGCGAGAGAGCCGCGCCGCGGTCGCAACTCTTGCCTGCGTATTTGTGGAGTTGTCTATACTTCACCTTTGATGCACAGAAAGCAGAATTTGTGTCCGCAACCTGGCACAGCCGTGGGTAGAATCATCTTTTGGAAACATACTGGACACTCGTCATCATCATCATCATCTTCTGAAACCATTTTCTGAAAACATGAAGCTACCAGATGTTATGAGTGAAATGTAAAACGCAGGTTTGAATAAGCGAAGGCACTATTCCACATTAGGGCCCCCAAAATTTTCAAAAAACTTTTTTTTCGTCGAAAGTTCATGAAGGGGGGGGGGGG
>JARK01001527.1:348105-368656 GCA_000688135.1 Ancylostoma ceylanicum
TCGCCTCAAAGTTATCCAACAAAGCGAGTTCCGTTCAACCTTCTAAACTCAACAGAGCCTCTCCCAGTAACCCAACAACAGGGGTTTACTTTGTCTTTCTCGACTCAGAGGACCCCCTCTCCTCGGAGCAGTAGAACAACACGGGTCTCCGTCGCCTTTCTCAACTCGCAGAATCCTTCCCTCTGACTTATCGAACAATACGAGTTTTGTTCGACCTTACAAACTCGTAAGAACCCCCTCCTTATTGCCCAGCAACACCGCTCCCTTCGCCTTTCCCATCTCAGAGGACCTCCATCACTCCCTGTCAGAATAATTGAACAACGCGGGTTCCCTTCGCTTTTCTCGTCTCACAGGAGCCCGTCCCCTCAAAGTACTCCAACAACGCGAGTCCTCCTTGCTTTTCTCAACTCTCTTCGTGCAAAGCGTTTTCTCTTTGAACTTCTCAAGTTTGGCTTCCTTTCTAAGCCTCTGCAAGGCGAGTTTCTTTTGACGTTCTCATGTCCGAGGAGCCCCTCCGTGAGGTCTCCTTGTAATACCCCTCTGTGTGGTCTACCTGCAATTAATTCCATCTGAACTTGGCAGAGAGACTTCAAAGAAGAGGAACCCTCCTTGAGAAGGTCGAAAGGAACCGGCAGGGTAGGGACACTTCGATGAGGCGGTCGTTGGACTTGAGAAGGTTGAAGGGACCCCGGGATTCCGGAAAGGGATCCTCAGATTTGACAAGATCAAAGGGAACGTTGAAAGTTGCAGGGAGAATCCAAAGAGGGGCTCGCGTTGCAGGAAGATATCAGGAAAGGGGTTTTGGGTTTTGAGAAGGTAGAAGGGAACCCGCATTGCGCGCAAACTTCTCCTTCTCTTCGAAATTAGAGGGGCTCACGTTGCAGGAAGACATCAGGAAAGGGGTTTTGGGTCTTGAGAAGGTAGAAGGGAACCCAAATTGCGCGCAAACTTCTCCTTCTCTTCGAAATCTCCCTGCAAAGCGGGCTTCCTTCTACTTTCTCAGGATTAAGGACTCCCTTCCTGATGTCTCCATGCAACGCGGATCCCCTTCGATCTCGTGACTTCCCCTCAAAGTCTCTGCAATACGGGTTCCATTTCATCTTCTGGACTCAGAGACCCCCTCCCCTCCATGATGTCTCCCAGCAACGAAAGTTCCTTTCTCAAGTCTTGGTATCCCCCCTAGAAGTCTCTTTGCAATGTGAATTCTCTTCAACCTTGCTGCGTCATTTCGATAGGAGATTGAGTTTGGAAACACAGCATTTTTCTCACGATTGCCTTCACTTCAACCAAATTCCCTAACAAAGCAAACCTTCTGCAGTAATTGAAAAGATTAGCTCAATCCACTAAAACGGGACCAACTTCTCAAGTGCAAGAGCTGGATCGTTTGAAGGCAAGTTAAGAAACCGCAGGCGAATTGAAAAAGCAAGATACGAAGTATAAAATGAAGAAAAAGGCGACGGGGTGTGCATTCTCAAGAAGAACTGCACATTCCCACGCAAGCGGGAGCGTTCTCAAGAACAAACGCGCCCCCAAGCGCACGGGTCCCGCCGCGAAAAGGTGCGTATTTTTGAATGGGCAAGTCTCGATTCGTTATATTATAGATAGATGTAGAGTTAATGTTTCATATTGATATGAAAAACTAATTCTATAGTTCTAATTAAACTTACTTCCCCATGAAACGAGAGGAAGGGAAAGAGCGATAACAAGCTGAAAAAGTTGGAACAGGTTATTTGTTCGATATGGAAATACATTACTATCCATTATCTTTTAACTAACAAGGAGAATAGCAGAGATGCGGCTGAGATACACCATCTGGCTCTAAAAAAAATCAATTGAGTTCACAGTTGCCAACAGTCTGCCACAACATTGACAACATCATAGCATAACATCAATCTTCATCTTCAGAAGCAAATAGAACGGAAATATTCTAAAGAATGAACCCTATAGCCGCTATACTCCACGTGGAGTGTGACGTTCCGCGTCAAAGTATCGATTAGCGGTGACGCACGCAGCTGGACGCCAGCAATGCCCCGCCAAAAATCGATTGGTCTGAAAATCGCTGTGTCGATGGCAGCGCAAGGTGGTGTAACGACGAGTATAGCAGCAGCTAGAAGCTGAAGAGATTGGCTGGATAATGCATGGATAATGCCGTTGGCGAGAGCCTTTTATGCAACATACGGGGCTAAGTGAGCATGACGTTGAAAGCCATGCCCACTTAGCCTTAACAGCGTAATATGTAAAAGCATAGTTGAAACATCTCTAGCGTTAGATACGCCATATTGCTTTGAATGCCTAACACAAAAAAAAAAAGAAATTTCCGGCATTGCGTGGTCTTTGGCTTCACGAACGCATTGAATTGTGGTTACGCTGTCAGACTATCTACGCTTGAGTTTTACACAGAATGCAGGAATAAAGAACTCAACGCATAGGCTGACAATTCTCCTTAGAAATAAATTCGACGTTAGATACAGTGGGCGTCGATGGTGGTGGCCTTACCGCGGCCTCGAAGAGCACGCGGCGCGACTGCGCCGCTCGCGATGGAATTAGCACCACTGTGGTGGATCTGGCTTTTCTTGATAGTTCTTCATCACATTTGATGTTAAGTGATAGGAAACAAAACTAAGTTATCCAGAATAGTTCTGTCTNCAGGGTAGGGACACTTCGATGAGGCGGTCGTTGGACTTGAGAAGGTTGAAGGGACCCCGGGATTCCGGAAAGGGATCCTCAGATCTGACAAGATCAAAGGGAACTCGCGTTGCAGGAGAATCCAAAGAGGGGCTCGCGTTGCAGGAAGACATCAGGAAAGGGGTTTTGGGTTTTGAGAAGGTAGAAGGGAACCCGCATTGCTCGCAAACTTCTCCTTCTCTTCGAAATGAGAGGGGCTCGTGTTGCAGGAAGACATCAGGAAAGGGGTTTTGGGTCTTGAGAAGGTAGAAGGGAACCCACATTGCGCGCAAACTTCTCCTTCTCTTCGAAATCTCCCTGCAAAGCGGGCTTCCTTCTACTTTCTCAGGATTAAGGACTCCCTTCCTGATGTCTCCATGCAACGCGGATCCCCTTCGATCTCGTGACTTCCCCTCAAAGTCTCTGCAATACGGGTTCCATTTCATCTTCTGGACTCAGAGACCCCCTCCCCTCCATGATGTCTCCCAGCAACGAAAGTTCCTTTCTCAAGTCTTGGTATCCCCCCTAGAAGTCTCTTTGCAATGTGAATTCTCTTCAACCTTGCTGCATCATTTCGATAGGAGATTGGGTTTGGAAACACAGCATTTTTCGCACCGATTGCCTTCACTTCAACCAAATTCCCTAACAAAGCAAACCTTCTGCAGTAATTGAAAAGATTAGCTCAATCCACTAAAACGGGAGCAACTTCTCAAGTGCAAGAGCTGGATCGTTTGAAGGCAAGTTAAGAAATCGCAGGCGAATTGAAAAAGCAAGATGCGAAGTATAAAATGAAGAAAAAGGCGACGGTGTGTGCATTCTCAAGAAGAACTGCACATTCCCACGCAAGCGGGAGCGTTCTCAACAACAAACGCGCCCCCAAGCGCACGGGTCCCGCCGCGAAAAGGTGCGGATTTTTGAATGGGCAAGTCTCGATTCGTTATATTATAGATAGATAGATAGATAGATAGATAGATAGATAGATCATAGCCAATCGAGTCAGTTTTATGTGGTAGATAGGCTGAGCCACAGCGAGTTACGCAATGAATAAGCTCAGACACTTGTGTAATGCAAAAAGTTCACACCCAATAGTTTTATGTAAAAAAAAACTAGGTAGCAAATATAATCAACGTCTCTTTATGTGCACTTACACAGAGAACAACCACAACAAATCATTTTAACGGCGGATAACAAGGAACAAGGCAGCCAAACAAGTTGCAGTCCTGTCCACCTCCGGATTCTTTTAGTTGGCCTGAGTGACCTCAACATTGACTCCGGGCTCGATGGAGATTGAGGTGATCTGGCGCAAGAGATCAGCAGGAGTGTGCAGGTTGATGAGACGCTTATGAATGCGCATCTTAACAAAATTAATCACATATTTTGTTTTCGAACAAAACAAAGAAAGCGTAAAAGCAGAAGTGAAGAGCAAGTTCTATTTACCTGGAAGCGATCCCAAGTCTTGGATCCTTCACCGCAAGGAGTTTTGCGTGTGGTGATGCGAAGCACTTTGGTAGGAAGGCGAATGGGGCCTTTCACAACGAGGTTCTCGTTCTTGGCACCTTCGATGAGTTGTGCGCATACTAGAAAGTGATTTATGCAATTATTCGTTAACTCCCAGTAGACTTGAAATTGCCACTATATCAAATTAATTTGATAAATAAATAAACAAATGCATTAACGATTGACTCAGGAGGAGGTGACCTATCCAGAATGAATCTGCAGGTCTTTCAAAAACACTTTGGAATGACTCTACACAACACAGAATGAGCTTGTACTGTATCACCACTACGGATGGGGAATACATTCCAGCGACTATATCATGCGACAAGCATCACGGAGCACCGTTGCCAGCAAGAGGGCCCAACATGTTACCGTTAGGCTGTCCGCAGAGTTCCGGGACATTTGCATCTAGCATTGATCCTATTTATCGGCGATCTACCAACGTGTTGGCAAGGCCGATATCCGTCGAGTGTTCACAAACGCCAAGGAGAGTGTAACCACGTTCCGAAACTCTGCGGGCAGTCTTACCCAGCAGATTCAACGCATCGCTTCGGTAGCAGGCTCCTCCTAAGTGGGTTCATTTATTGGGCCACCACCGGATCAAGGAGTAAGCGAGATTTTATCAAGAGCTGCTGACAGATAACGTGATAGCAACGCCTGTTACCTATAGACATTAAAATCTTTTTGTTGACACCCGAGGAGCGGCGACGGAGCGTAGGGGAGCTCATATTCTGCACATATAATAGATGCAGGAGAAAGAATGGAGTACGGTATTGTACCCGCCGAACCTCAATCGTCTCTTCAAAGTAACAGCGAGAATCAAGAAAATAATGGACGGCCACAGAAATTAAAAGTGGTATGCTGTCATGTAACATTACGCTTATTTGAACACTGAAGTAAATCCCACGACTGTATATACAGTCTGTTTCCTGAAACTTACACTGCCATCCTCGCCCCGATTGAACAAAGCGGCGCGTGAGTGTTCAATCGGGGCGCGTAAAGAGGCTGATCGGACGTTGCTGCAACAGCCGATCAGGCCAATCAGCCTCACTCCGCGCCCCGATTGAACACTCATGCGCCGCTTTGTTCAATCGGGGCGAGGATGGCAATGTAAGTTTCAGGGAACAGACCATATGTAATGTAGTATCCATGAAAACTGAGGAAATTTATCCCAAACATCCCAAACAAAAGTGCAGTAAACAGTTAGTGGATCAGGTCAACCACTGTACCTTGAGCAATGGTTCTGCAATAGGAACCTGATTACTCGAAAGTCACAACTAAGACAAAACCATAAAAATCATGAAATAGTGAGTCGGTGTTCCCACAAAAACAATGAGCAAGATTATATTGTTAACAAGAAAAATCTAGAAGCTCAATCTGAACAGCATTCCTAATGAACTGGTGAGCTGTGAGATGATGAGCTGAGCTGTGGGATGATGAGCTCGGTATAAGCCCATGCACAGACAGTGACATCTACTAATGGTACATTACACCAAGATATTTTTCTTGGACACGAAGCAATTCGGCACTGAAACTATATTCTTCCCACTATATCCCCCTTATATGGAAAAGACACCCAGGAGACATGTTATTCATGTCCTTCTTCTTCTTCCAACTTACTCATGAGCAACAACTCGTATTTCAGTTGTGTGTTGTCTTCGGAGAAGAATAAGGACGCTTCTCAGAGACGGTGTCCGACCTCTAATTTTTTGACACCTCCACAACAGACGATTTCCCAGAATCTGTGATCACAAGGTATGCGTGCTTGATTGATGCGGGATTTCCGCGCCTTGTAGTACCTTGCTCGTCACACATGACTTTTACTAGGACTAAGAATCTCCTCAGACGGTGTGCTACCGGAATGTATTATTCGCAGGTATCATCCTCCCTCCTTAGCCTGGCCACAAACTCCCCAACAATTGGAGGCTCGAAAACGGGAACCGCATGTGTCATTGAGGCTACTCTTGAAAACAGGTCTGAGATGAGACGTTGTCATGGTAAACGTAAAATAACCCAGCATTACTACGGGCATCAACATGATTGCCTCGGCTAATCTCAATAATGGATGAAGGCACAGGTATTTCGGCAGTTTTACACTGCCGCTATAGTCCTCGAGGAGTATAGCGGCTACCTTACATGGAACAAGGTATACCAGCACCTCCAGAGATTCATTGCATATGGAAACCTCGAACAGTCATGAGGTGAGACGGTGTCTTTAAAAGAAATTCAGGCGTACTTTTACATCTGCGGTAGGATTAACGCTTTAAGCTGTGAGGATGTGTTTTACTTCGCATACCTAAATGAAGTGATGAACCAGCTTGGAAAAACAACCCTTCAAAAACTGTGGGAAAAAATCATCTCAGAAAACTTGAAGGACGACAACGACCCTTACGCGAGAATGGGGGCGCGATTTCTCGCCTTTAGGTGTATTGCACTAGGCACGTGGGGAATGAGACTAGACAGAGGGAGGGTAGGTGAAGGCAGTCTTGGGTCTAGCAAGAGTTCGGAGGCACAAACGGCGAGAAGACTCATTGTGCGTGGATCGCTACCACAAAGTCAGTCCTTCAGTGAAACTGCTTACCATGAAAAGGTAAATAATGATGTATCACATGCAATAAACATCCCAATGTACCAGCCGCTCTCCCCTACAATGCGAGGCTCCACGGTGCGAGTGTATTCCACCAAATATCGTTCCCATATTCAAAAGCTTGTTTGGGACAGAACTCTAAGGCTGCCGCTATACTCCTCGAGGAGTATAGCACCTAGCATCGCCAAAGATTGGCGACTTCATTTTTGATACGTATTGATTGTGGGCGGATCGCGAAAACAACTTCAGCGATTTTCGTCGATGATGATACGTCGCTAAAGGGGTGCTATACTCCCGGCGACTGGCGATCGCCAGTCGCTAAAGATTGGCGATCGCCAGTCGCTAAAGATTGGCGATCGCCAGTCGCTAAAGATTGGCGATCGCCAGTCGCTGAAGTTTGGCGATCGCCATCGTCGACAGGGATCGACGACGGCGACAGGAAACGTTGGCGACAGAGCCTCCTGGTCTTCAGTTTTCAAAACTTGGTCGACTACTACCTATTCAGTTGCCACGTAATTACTGTCACACAATAACTTTTCATATTTTCCTCATGTCTAATGTCACACTGTCGCAAAAACACAATTTCTGTGTATATATTATATCTTTGCTACTTCTTCTATGTACTTCTTCGTTGCAATTCTTCTCCACTGACACGATGTACATAACTAGCTAATATTTGTTACTCATTCATTACAACCATACAGTTCAATTGGTTGGTACCCACCATTTCACGCTCTATTAGCTTGTTGGCTAGTTTTTCATTCCTACTTGCACATCAAATATAAACGGCTGCAGATCCCTATTCTTAGGTACATATGAAGTTATAGCAACTCTGATGTCGTATCTCACCATTTCCTTCATCAGCGTACAGAAACTGAGTGAATGGAATTTGAATTGATTTTGAAATGTTCAGAATAAGAGGCTCCGTCGCCAACGTTTCCTGTCGCCGTCGTCGATCCCTGTCGACGATGGCGATCGCCAAACTTTAGCGACTGGCGATCGCCAATCTTAAGCGACTGGCGATCGCCAATCTTTGGCGACTGGCGATCGCCAATCTTTAGCGACTGGCGATTGCCAATCTTCAGCGACGGGCGATCGCCAATCTTTAGCGACTGGCGATCGCCAATCTTTGGCGACGGCGATCACAGGTGCTATACTCCTCGAGGAGTATAGCGGCAGCCTAAGTAGTTCAAAAAAATTCAATTCAACTCTGACCGCTCATGAATACAACATTACCTACAACCATAAGGAATGGGGAAACACCAATCTGATAACCATCGAGTTTTCCAGTACACAATTATTGTACACAAGAATAGAGATGGACTTCACAAAGAAGCAGATAAAGAATGGGGATATATTATAATACTTCTCAATAAAAACATCTAATGAGATCTAGAAGAAAAAGAAATAGAGAATTTAAAAAAAAAAAAAGAACAAAGGCTGCAATCTCTTGAACTATACCTTTTTCTAGCGACTTGACGTCCTGAGAGGTCAGAGTAAGACGAATACGGTGCTCAGTATTGTCAGCCAAAGGCTTTTCATTCTTGTAAGCGATTCCAGCCTATAACATCTAAAACTCTCGTAAGCATACAAGAGAGGCGGAAGTGGAGAAAAATGGGGGGTGCCACCGTGCCTCAGAGACCCACTACCGACCTCGAGCGAAGAAAGAGGAATCTGCTCAACAACCTACGTGCCTCTTTAGCTGAGTAAGCTGATTACAAAAATCATACATTTTCACAGGAAAGCATTGTTTGATTTTGTCAACCTCTTTTTTCCTTGTTTGGCCCACCACTCAAATCTCTCCGAAAACTTGCACATCGGGCTTTTGAAGATGCTAGTAATAAATTTAATAGGCGTTTTGCAAGGAAATTCGATGTGAGGACGAAATCTCAAACCTGGTCGAGAGATGTACGCTTCCGAAGGCGCAAATTCACAGAAAATGACTGAATTCGATATTACAGCGATGGAATCAATAAATCACTACTACCACGTAAAATGAATTAGCTATTCGTGATCGATTACCACTTTCGACTATGCTTACATGCGTCAGGGATTTTCTTTTTTTTTTTTGAGACTGGGGTCGGTAGTGAAGGCTCCAGAGTAGGGTAGTAATAAAATTATTGTCATGCATGACAATAATTCATGATGTAGACTGATCTAAATCACTTTGCAACAAGTAACTGACCATTATTTGATTTGAAGCGCGGTAGAACTTGAAAAACAACAGATGCTATCTTTTTGTCCAAGCTTTTCTGTGCTCTACTTCCAGTTTGAGGGCTGAAAGCTTGTTTGAATGATTTCTTATTAGTGTACAGCTCATTAAACTCAGATGAAAAGAAACGGTTTCCTTGACTTGACTGGTTAAATTAAACGGAGCGTAAAATAACAAATGCAGGTGTATAACTTGAGCTCTAGAGGCAAAGCAAAGGTTTAAATATACGTAATCAACAACTCGCAAACAGTTTAAAGTTAAATCAATCTAGAAAATCCATCGAACTAAACAGGATGAAAGGATAAACGCATCTTCCCCCTCCACTCGGTTCCGCAGCAAGACCGAGTATACGGGCAGCTTTCCAACTACGATTAAATTTCAACCACTCTCTAATAGGTTGAAAAAACTGAAAAAAAAGAGGAGCAGCACTTATTCCACTTGGAAAACCTTAAAATAGGAAATAGAGCCTATCCCTTCTAATTCCGAAGCCGCGGGAACAGATCCTCAGCCGACGCTAGCTACCGTATGCTGTAGACCTGCGCATCGTCCTCTTTTGAAATCACAATTTTCTTGCCTTCTACTGCAGGAAACCACCGCTGTTGGTTTGTTAGGCTTTGGTTAAGTTAGGCTATTTTGCTGGGAAACTTTTTGTGCAACATATCACACATCCTTAGTTGTCACTAAACCTTGCTATTCTATCCTTAGTTGTCACTAAACCTTGCTATTCTTAGTGACAGCAACTAGTTTGGTGCCACTCAAATGTCATTGGTTTAGTTTTCAGATGATCGGGGACGTGAAGTCAATCCTTGCAGGTGAAACAAGAGAGAAAGATGAATCGTCTGCCAAGCCAATATCACTTGTAAGCATCAGTAAAAAGGTACATATTTGCATTTACACAACATGTATTCTGATTGTTCGTGGGAGATGTGAGTTCAGTCAGGTGCTAGACGCTCCGAGACATTCAAACGCCCAGAGAAAATGCACCGAGAACTCTATAACCTCATTGGGAAGGCCGAGACCAAAGAAGCAAGTGTTGTGCTCCCCACTGAAATCAGGAAAGGATTCCGTCAGTTGAATGCACAGGTTTGACTTAAGCTCTTTACTAGGATTGATTTCTGGTAATTGTATTCGTGCTGTTCCGACTGTTTGGCTCCCTGAATTTACCGATATCGCAGTTTTCTTTAGCACCTCCTCCCAATCCCCCACCTCCCCTCATCATCTGCTGCCGCCAATCAAGTCTTTATCTTCATTTTTAGCTTGCTGGGCGTCCAGTACGTAAATACAAATGGGTTCCTTTCATCAACGAGGCCCGTAACGACAATCTCCAGCTATATCACTGGCAGCGTGCGGATAAACTTGAAAATCCTGAACCGTACCCATTTGCAAAGTTTAACAAGGTGATCTCTTTGATTTTTTTCACATGAGCGATAAATCATCATTTACCTTAGATCATCAACATTCCTGACTTCACCGACGAGGAATATGAGAAGTACTTCAGAGTATCGAAGTGGACTTTAGAGGAAACAAGACATCTTTTTGATGTTTGCCGTCGATTTGATATTCGGTAAGGTTTTCTGAGGCTTAATTTGTTACCCGAGAAATTCTTCTCTACTATTTATAATCTTCCGTCGCTATTCCTTGCACACATTTATTCTTCTCAGGTGGCCTATCGTGCATGATCGCTTTGATAGGGAGAAGTATGGACCTCGGTCTATGGAGGACTTGAAAGATCGATTTTACGCTATCACCAATGAGTTAGCGCTATTGAAGGTATTTAATTTAGTAGAGAACATTTTGGCGGTATTATAATCTTCCTGGAGTTGTGTAGTTCTTTATTTCGTTGGATGTCTATGTTGATTCCGTTTGGGGTGTTACCCTTGTAAGGACTCTAAACAGTTGAATATTTTTTGCACTCATCAGGAAGGGGAGAAAAACATATGAATGTCTGGTGGATGATTAATGATTCTAGAAATTCCATTTTCATTGAGTAATTGACCTAAAAATAGCCGAGCGTTTCAAGGTAAGCACAGAGTGTGGTTCAAAAAACCATCACGCCAGGAGAGGGTTCTTCAAAGTTGTTTAAATTTTTGAGAACCCAAGCTCAACCTATATGATGTTGCGAAGATATACACAATCTCAGAGGAAACCTATAAGTACTCTCCCACTCCAGCGGTTCACGTTTTGAGCGTGCTTCTCAGTGAGTGCGATGTTTTGCAGCCGTAGTTCTTCGAGGATACCGATGGAAGACTCGAAGACTGCGGTTACGCCGTGGTTGTAGACAGATACAAGTTCTACCATGGACTGCTTCATTATATTGTCAAGATATACACAAAATAAAGTATCTGGAGTAACAGAACTGACAAGGAACCTCGATTTGAAGGAGTTCCAACATTAAAATCTCGTAAACTACTTGGGCGGAGCGGTTATCGTGTGCTTGCTGCCTGTCACAGCTGCAGAGTTTGCCAACGCGTCTTAACATGTCTGATCGGTATGATCAAAAGTGATGCAAGGCTTGCCACCTCAATTTCATTGGTAAAACTGGTGCAAGCCTTTTGCTGAAAGGGTTTAACACATTAGCTCCGTTTAGAGTGCGTCGGAGTCTGATCCGATCGGAGAACGAAAGGTATGCATCTTTTGTTCACCGATCGGATCGATCTCCTACGCACTATAAATACAGGTATTGTTGGCAATTGGCGTCTCGGGGAATTGTCCCACGTGGGAACAGAACGGAATTCTTGCCTATTTTATTCACTGCAATCACAATAGATTTTATTTCAATAAATTAATAATATTATAAAACTATTATTGACGGTACTATATTAAATAGAATAGGCTATTATAATCTTTTATTGGTAGTGATGTTGCTATCATCGATAATTAATCAGCTAATGACAACAGCCACAATAAATCAATAAATAAAAATACCAAAAGTATTGATAATTTTTTAATGAATTTTGATGATACTATCATTAACTAAAAACATGGAAATATAATATAGTTGCACGTAGCCCTCATAATACATAGAATTAACTTATTATCAGCATTTTTAATATATTTATTTTTGATTTTTTTTGTCACAGGTGATGCAGTATGCCTGCATGAACCCACGAAATTGATACAAAATTAGGGACAGTTTTGAAATAAGCAGGTGAAATAACCCACGTACGCAAAGTTTCAGGGGATTCTGATCTCGGGATTCTCTTTTTTGACGTGGGACTCACCGTTGCCTTGGTCCATGGTTCCCGCCAAGATGGGATCCACGAGTGGGTCGTATTGCCGTCATTGCGTTGAAGGCTGTTTCGAACAATTTCATGTACGTTGTCGGAATTAAATGATCAAGAAGGTCCAGGATCTGCTAGGATCTCGAACACGGCTGACACACTGATTTTAATGTCAGCACTCTCCGGCGCTATCAAAGCAACGTTCGCTGGCCCGGACCGCGATAAGTTAAAGACAGCTTGCGGTAGCTTTGGGGCAAGACAGAGCAGGTGCTAAAGGCGCAGGGTGGCAAAATAAGATACTAATCTATCTTCTCTTCTATGAACATGAACAAACTTAATTCTAATATTCCAAGACTTTCAGGATCCTAATTGTGAACCTATTTGCTTCGATGCCGATCATGAGCGGCGACGTAAAGAACAGTTGAACAAGCAGTGGAATCGAACCAAGGAACAGGTGTGTGACTCAGTCTAATTGCTGCCCAAGTTGTAATGTTACTGTTTCTCAGTTGGAAGAAGAGGAGATGCTACTAGCAGAGCTGAAGAGAATCGAAGTTCGTAAAAGAGAACGCGAAAAGAAAGCACAAGATCTTCAGAAGCTCATCAATATGGCCGAAGCTCCTGCTAGTCCTTCAGTTAGGTAGGGGATCTGTGTTTAATGCTCAACGTTATCCATATCCGCTCATCCGTTTAGCCGTCATATGGGGTAAGAGGGAGAGTAGTTGACCTATACGCAATCCTGAACGCTATTCCTGCCTCTAGCACAGGACAGCGATTCCAGTCACAAAACGAGTGCATTTTCCCGTCGGCTCTTCTCAGTAGTTTGTAGCTTTGAAATTCGATTTGCAAGAAAAGGTTATGCAAACTGCAGACTTCATGAACGGAAGGCGAAGTCCATATTCAGGTTTTCTGGTGTTATACTACACCAAAGTTTTCTTTGTTATTGACCTATCACTTCATCGAATCATCTTTCTGCTGATTCCATCAGGTTTCATCATTCCGATAGCCTAATTCTTCTTAAAACATATTATAGTCATCTTTTGCTGTTTTCACTAGTAGTGCTGTCCGTTTTATAACTATACTTCCACCCTATCTAGAAGCAAAGAATTAGGAAATCAAGTGTTCACATTGCTCGGGAATTCCTTTTGCAGGAAGCAACTCCCACTGTTATATTTGTTTCAGATTTCGAGTGCTTTGCAACCTTTAGAATGATCCCGATAATTTTGAAAAAGACTTATACACCAGAGTAATTTTTGCTCTTGAATATAAAGTTGCATGCATCGTATTTTTCATGGTTGCATCTCTCATTTTACAAGGAATTAGAGTGGGAGTGTAGTTATAAAGCGCAATATACTGTAGTGATTTCGTGCATTATTCAGAACTCTTAATCTCTTATCTAATATCTGGTTGGCCACTCCGTTACCGGGCCGTTATCCGGGTTTTGGAAATTATCCCTGCTTCATATCACATTCCGTTATCGAACAAAAATCTATAAATCCCTTCTATAGGGCAATTTATACTAGTTGCGTGCGTTTGACGCGCATGCGTCTATATGATGAGGGATAGGGCTAGTCGCATCGCTGATGCGTGCACCATCTCGAGGCGGTCGCACATTCATAGCATAGCATTCTACACATGCCGCGTTGACCGGTCTTCATGAGAAGTTCTTCGTAAATGAATGCGTGCGTCTGACCCACGCAGCCTAGTATTGGTTTTGAAATTACACTCCATTCAACCTGTAGTCGGTACTGGCAGAAGGACTATGGACTGAGGCGCGGTCGTTTTCAATCAATATCAAGTATGCTTGACAGTGCACAACCGCGCCATGTACCCCCAATCCATGAATGCACCAATACCGACTCCTTTCTGAATGCCCTTTATGGTAACAGTAAACCTGATTTCAATTCATTCCAGTGGAGCGTGTATGTCGCCAGCATTAGGGAAAAAGAAGGGCACCTTACGTCAGAAAGCTGGCTCTGCAGCGGTGGCTACGGCAAGCAATCTCAATTTTAACCCTGTAAGTTTTGGTAAGTACCTTGTGAATATTTTTAAAAGATTTGGTCGCATATTCCAGGTTGATATATCTGTGTCTGCCATCCGCTTCCCTGAGTTCAAATCAGCAGGTGCACATCTGCGTAGTCAGGAGATGAAGCTTCCCACGAACATTGGACAAAAGAAGCTTAAGAATATCGAAGTTGTGTTGAGCAAGTGCAAATTAGGTGAGCTTATTGAGCAATTTAGTCACATACACATGTGAGTTGGCAGCTGTCGTCGCATAAATTGTTTGAAATATCTGTATCCACCTTCCACCCTTCTAATTTTTCCTTTTTTCGTGGTTTGTTCCCATGCCCCTACTCGAAAAAATTGCGTGGCGCCGCTATAAGATGCTTCAGAAGCAACTACGATTGAGTATCTGTGCTTACTGCCTGCGTTCCTCCCCCACTCATCGAATGCCACACACTTTTATGCGCTTTTTCTTTCCTCATTGTTTCAACTGTCTACTCCTATGAAACGAGCCTTGACGTTTCGCGCTTTTTTTAAATATCTTTAAAGTTCATTCTGCTTCTCGTCATCTACTTTTAGAGAATTTATTCAAGTTTTTTTTCTCTTGAGACAGAATGAAATTGTTGCAGATATGAATCCTATGGGCACGGAAGCGATTGTGGCGGCTTATAATGAGTTCCGCTCTCAGATAGTTCTGCTACAGGAGCTGAAGTCGACTCTTCAGACTGCTGAATTTGAGCTTGAAACACTGCGTAATAGGCTGACAGAGGAAGGAAAAGAGGTACAAATACCTCTTGTTGAAACATTTAACAAGCCTTTCCCATGCATATTGTATATTGTCCTTCTTTATTTTTATGATTCTCCGTGATGAGCAGATACGATATTATTCACGTTGCTTTTCAGCCTTTCGAAATTGAACCGCGTATGCGAATTTCCACTGTGCCTGAAGGTGGTATTGACCCCGAGGAAATCACTGGCGAAGAAGGGGCACCAACCACAACTCGACGAATCACCTCCTTTATTGACACGTCGACGACTGCTAATCCGTTGTTGGCAAGTTTTTTTTTTTGGATATTTCATTGCTAAGGAGACAAACAAGTCATAGTTGTACCTTTTTTTTTACTCTTCTCATCATTCGAAGATAACTTCCCGTTTTTGCAGGTGCGAAAGAGGAAATTAGGTGCTGGCTCGTCTTCACTTGATGCCATGAGAACAAGAAAAACTTAGCATCATTGCGATGAAGAAGAACTGTAAATAATGCCGGTAGTGATATTTGTTAAACTCTAGCACCAATCTTTATTAAATTGCACAAATGCATTTGTATCAGATTTGATTCCTTTTAGAAAGTATAACACGAATCTTCAAAAAGACACATTCATAGTAGCATTAATTTTACAGGAGAAATGTGATGTGAAACTTTCTCTCCATAGTTGTATTACACTTATAAGTCTTTAAATGTACTATTTTCGTTTGAGTATTGAAAATTCCTGCAGGTGCTATTTTCAGATATTTTTAGATTGGAATCGCTTGCACTTTTTGCTTGTCGTGTGCTGTAGGTGTCAATGCTCTCCCTTTGAGATGCTTCCTAAACGCACTTCTTGTTTTCCGGCTAGGACGTTCGTTTTTTCTTCGGGAGTTCTCGGTTCTTTTCGGCCTTTCTCTACGTTTGTAATTGTGAACCATGGTTATCATGGCCAGAAATAGACTTGAACCAGCTGAAATTTGAAAGCATTCATATACTATAATATAATTGGGAGGGAGACGGTAGTTTGTACCTGCAATGATACCAGCAACCTGGATTGTCATCCTGTGATCCGAAATAGATTCTTCTTCTTTGCTGTAAGAAAAAGTCAATAGTTTTGCGTAAACGGTTTTTTCAACGGTCTTATCTCACACATCGACGAGAAAGTGGATCTTGAATCTGTGTTTGCCCGTGAATGCCTCGATGACGTGCCCCACAACTTGCGTGGCGTTACCCTCGATGATGATGAGATCTGCACCGTTGGCATGGACAGCAACTCCTTGTTCCTGGCATCGTTTTGTAGGTTCGTAGGCGGGAACGACATCACCTCCGACTTTCCAAGCAATCTAGACTTTTTAACTGATGAATCTCGGTATACTACAGTCGCAGCCGGAGAATCAGATAATTTCCGCGGGATTTGCAGTATTCATGGGATTCGAAGCATTTTCACATAACTTCTTTGAGAATGAGTAATTTTTAAAAAAGAAAACACCTCGAGACGACACAGAGTGATGCTCTTCACATGCCTGTACCCAATAATCTTTGATTTTGAACGGCTGCCACCAAATGTTTTAATAAATCCGTTAATTGCCCTGATACAGCCCACTAGTGGGGCCAAGCTCAGAAAATTCCAATTTTCGACTACAACTTCGAGAGAGGGAGAGATGATCTAGGAATATTTTCATTGTGACCACTTATTAACAATTTTATGTGAAAACCATTCAAAGGGCCTACAACTTTTTCCCTGAAAAATTGCATTTTCCGAAAGTTGGGTTGAGTTTCACGACGTCCCCCGCGATCTCCTTCGGGTGGTCTAGGAAGGCTTCCGGCAATGTTTTGCATAAATTTCTGAGATGGACAAAAATGTTGATTTGTGGAAGAATCGCGCGAACTGCTAAGATGTGTACGCGTAGCCAGATGGATAGAGCGGTTAATCATCTATGTGGTACCCAGGGGATTGGGTTAAAGTTGTAGCAGAAAAATGTTGGAGTTTTCTGCGCTTGACCCCAATTAATGGAGAGTCAAGGTAAGTGACGATTTATTGAAATTTGCTGGTGACAGCCGTTCAAAATCAAAGTGATTGGGTAGAAGCATGTGAAGTGCATTTCTCTGAGTCTGAAGGTGCTTTTTTTTTCGAAATCACTCATTCTCAAAGAAGTTATGTGAAAATGTCTCAAATCCTGCGAAGAGCGCGAATCCCGCGAAAGTTATCAGTTTCTACGGCTATGGCTGTAGATAACTTCAAAAATACTTCTAAAAAAACTTTTAATAAGCGGATTGTTCTCGTGCTTTCAAGAGATGTTAGAACTTGTCATACAGTTGCAAGTGACTTCAAGGAGCCAGAGCAAGAAGATTTACTACCGATTTTGCTGTTTCCATATCGACTCCGTCCAGACGCAGCCGGTAGCTGACATTCGGCTCGAACCTATAATTTTTCAAGATCTCTCAAGGCATCGTTGTCGTAGAACGTGCAACGTATGAGATGTGTTATGGAGTACTAGTTAAATGCTTCTTATTTCTTCCAATTTATACTCATTCATTTGTACCTACTGTTTTCATATAGTCTCATGCATACCTTTTTTCTAATTATTCTGTGAGTTCGTATAGTTCAAAAATCTTTACATACCTAAAGGAGGAGCTGCTTTCGCTGATTGACAAGGTCACCATAGGCAGATCTGCACAAGGATCCACAGGGACCATTTCGTCAACTGGTGGGGGAGACTGGAATGAAAGTGATGCTATCTAACTGCGAAAATTTACTCTGTGATACCTTAATTCCTTGTACTTTTAATGGGGGAAGAATGTTTGCACGATCGAATGCTACCCATTTCCATAATGTATTAATTTCGCACTCTATTCAGAAGGATGTCACTCGCATCCAGACACGTAGTAAAGTGTCATGGCGGTGAGATGATGTGCCTGCACATCTCGTCGCCACATTTGGGGCGATGATCGCACGTGTGACGATCTCCCAGCACTGCGAGATAGGAGGTCGTCACCCTCCGCGGCAGTGCTGGGAGCACGCATGTGCGAGGCGCTGATCTCTTCACCCCGGAGGGCGATGATCGCCATGTTTTGATGACTAGATAGTGTGCGTAGCGAAGAGACGTCGAGTGAAGTACTCGGAGCATCTCACTCGCAGTGTGGTGATGACGTGAAGTTACGTGAACTCAGGAGCGCAAATTGCACGGAATGCACCTTATTTGACGAACTGAGTCGGCTTTTCGCTCGTTCAATCCTGGGATGGAGGAGGGGTTAAGATTCAGCAGGGTTGGCGCAATTCTCGCGCCTCTCGGGAACCCCTGCAAAAGCTTTACATCAGGCACGTACGAATAGGAAGCAATTGCAGCTGCAATAGCAGAGGATCAGGAGGAGGCAAAAGGGCAGTTTATACTGGATGCGTGCGACTGGCGCACGTGCGCCTATATGATGAAGAATAGGGGCTAGTCGCATCGCAGTCGCAACTCAGTCGCACGCGTTTGCGGCTTCGCAACGTCCGCCCATTTTTTCATTGAGAATTTCATGCCGCGTTGACCGGTCTTCACAGAAAATCTTTCGCAAATGAATGCTTACGTCTGATAAGTCGCATCTGGTATAAACTGCCCTAACCATACACAATCGATTCATCATGGCGCTGATCGGCGCGATCCTTTCCCACGCGAGGTGCGATCATCGCCCTCAACACTTTACTAGGGGCCTAAGTGATTGAGTAGTCGACGTTAAGGGGTTTTTACAGTTTTTAGCAAGTTGCGGCGCGGCGCGAGAAACCACTCGCTGCGAGCTGAATTCTCGCATTTCAACTCGCGCTAGAGTTGCGGCAGACGACGCAGGTTGCCGCAATTAAAGCACTGGAAATGTAGCATTGAAATGCAGCGAAATAGTTAGTAAAACCTAAGTAAAACTACGAAGTAACTATCACGAGAGGTGAGCACAAGTTTTATGAGAGGAATCACTCAGAAAAAACAAACATCAAACAAGAAAAACGTTCAAAATGCATGCAACTGCGAAGAACGACTGATTTTGCCGCAGCGGCAAAGAATGCCCCCGAGCATTCCTTGCCGCAGCCCGCAGTGGAAAATGACGCGCCACGGGAAAAAGTGTACAAGGATTACAGTGTATCCGAAACGACGAGTCCGCTCAAGCGGTCCACGTCACAGCCGGATCATTGGTTGATATCAGAAAGACAACGATGAAACGTGATACGCAGAGTAGATATGATGACGTGGATTGCTGGCAAGCGTGGATCCTCGACCGCGTGGGCGGACTCGTCGTTTCGGATAGACGATACACGAAGGCATTTGACGCAGCGAGCTCGCGCCAGCTCGCACTGCGTTGCCGCGCCAAACCTGTAAAAACCCCATCAGGATCAGCCTCTGCGCATGCGTAACACATTCAAACTCAATGTCGGAGAGATTTTTGAGTGCGCGTCTCTTCGTACAATACTCGGCGGGGTCTCCGGTGTACAGTCCTTTTCAAAAAGATAGATGGATTGCGCGACTGCACCATCGCGGCTGGGCCTGAACGAGGGATGCGGAGATAGCATACTTCAAGTGAGAGGGTTGAGTAGGTCCCACCGCGATGGTGCAGTCGCAACACTAAGAAACCGCACGCGACCTGTCTATCTTTTTGAGAAGGACTGTATATGTGGATTGTCCTTGGTAAAAGAATGTTAATCGCAGTTTATAAATAACTCCCTTCTAATGTACTAGCTACCAGGATCTATGCTCGAAGCGACTTTTGTAGGAAGATCACTGAAGACAACACCTCTTGGATTACTTGCCCTCGACATGCAGCCAAAATAGAGCAGTTCATTTTCTGTTCCATTCCTGAGCAGTCCTCTTCTTCAATGAACATGCCGATGCCTTTATAGTTTCTCAGAGGTGTGCCGATCCAGTGCTCGAGCCCCCATTCCATTATTTCCTATAAACTTAGACCATATATACGATGCTTTTATTAAGAAGGAAAGTTTCTAATTGCAAAAAATAGAAAGTCTATTGAAAACAACCATTATTTGCAAATTGTGCAAGTTGACAACCATTATCTTCTCATTGCACATGTATCGATTTCGAAAATTGTCGCGATTCAATGCATTAAGTGGGGCGGCACCTTTTTTTCTGACGCAAGCGTATTTTTTATGATGCTGGATGTTAGGAAACCTACAGCAACGTGACGCCTACCCCTTCCATTTTGGAATTTGGGAAGCGTCCAAGCTCCGTAGCAATATGGCTGAAATTGACAGTACCTTCAATGTCTCATCCCAAAAGTGTTTCTTGAAACGTGGGACACGTAGAACTAGCGACGAAAATACAGCAATGCCCCTTTCACGGTACGGTGATAGACGGAGGATTTTATTCAGTTCGGCAGAGACAGCTTTGTTGGGCAGGACAAGCTGAAAGCATGAATGTATCTCTGACTGAAGTAAAAGTGTAAGTATCGTACATACATAATTAAAAGAGGTCAGGAGGATGCAGAAATGTGTCCCAGTCTAGCCTACTGGTTTATAAACCCAAAGCTATAGAATCTGATAATTTTCGCGGGACTCGCGGTATTCATAGGTTTTGAGGCATTTTCACATAACTTCTTTGAGAATGAGTAATTTCCAAAAAAAAAAAAAAAAAAAAAAAAAA
>JARK01001527.1:371582-388570 GCA_000688135.1 Ancylostoma ceylanicum
TCCAATCGCCGTTCAAACCATCCTCCATTCCACCTCATGGTCCATTCACTTTGCTCCATTGTTGCTCCGTTCCTCTTAGCTCGAGGACGAGCTTATACTTCCATGAAATGTAGGCAAGGGTCGTATTCCTTGATCCCCGAGCCGCATTCGAGACTTATCAAAATGGACGCCGCGAAGCTCTGTGAACCAGCTTCCCAACAGCAGACGAACCGATGCCATGAAATGAATGGAGTGGAAATACAACAGAAAGCTCGAGGACGAGCTTTTTCAACGAACGGACATGTCGAGCCCACGAGTTGATGTGGGCGGAGCCAGTCATCAGATGAGAGGGAGATGGCCTGGTGACCGGCGGCCCTTCCCCTTGGCTCTCATGAAGCCACGCCCCTTCTTGTGTACTTAAAATATTATTCATGTCTTAAGGATAAAATATATATATTAAAGGTGTTATGTGATTTATTAACCCTACATCACGGGTGGAAAGATTCGAGTTAAGGACCGGCCAATCCTTAAACTTGACATTTCCATAAATCCGTTAATTACCTTGACCCGCCCCCAATTATTGGGGTCGAGAGCAGAAAACTCCAACATTTTTCGGCTGCAACTTTAACGCGGTCCCCTGGGTACCATAACGATGATCAACCGCTCTACCTCACAAGGGAAGGATACTAGATGGTCGTGGCCATTCGTGATGAGATGTGTACTGTCATATGCAGTTTTTGACGCTGATCTCGAATCCGTACCCCAAATTTCCTGCGGGGTTCTGTGCAGTGAGTTACACCCATTTCTTTCCGCTCACATGTAATGCAATTTGCTCTTGTTTTGGCCCCAGGCTATGCTTGGTAGCTGATTCAGTGTCTTCAAACTGTTCAATAGCGGAGGAAACATGGTTCTTGCTACTGAGTTGCCGATACAGCTGCCTTACCCCAATTTAAGCTCCCATGCAAGGCCATGAGGGAGTAAGTCACTGATTTTAAGTACTGTTCCCATATACGAGCTTATATTGAGGTAAGGCGGCTGTATCTGCAGCACACTATCAAGGCTCTTGTTTCCTCTTGGAGACCTTAATATTTTTAGGACGATAATGCAGCTACCAGGCTTAGCCTGGCCCCTAAAAGAGTAGGGAATATTACATCTGAGCGAAAAGAAATAGGTGTAACTCGCTACACAGGAGTCCGCAGGAAATTTGGGCTATGGATTCGAGATCAGCGTCAAAAACTGCATATGGTAGTACACATCCCATCACGAATGGCCACGGCCACCAAGTATCCTTCCCTTGTCAGAAATTTATGCAAAACGTTGCCGGATGCCTTCTTGGACTACCCGAAGGAGATCACGGGGAACGTCGTGCAGTGAACCACGAACCCTGCATCGCAGAAATTGCGCTTAACTTTGGATCTCCAACGGAGTGGAATCGGCGACAGGGACGGATTGCAATCCGCCGCTCTAACCACTGAGCCATCCGGGCCACTCTTTCTGCAGGTGTTTGTTAGATAAGTGAAGCGGTCGTACGGGTGGGCAGCATAGTATTTGCAAAATTCCAGCATCGAGCCGGACTCGAACTCTTGATTGCTAGAACTGTGAGCAACCACTCTACCCATTACGCTACACGCACAGAGCGAACCAGTTCGCTCGATCCACTCACAAACCAGCCATTTTGATCTACTCACAATCAGAATGTTGCCGGGTGCGGACACTTGGTCGCGCCCTCTTTGACGGCTCAGTGAGCTGAGGGGGGGGGGGGACGTCTCCACAAAACAGATTAGTTGCTGAGTTACTTGGCACAGTTCGACTGTTTCTTGTCATTTCGCTAACTTCTCAGCAAGCTTTTGACGTTCTGTTCAGCTGTGTTGAGCAGTATGTCACATCCATTAACAACTTGCTCCCCAACATGCCGACAGCATGGCGCCGTAGCGTTTGGGCTCATTCCGAAAATGGGACGTGGCCAAATTCGAATAATCGATAATTTTGATTTTTCGAATAATTCGAATATTCGAATAATCGAATATCTCAACTTTTCGAATACTCGAATAGTCGAATTTTGGGACTTTTCGAATTATTCGAATATTCAAATAATCGAATAATTTGACTTTTCAAATTATTCGAATTTCAAATAGAAGTTTTTTCGAATTATTCGAATAAATGGTCGTCATTGTTTCGGCGAAGTGCTTTTGTGATGTATTAATTCACAGACAATAATTCAATAGTCTTGTCGGGTGTCTCGAGCCCACGAGTTGATGTGGGCGGAGCCAGTCATCAGATGAGAGTGAGATGGCCTGGTGACCGGCGGCCCTTCCCCTTGGCTCTCATGAAGCCACGCCCCTTCTCGTGTACTTAAAATATTATTCATGTATTAAAGATAAAATATATATATATATTAAATATGTTATGTGATTTATTAACCCTACATCACGGGTGGAAAGCTTCGAGTTAAGGACATGCGCAATCCTTAGACTTGACATGGAGGTCCCGGGTTGTTCCCTTTTTTTCCTTTTAATTACCCAATTCACTCCCCTCATTTTGCGTCTTCATGGTTTAAGAAAATATCTTAGCCAAGTTTATACTGTACCCCGCCGTAGTCACACCCCTCATCTCCTACGTAGCTTCTACGTAGAAAAAAAAAGTTTTTTTTTGAGTCCAGGCGATGGGTCTGAATTTATTCCAACAAAAAAAAAATCAATTTTTTCCTGCCTCTCCCACTCCCCACCCTCTCAACCCTACCCCCTTATTTTCCCAATCCCCATTTTCCGTGATTCCGTGATTCCGTGATACCGTGATTCCGTGATTCCGTGATATTCCTTACCAACCCCCCCCCCCAAAACCACAACCCCCCTTCTTAAAAAAATTTTTCCCACCCATTTTTTTCTTCCAACTCCTTTTTCCCGAAATAAGTTTCCGTGAATCCGTGATTCCGCGATTCCGTGATTCCGTGATCCGTGATATTTTTCTTTCTTCTCTTTTTTTAAATATAATTTTCTCCTACAAATCCTTAACATTCCCCAATATTTTTTTCTTCTCTCCCATTATTTCCCGTTTCCCCTATTTTTATAATTCACCCCAACTTCCTCCTCATAATTTATTTATTCATACCGAGAATTAACCGAGAATTTACTGTTGCACTCCCAATATATTCACTTCTTTTCATACCCCTTTTCTATTTATTTATAATTTCTTTAATATTTACCGTTTTTACCATGCGCTAAATAAATTCAAGGACTCTATCGCCACTGCTAGCATTGTACAAAATGTACATAAAATCTATCTTTTGAGCAGCCACCCCGGAATTTCCTCCTGTTTGCACTCGTTCGAACCGTCTCCAAAAAAAAGTATAATAAAAATATCCTTTTTGGAGAAAGCATACCATTTTTATCATGGTGAATACCGTATCTTCTGTGACGCAACCTCCAAAACCTCTAAGCCGCGTTATTTATTTGTATAACGCTTTTATCAGTAAGGGTATGGTCTGCTCCGTTGCGCAACTCTCAGAGGCCGCATTATCTATCTATATGTATTATATTTTTTTATCATTCCAAGCACCGTACGCTTTATTGCGCAACCGTCAGAGGCCGAATTATCTATTTGTATAGCACTTTTATCAGACCAGATCCATATTTTCTGTCGACTAATATTCAAAGGATGCCGCATGGTTTGTTTGTACGTTTATGCATGTATACATGCTGCAGCGGAATCAGCTGGTCTACGGGAGCCTGATCAACTCCCTAACCGCTCCGTCGGAAATCCACCAGACCAAGTGGAAAAAATAGTCAGGATTATAAGTGATTTGCTATCTATGCACTGTTCAGAAGCCTGTCTTCAAAGGCGCCACTTCAAATTGTTCACATTAATAGGCTTAAAGTGTATTTTAGCAGAGCGAAAGAACGTAGTGTTTCTGACCAAAATCAGCAACAAATTCGCACCCAGGCGGAAACACTACGGTCTACCGTTTCTCCACAAAGGCGTTCAGAGCGCCTCCAGAAAAAGAGCAATAGACACATTGTCTAGCTTCTTTTTTCCATGGAGAAGTAGCGGTATCTATCTCAAAAACAAACATATTTTTATCCCAGATAGATACAGTTGCTTCAACGGTAAGCTCACTTTTACACTTCTGTCCGCGACGCTGCGACATCCACAAAACAATTTCTTTGAATTGGCGGTTCAGAGAAAAAAACCCTCTCAAGCTGCTTCAAATTTTTTTACTACAAAATTACGCCCCTGTACTTGGCGCTAGGGAAGTGTCCCTCTCGAGTCAATGACTTGAAAAATCCTTGTTGTACAAATATACATGCAAATAATTCAATCTCAATTTCTGTACTCAATAGCAAAAACAAAATAAAAAAGTTTTGTTTTACTTATTGAAAAGTAGTTCAGCAATTTTCGTTTTTTTTAACCTTTGTTTGTACATTTTTTTTACAACATTCTGTACTGTATTTCCATTTTTATAGTTGATTTTTTTCCACTGTTGTATTTTTTTTCTTTCTTTTTTCATCAATCACAGTTATCTTCAACACATGTCACTCTAAATTCCCTTCAACGTGATAATCTTCATGCCATTCCATCAAATGGCACTGTTTCGCTCCAATCGCAGTTCAAACCATCCTCCATTCCACCTCATAGTCCATTCATTTTGCTCCATTGTTGCTCCGTTCCTCTTAGCTCGAGGACGAGCTTATACTTCCATGAAATGTAGGCAAGGGTCGTATTCCTTGATCCCCGAGCCGCATTCGAGACTTATCAAAATGGACGCCGCGAAGCTCTGTGAACCAGCTTCCCAACAGCAGACGAACCGATGCCATGAAACGAATGGAGTGGAAATACAACAGAAAGCTCGAGGACGAGCTTTTTCAACGAACGGACATGTCGAGCCCACGAGTTGATGTGGGCGGAGCCAGTCATCAGATGAGAGTGAGATGGCCTGGTGACCGGCGGCCCTTCCCCTTGGCTCTCATGAAGCCACGCCCCTTCTTGTGTACTTAAAATATTATTCATGTATTAAAGATAAAATATATATATATATATTAAATATGTTATGTGATTTATTAACCCTACATCACGGGTGGAAAGCTTCGAGTTAAGGACATGCGCAATCCTTAGACTTGACAGGTGCGAGAATAGAGATGGACACTTTATCAAACAGTCCTCGTGGTATACCTCAATGCAATGTCCAACCTCATTTTCGTATTTGGGTCGTTAAAATTCCACGTGGACCGCTTTCCCCAATTGGTCCACAAATTCAAGTACACTTCTGATCCTTAGGCATGGGGTCTTTGTCACCTTTGTGGCTTTTCTCGTAAATTGTAGGAATCGGTGCGACGAGGGGGTTCAGGACTCGTTAGCACTTAGGTAGCCGTTATACTCCTCGAGGAGCATAATACCCTGCGTCCGCGGCCGCCGATGTAGGCGACGCCTGCAATCGATACGCATTGCCTCCACAGTCGCCGCTGATCGCTGGTATTGGCGACGGCGGCGGCCGCGACGCCCCGCCCACAGTCGATGCGCATCGCCGGCGACGCGTGGTGCTACACTCCTCGAGGATTATAGCGACAGTGTTAATAGGTTGTTGCAAAATCAATGTCTAAATTCTGAAATACAAATTGTAGTGGCTCTCTGCTGAAGCATAGAAATGTTTCGACTGCATGTGTTCTTTTTATTTCACAGTTTGGTTCTGTCTCTGGGCATTTTTTCAAGAATCTGATCATCATTTTTGGCTTCTTAGGGAATGAATCTAAGAGAATTCGCGTGCAAAAATTTGTTTCAATCTAAATCATTGGCTTAAAGGCAGCACCCACGGAAATCCTCACTTTCGAAGTGAGTCGTTCTCCGTGTGGTCGGCTGCCAGACAATCACAATGGTAACTTGAACACAGAAAAAAGCGGCCTTTCTGTGGAGATACTGTCGTGGACACAGAGCCGAGCGTGGCCATTTTGGTGTCCGCCACGCCAGTTAACGCTATTGATTTGGCATGCTACGAGTGGTCTAGCCTAGTGTATCATGTTGTATAAGGAATATTGTACAGTGCAGGGTATGGAATGCACACCATCCACAAGAATTCGTGACGATACGCGCGTGTACCCTCAGCGGAAAACTCGTCCGCGCTGTGGACGCATGGTAAATAGCGCCTTCGTTTCTCGTCTTCCGGACTGTTTCACGCTGTTTCATCACTGCCAATGAGTTCATCGTCCCTGAAAACCTTGAAATTCAGCGAAATCTCCAACACGAAAATTTCCGTGGGTGCTGCCTTTAATCTTTGTTTCAACGCAGTGCAAATGAAAGGTAGTATTAAAAGAAGAAACTGGTGTAAGAAATGCTATTTGAGAAACCCAGATCTGAGACGTAAGAGCCAACGTTCAGCATAGCCGTGAATTTGAGATCGATGACGGCATTCTGAAGGCACTTGCGGAAGCTTTCACACAGCAACGGTTTAAAATCTCGAAGATGACATAGACTCCCGTCATGCACTTGTTTATGGCTGCGTAGAAGGAAACATATCCTGTAAAAATTGGGTCGTTCTTGAATTGCGCTGTAGTTGAAGTAAAAGTGTGATTTGATCCTCTCTAATTTTAAGCAACAAGCAAATTTAAGCAACATTCCTAAGTGAAGTAGGAGTAATTTCTGAAGAACGATATTATGCGTACTACATCAGAGTGTACGCTGCTCAGATCAAAACAAAGTTCTAAAACTCTTTCCGAAATTGGAGTTATCCATGACGTGACAACTATCTGACTATGTTCCAATAACCGAGATCATTCGCTGTCGATGTCCAGCCAGTGTATACAGCAGCGTTTTTTTTTTTCCTCAGAGAAATGATCGTAGAAATGCCTTTCAGTGGTCAATGAAAAAAGATACAAATTTCAATTCAAGCAGTTAACTTCCCATCTAGTAAGAGTCTTAGATGGCAATGCCTCTGTTCAAAACAGATTCGCCGATCTCAGAGGTTCCAAAGAGCCCATATTCACGATTTATTGAGGTGATAAAGTAGCTGGAAGGGGGCGAAGGAACGCAGGTTGGCTGGTTATAGCTCAATTGAAAAGTTTTTTTCCTAATGCGATTGTCAAAGTCAATGGTCAAAATGCGACCTACTATTCGAACTATGAGTGCTCGAATATTCGATCAATCGAATTTTGGCATTTTCCGAATAATTCGAATATTCGAATAACGAAAACTTCGGATTATTCGAATATTCGTTCGAAAATATTCGTTCGAATACCAATGTATAGTGGCCAATGATGCCCCATGGATATACACATGTTGCGCTGCTTCTGCTGACAGCTATAGGGAATTCTTGACGGAGTGACAATTGCAGGATCAGTACAAAGGCTACGTACGAACTGCCAAAAACCGCTCGCACGTAGTCTTTCAACTAAGAATTTGAACGGTTGGAAAGGATCAGCTCGCGCGCATATATGCGACGCCTCTATTCCAGGGCGAACGCCCTGTACACGGATTCACGAAAAAGAATGTGACNCAAACGAACAGTTAATTCTGGATCTGAAGATGCGCTTAGTCATGCTAGCCCTTTACTGACCACCTAGAATCAACCATTAGGTATCCTTTCAAGGTATGGAAAAACAGCAGATAGTTGGAAGATTGTTCTGGATAGTAGGAGTTCTCATTCGTGATTTACTCACTGATTTCATGGAAAAGTCAGCAAGCAATGAAGTGGGTGACGCGAGATGACGTATCCATTCCTCTTTCGTCCATGATGTCTGCATACCGAAGAATGCCATTCAATACGTTCAACGTCAAGCACATTCCCGCCTAATGAAGTTTTCTGCTTATGATGAGATTGTCGGAAATATTTATGCCGATGCTCGGCAAAAGTTCGAATTGGCAAATTTCATTTCTGGAACGCTCTCATGGGAACATTTTGTAAATGCCCTCTTGCTCTTTCCAGAGATATCCACTTAAGTAAAACATCAATCACCTTATTTGTTCTCTTGCACACCCATGCACATGTTCGCTTGGCTGTTCATTCCTCCATTCCTTATTCCTTGTTCTCGTTAGCGTGGGAGTCAGAGTCATTTATCGTTTTCCGAATTTTATTAGACCGGCAACGTATGGCCCTATATCGCAAGTTCTGGAAAATTGTTTGAATAAATTAGCGGTTTTCAAAATCTCATTCATACGTTATGAATGACTTCAGACTTGGTTCTTCCTTCAGACCTTCCGATATCTTTTCATTTCATTCTATAAATTAATAAGCACTCTCACACAGCACACCTTATGGAAGCAGTAAGTAAACCGAGAGATTTCGCTAGAATTGTCTGCGAATACGTTCAGATCTTTGACATGTTTTCGATACTCTGGCAGGATCCCATCAAATGCGTGAGAAATACCACGGTCATCGCCTCAGGCTGGTGATACCAATAATATTTTGCAGTTGTTCACAAGATTCCAATCTTTCGTGGAAACATCGTTCTTCGACTTGGCAGGCAGCCGTCTCTCACATTTGGTTGTTTCGCGAATTATTAGATTTTTTGATAGATCAATTGATTTGATACTTATTAATTATAATAATTAATTTTATAACCAATTAATTTAACATTTAATACACTGATAATTTATTTCTGAACATGAGGAGAAGGTTGTAGGACATTCTGTGCCTTTATTCATGGACATTCCCTGGAAAGTACCGGAGCCATGTCCAATATATTTGACTGTGGGAGGGAAAACATAGCAGGTATATATCCATTCTCACTCATTTTTATCCGCTATGCTATGCAATATAAGTCATCCATCTATGTGCTCATTTCTTGGCGCAAATGTGGTGCCTCGGTGAGAGTCAACTCAAAATGAAGAAGGAGTAGATCATGGATCGTTATCATGTGAAAATCGACCGGATAAAGATAACCAGCAAAGTGAGTGGATTTGCATATCCACGGATATTTTTTATTGGATAGCAGATTCTCGGAACCACTGTACCATATCCGCTAGAGCGTGTTTATTCGACTGGATAAAGCATATTGGGTACGGGCTCCGGTCTACCAACCCCCGGAAGTGGGCGAGTTTCACTGGTAAACATGGGCGAATTTTTCAGAAAAAAGTTTGAACCCCTCTGGGCAGAGATACGTGAAAGCTTGACCTCGAAAATTAACGGTGATTAGCGTTATCTTATATTATCTTATAGACCACGTAGTATTAGGAGACGCAGGATCTGGCAGTGGGTTTGCAAACCTAGTTTCGGTAGGTTATGCGTTGGTGAATCCTGGCCCTGAAAGCTAGTGGTAAGTATAACTGGGTTTGCTGGAGAGACTCGCCCACATCTACGACATCTACGAGTGAACGGGAAGCAGAAAACCTCTCCCTCAACCTTCATGAATACGAGCACTGAAAAATGTAGCCGGTCTAGAATAGGCTGGGTTTCGCGCTCTCGGTATTCTACCGCAGAGACTTTAATCTTGACACTGTTTTTTCAAGTGCTTCTGGCTGATTTAGGCCCTTCACTTTATCCCTGATGTTTTGCTAATGAATTTACACAGCTTAGTGAGGAAACCACTTTTTTCCACACCGCTATCCATCAAATATCCATGTTTTTGCATGTTTTCTGTCAAGCATTAATCCTGTCCATTTCTCCGTTCTTTGGGAGAGAAAAATTGATGGCCTTTTTTGCAGCATCGCGAGTCCACAATTTTCATTCTTCACTGTGGAACTTATTTTTGAGCCGACCATCAAAAACATTGGTAGAAATCCCAGCGGACTGGCAGCAAAGCAGAAACACGAGCACGCGCTTCTGCCGTCGGCCAGCAGGCACAATGAGCTATGGACCCCGAGGAATGACGTGTGGGTACTGAGCTGGGCGGGCGCTAAAAATAACTGCGAACGAATGCACGTGAATGCCTTGAAGGGATTACGAACACCACAATTGTTTCCTCAAACCGCTGAATTTCAGCTGTAGGTCTTCTTACTGATTGGATTTGGGTGACGTTTCAAAACTGGGATTCTTCCAGGAATTGTTGTGCGCTTCTCTCTTTTAGCACCTGACCAATTTCGGCAAATTGGATCGCGCCGCGCACAGCAGTTGCTTTCCATTTGCCACCGGAAACCAATTGGCCAACAATCAGAAATCACCATCTCCGTGGTGGATTCTTGTTCGTTGACCAATGTAGGAATTGGATTTCTATCGGGCTGAGCGTGGAAATTTGTGAGGCTGTTTCTCATTGTCAGCTGAACGTGAGCGAACTGCCTTCTACTTCTATTTCTCACCTTCTCTTCCTGTCTTTGGCGCCATTTGTCAAGGTCAATCAAATTGTCCTATTTCTTTCGGTTCTTGCACATGTGATCTACCTGGCATGGAATTCACGAAACGATAACCAAGCAAACCAACAATGGCCAGCGTGATTGTTCATCGTATAGTCTATGTAATGCCATGAGACACAGAACAAGTTGAAAGTTGGTTTGTTAGCCTGGTTTCGCATAGTTATGTGTTCATGAATCCTGGCCCTGGCTCTCCTGGAGATCCCTATGATGGATCACACGTGGGAGCGCACGCTTCCATAGCCCCCGTCGGGTTGATGGGTTCATCGAAGCGGTTCTTTTTTATGGACGTTCCACACTGTTGCACAAGCTTCTTGCCGTATGCATAGCTTGTTAGAAATGTGATATATGAGGTTTATATGAGGTTGCCTTTTTCTGCAATGAGAACTTAGGTAACTACAGGTCCTATGTTCGATAGTGTGCAAGTTCTTTACACTATTAAATTATGCCACCGCTGCCTTGAGTTTCCTCGCAATTCTGCAACATATATGATATGAATAATGGATGTATGTAATTGTATGTAATGTAAGCGGAGCCTCAGTGACCACATAACATTCCGACCAGTTTTGCAGACTATAAAGGAGTGGCTTATGTGCACTGAACAGAAATACCTCAGATCAGAGGACTCCTTACATACATTTATTACGCTGTTTAAGACAGACGTAAGATAGTTAAAGACGACATTTGAGACTAGTATCATGAATGGAAATCAGTATTTCTCAATACAATTCGGCATTAACCATTAACTCCTTCAGTCAATACATAAAGTTGAAACTGCACCATTACTTTGTTAATAGGAGGTTATCCTAGTGATGGCAAATCTTTTGAAGGAAGCGAGAGAGTTCAATGGAGGTGCATTCTTACTCAGAGAGAGATATGCCGCACCCGCTCGCACTGTGAAACTTCTAGCTCTAATAGAAGTTCGTGGGCGTCTATAAAAGATTTTGAATTCACCACCTCTGGTTATGGATGTTATCATTGAGAACAATCGTTAAGATTTTTCGAAGTTCCAGTCGTGTAGTATTTTATAGACCATATAGACATCAAAGAGGCGTCTTCTAGATTCAAGAGAAGGAATATTAAAATAACGATTCCTTGACATTGCATGGGGGATACACGAGTAAGAAAAGCTTCCTTTTCTAATGAGCATCTTCCTAGTGAAGCTATTTTGCACTCTTTCAATTTTTGCAATGTCTTTTTTCTTGTATGGACTGAACACAGTAGACCCGAATTCCACTAGGGAGCGGACGTACATTTTGAAGGCTCGTAAAAGTACATTTTGGTCAGTAGTTGAAAGAGCCTTAAATATTTGGAAAGTACGCATGTGTGCCTTGCTGCAGATCTTTGTGTAATGGGAAGTAAAATCAAGCTTCTGATCATAGTGAAATCCCAAGTCGGTAACAGAGTTAACTGTAGGCACTTCAACGGAATCATTATTGTAGGAGCCTAGTAAGTTTGAGTAACCAATCCTGAGATGATAAGTTTTACCTAGTGAAAGTGGTAACTGCCACTTCTTGGACCAATCAACCAAGCAGTTGATGGCATCTTGGACTTTATTCACATCCTCCGATTGAGTAATCTCTCGGTAGATCTTCACATCATCTGCGTATTGCATGCAACGGACTCCATTTCTTTGCAAAAGTTCTGGGATTTCGGATGTAAATAAATAGAAGGAATAAAATAGGAGACAGAACCCCGCCTTGGGGCACTCCACTACGGGCTTCCAGTACACTGGATAAAGATGTGTTGACTCTGACTTGAAATGTTCTTTCAAATAGAAATTGGGACAGCCAAGCGCAAACTTTTGGATGGAAACCCAAATTGTTAATTAAGGATATCAGTTTGCCGTGACTAACCCGATCAAATGCTTTCGCGAAGTCAAAATAGATGATATCGCAGCATGACCTTCTATCCAGAATATCTGACCAGTCATTGAGACACTCGAGTAGATTTGTTTCAACTGATCGTCCCGGAACAAAGCCATGTTGGCTAGACGGAATCAAGTCATTTGACCAAAGATGTGTCATAATGTGTTTTTTCAAGATTTTTTCAAATACTCTGCAAAAAATCGATGTTATGCTCACTGGACGATAATTGGAAACATCAGACGAAGGCTGCTTTTTGAGAATATGCGTAACAAGGGCATGCTTCCACAACTTAGGCACTTCTGAATACATCATAGACTGGTTGAAAATATATGATACTGGAAAAGCAATACTAGCCGAAATTTGTTTGATAAATATTGGGGGAAGATTTTCCGGAGTCATCGAATAAGACCTAGGAATTTTGCTGAGAAGCTCATATACGGAAAAGGTGTCAAAATAGGGAAAGTTGTTCATGAGATTTTTGATTACACGGCTATACCAGTTTCTGTTTCCATCATCCTCAGAATAGAAACTGCAAAATTCAGCAGCAAGTAGATTAGCTTTATCTTGATCGGTGATAGCAATTCTATCATCTTTTTGTAACTCATCTATAGTCGTTTTATCACAGAGTTTCCTTCTTAGGTAGGCGAAAAAGCTTTGTTTTCCAGAACTTATTATCTTTTTCTCTACATTGCGGTTGTATTTCATGAGACGCTTTGAGAAAGAGGCAGAANTAGCAATTCTATCATCTTTTTGTAACTTATCTATAGTCGTTTTATCACAGAGTTTCCTTCTTAGATAGGCGAAAAAGCTTTGTTTTCCGGAACTTATTATCTTTTTCTCTACATTGCGGTTATATTTTATGAGACGCTATGAGAAAGAGGCAGACAAATCCTTGTACTCCCGCCAATCTCCTGTTCTTTTAGCATAAGCATGTAAACATTCCTTATGTTCAAGCATTTTTCGAAGATAAGGTGGTAGGTTAGTTTTATGTGGGAATACATACGTAGATCCACGGCACGAAAATGTCTACAGCATGGTGTAATATGTCAACGAACATATTATATTTGTCGTTGACCGAAGAAAACGACTCAAAGGAGTTGATCCAGTTCACACTGGCGAGGTAGGTGTTGATTGCTTCATAGTCGCATTTGGCAAACGATCTACGATATATAGGATGAAAATCAACTCTTCCGCCTAATATATTGAAAGTGATGCTCGAGTGGTCACTGGTGCCAACGGGGGCATGAAGCAGGACATTGTTGATCAGCGCTGTGAAGCTTGCGAACAGCAAATCTAGTGTACTGGAGTCTCTAGTAGTGCTACTGATGTACTGAGTAAATCCATGACATCGAATCACGTCTCTAAAAGACAATGAATTTGAGGAATCATCCGAGTTCCAATCGATTCCTGGCATATTAAAGTCACCAACAAAAATAGTGAGTAATTCACATGAAGAAAAGTCACTAATTTTATCGCCCAACTGATCAGTTAAGATAGAGCTGCACGTAGGCGTTCTATAAACCAGTATCAACCTGAATGACAAATCATGGGAGGAAATGTCAGCAGCAATAATTTCATACCCGTCTTTAGTTGATTTAGAAAGTATGAGTGAGTGACGAATTCCCTCTCTAAGCAAAACTGCAACACCTCCACCCGCTCTCTCGCTGCGATCACATCGCAAAGTAATGCAATTGTTCAGCCATTCTCCAAACATAGTGGTCATGGAATGATGCGATTTCAGCCAAGTTTCCGTGAAGAGGTAGATATCAAATTTATCACCATATAACAAATCAATATGGACTGAGTTTTTAGGTAGTCATCTGAGTTTAGCATAGAAACAGGTTAAGAATAGCAAATTATCAGTTACACAGGGGCCCGAGGAAGACCGTTCAGTTTTCCTGGACATCCTTCGAAAAAAAATCCGGTTCTTTTCTCTAAAATCCAGAAAAGTCGCAATTAGACTTCAAATGTACCCTTGGTTGAGTATAGCATCCTCCTTCGCTTCCACTCTTTTTGTCGCGTCCTCGAGCGAGATNTCCCACGCCCCCTCCCGCCCACTTTCTGCGTCCGCCACTGGCTAGTAGAGATTCCCACAGTCTTTCAAGAATTTATGCAGTGGGGTTATTTCACGTGCTGAACACAAAAAATTACGTCTGCAACTGAACAAAAGTGAATTATGTGACAAAATTTAGTGGTCAGCACAGCAAAGAACCTGCTTCCAAAAAACTTGGGATTTTAAGAATGGAGTATATGGGTGCTTTTTTCTCCCTACTGTTTGACCAAGTACTCCTAATTTAGTGCTGCAGGAACATTCAGTTGCAGGCCGCTTAATTACTACAGTGGGTGTCAATGGCGGTGACCCGTTTGCGGCCTCGATAATAACGCGGCGCGACCGCGCCGCTTGAGCGAGAAACCTCTCCGGGACATCAAATTATGGGGTTTTCTTGATAGTCAGTTAGTTTTCTTATTAGCTATCATCAAATGTGATGAAAAACTATCAAGAAAACCCAGATACTCCACTGCGACGACTATTCTAGCGTGAGCGGCGCCGCCGCGGCCGCGTGCTTTTCGAGGCCGCAGACGGGTCACCGCCATTGACGCCCACTGTATGTCCCTCACCTCTTTTTCAGGATTCAACAGAAAAACAGACAGGAAACCTCTTCTGGTCCTGTACGAGTCCAATTCGTGGCTGCAACTGCCCCATTCACTTCAACTGTCAGTAAGCCGTACAAAAAATAAACAAGATGACACACCACTTCTTCTCGTTCGAGTACAATCCGCATAATTTTACTGAACAACAGCATGCTGAGCAACATGACCATGCTTCCCACGATATGTCGATCTGAACATACAAAAAAACCTCTGACCTTGCTCCAGAGCCATGGGGGTGCTGCCCACAGCACTCCATACAAGCATGGTCACGTGAGACTACACCAGGCTCGAATCGACCACAACACACGTGAATCCATGCGAAACCCATGCAGAATCCATGCAAAACCCGGTTTACAAACCATGTTGTGCATGGGATCTGCATGTCTTAATAGTGGGATTTACATCCTTCCATCCCATGCAAAACACGGTTTCTAGATTTCCTGACAAGGGAAGTGCACGAACTTAAGCTGCGATTTCGAAACGAGACATATATGGTAGGAAGGCTTGTCCCCAACAATGTTACAGGTTATACTTGAATTCTGCTAAATGGTTAATACAAGCTCAAAATTCCGCGTCGATGATTTCCTACCGCACTGACATTCAGCGCCTTCACTAACTGCGGTGCAGCTGGATGGCCGAGTGGATAGTGACGCAAACTTGTGGGCAGAGGCTCAATGGTTTGAATCCCATCTTCATGTTTTGTTTTGCAAACTTCCACTTCTAACATTTAACGGAATTCGGAGCTGTTCAGGAGGTAAATGAGCGATAACTACGAGCTCCTTTGGAAATAGCAGATAAATGTTCTATGCTGGGTATTAATGTGATGCCGCTGGTAAGGCAAAATATTCTAACATACGATATAATCTAATCGGTCTCTTTCTCATCATTAAACGATTGAAATGTTCGACTGCTAGCGCGTGGTTGCGCTTCTGCTAGCTAAATTTGGTAAGGGTGATGTCACCAACGGAACTCGCCAAGAGCGCAAGATGGCGGAGGCCTTTGAGAAGGAAAATAGAGAAATAGAGAAAAAGAGAAAACTTCGTATAGAGAAAATTTTTCTGTAGCTTACATAGTGTAAAATAACTAACTATTTACCTCCTGAACAACTCCAAATTCCCTTAAAAGTTAGAAACGGAAGTTTGCAAAACAAGACATGAAGGCGGGATTCAAACCCTCGAGCCTATCCCTGCGAGTCCACTTCACTATCCACTCGACCATTCAGCTGCATCGCTGGGAGCGAAGGCGATGTATTTCAGTGCGGTATGAACTCATCGACGTGGAATTTTGAGCTTGTATTAACCATTTAGCAGAATTCAAGTATAACCTGTAACATCGTTTGGGACAAGCCTTCCTATCATATATGTCTCGTTTTGAAATCGCAGCTTAATTTAGTGCACTTCCCTTGTGAGTAAGGCAGTGAACTATAAGCATTCGAAAATACTTTTTCCTTGAGTTGTGACAGAATTAACTAGTGCACCTGTGCACATCATAGTCTAAAACCCAAGATTTCCCTGAAGTCTCGGCGATGAAAATTTTCGTGGGTCCCGCCTCAAATAACATGGATGGAAAAAGAATTGGAAGATAAACCTTCCTCTCTTTATAATCTAGTTACCTTAATATTGATTGGAGCGCTTGTGAACGGAAGAGTAGATGTGCTGTTGAGAAGTTCAAAATCTTCGTAGTTCATGGCCTGCTGGACTGAAAAGGACCGATAGTGGTTATTCAGGACAGAAGGCAGCCATATGATTCCGACTAAAAGTGGTGAGAATATTTAAAATAGCAATTGAACTATATGTAACAACAGATAGTTATCACGAACAGAATCGATCTCCATCGTCGGCACTGAGGGGATTAACGAGATAATCGATGTTGTGGATGAATCCCAAGCTTCGTGGTTCGTTGTCTACCAACTGCGGAAAGGTATTTGCTTGTTCATGTATCTGTGGACCTTCACAATGTCAGCGACAGTCTCACCTGTGCACAGATCAGTGTCAGCCCGCCGTAGAACTTTTCGTAAACTGCCGTGCGATCTTTGTCTTCTGCCGACCTCGCCAGTGCGATCACAAAGCTGGTATTCACGACGTTCACCTGTTCTTGTCCTTTTGAGCAATTATACAAACCTCTCATTATGCTAGGGAATAGTCGCAAAGTTAGTGAAACATGTAGTTTCCAGGGAAAGTGATGGTCGGGAAAGGGAGTTGTGGCGGGGGAGGGGGAGGG
>JARK01001527.1:388695-406052 GCA_000688135.1 Ancylostoma ceylanicum
TTCGCCATGGTCCTTTATGTTTGGCACAGTATTTTCAGGGACAACGATTGACGCTCTACCTGTAGTCGTCCAGTGTTGTCCCTCAGGATTTCTTGAAATTCCATTGAAGTATGACCTCCAGCGGCGCGTCCGAGTCCAAACACGAACTGTGCCCCATATGCCCCATATTTAGACACGTCTTAATGAATTTTAGTGTTTCCAACGACCTAGAGTGTTAGTTAGCAATACCATGACTGTGAAAGATTCGCACAAACCGCAAACGCAAACCCTCTAGCGTAGAGATTAGCAGATGTAGTGGTAAAAATTTCTAAACCGATTATATCGCCATTTTAAAGGCATAAAGAGCTGACCAGAGCTCTGATTATGCTTGAATTGGTGAAGAAGCCATGAACTCAGCGGGATCGCTATGTCGGCAGTGTCACCAAAAGCTTCCCTTCTTTCATGCAGATCGATATCCGCTGCGAAGTTCCTAGAATTTTCTGGTCATCCCGCTGAACAGTTCATGGTGACTAGAACTATGTACACTCAGTGAAAGCGTGCTCAGTGGCCCGCGACACTTTGCTCGCGCTCCGAATAGCCGCAAATATGTACAGTCCTTGTCGAAAAGTTAGACGGAATGCGCGTGCGGTTCGGTGTCGCTACGACCCCGCCGCGGCGCGGCTCCCAATCGATACGATCCACCCCGCAAGGCATTTTTGTCATGTTTTTCGTTAAAAAAACGTTCTTTCGCGTTTCATCCTTGCAGTTTTCGCTCTCTACTCACTCTACTCTACTCTTTTGAATTGGTTGCGTCTAGTTTTGCAAAATATTCCATGTTTTTTTATCCCTTTCTATATTTTTCGCCCTAAATTGCTATTTTTTGCTGTTCTTTGCCTGTTCATAGTTGCATTTTGTTGTTTTGATGTTTTGTTCATCGTTCGCTTCTCGCATGTCGCTGTTTCTTCGTTTATCGTTTAGTAAACATGATCGGAAATCTATCTGAAACAAAAACATGAGCAAATAAACGAAGAAACAGCGACATGCGGGAAGCGAATGATGAACACAACATCAAAACAACAGAATGCAACTATAAACAGGCAAAGAACAGCAAAAAAATAGCAATTTAGAGCGAAAAGTATAGAAAGGAATAAAAATATGGAATATTTTGCAAAAGTAGACACAACCAATTCAAAGGTGAACAAAAACTGCTGTGCGCTACCCTAAAAGTGTAAAGAAATGAGAAGAGAGCGAAAACTGCAAAGATGAAACGCGAAAGAACGTTTTTTTAAACGAAAAACACGACAAAAACGCCTTGTGGGGCGGATCGTATCGATTGGGAGCCGCGCCGCGGCGGGGTCGTAGCGACACCGAACCGCACGCGCATTCCGTCTAACTTTTCGACAAGGACTATATATTCGGTGGGGCAGTGAACTTAATCAAGACTGTGCCTACCGGGAGGATATCAAGAAGAACACTGTTGTGAGCCCGGACTGATTCCTGAGACAGGAATAGCATGGAACCTAAACACATCTACAACGTACTGCGAATCATTCCTCATTTTCTACTAGACTAGCCGAATATGGATGCACCTATTGTTTTTGTATGGAACTAACACAGCACACTGTATTTTATTCAGTCAGTATTCAGCATTAGTCTGAACGAAAGTGTTGCGCATTTGCCGTCGATTTTTTGAATCTAGAAAAATTAGGGGGCGAATTATGAAAACCAAAATCAAGGGTGTCAATTGATCAATGGACCGCTTTAACTCGAGGATGGGAAGTCCTTCACCCGACCGAAGCAAAATATTTAAAAATTGCGACAAACTCAGAACTTAGGTGAGCCCCTATTTCGACTCAAAGAGCAGCAAAATTTTCAAAGTCTTTCATTTCCTACGTCAAAGACAGACGTCTAAGACAAACGGTCACTGATACTGATGGATATGTTCTGGATTGAGATGCTAGGCTCTCATGATTTCGTTTCATCCAAAAAACGCGCATTCATATTTCGCCAGGCTATAGCTCACCTCAAAAGGAACTCCTCTCTCGACGTAGGTCTGGATGATTCTGGTGCCCTTGTAACTTTGGAAGTCGCCATTTTCACATCTGAAGCCTTGATTTCAGTAGTGTTTTACGAATGGGTACAAAGAGTAACATGAGGACGGTTGTTAGTAGAAACTGATCACCTCTCCTTGTTATATTCTGTGCGTCGCAAAGCAGGATTCGCCATATGAAAAGTTGCAATTCTTTCGATATCAAGTAGTGTATCGCTGTGCGTGTGGGTGGGAAAATCCCTCCAAAATGGTCGGTCATAGAATGTCGCATCATGACCTTTCACTCCTTTCTTTCTGCAATAGAGCGCTTGTTTAACCTTCCAGTATTGGTGTGGTAAGCGAGAAACTTGATAAATATGGTTTTTTCTAGAAAGAAAATGAGATATGTTTCTCGAATACCAAACGGGATCGCACACCAGCTGATGCTGCTACATTTCCACTCTAATGCCCTTTCATCCCTGATATTGTGTTCGTTTTCTATCTACAGTCTGTTCCCTCAAACTTACACTGCCAGCCTCGCCCCGATCGAACAAAGCGGCGCGTGCGTGTTCGATTGGGGCGCGGTGTGAGGCCGATCGGCTGTTGCTGCAACAGCCTCACACCGCGCCCCAATCGAACACGCACGCGCCGCTTTGTTCGATCGGGGCGAGGATGGCAGTGTAAGTTTGAGGGAACAGATTGTATGTTATCTGTTTCAAAGTTCTTTAAAGGTGCGCACACTCGTTCAGAAGAACGGCCGCGACGACACTCCGCCCATAGTCGCCAGGCGCCTTTGTCACAGTCGCCAGCGATGGCGACGTGGAGGGCTATGTCCACGCGGACTATGGCGGCAGTCAGTGCTATGAAATCGCTCCAGCGTCAACTCAACTACAACCAAGTGAATGCACGTGTCAGATCTCCACCTTGACAAGAATCACAACTTTTTGGTATATTTTGCGTGTATGGAAGTGTCTTTTATGAAAAAAGTGAAAGCTGCAGTGAAAGATAAACAAGCTTTGATGGATACCGCTGTTTCAACCGTTATATACAGTCTGTTCCCTCAAACTTACACTGCCATCCTCGCCCCGATCGAACAAAGCGGCGCGTGCGTGTTCGATTGGGGCGCGGTGTGAGGCCGATCGGCTGTTGCTGCAACAGCCTCACACCGCGCCCCAATCGAACACGCACGCGCCGCTTTGTTCGATCGGGGCGAGGATGGCAGTGTAAGTTTGAGGGAACAGATTGTATGTTATCTGTTTCAAAGTTCTTTAAAGGTGCGCACACTCGTTCAGAAGAACGGCCGCGACGACACTCCGCCCATAGTCGCCAGGCGCCTTTGTCACAGTCGCCAGCGATGGCGACGTGGAGGGCTATGTCCACGCGGACTATGGCGGCAGTCAGTGCTATGAAATCGCTCCAGCGTCAACTCAACTACAACCAAGTGAATGCACGTGTCAGATCTCCACCTTGACAAGAATCACAACTTTTTGGTATATTTTGCGTGTATGGAAGTGTCTTTTATGAAAAAAGTGAAAGCTGCAGTGAAAGATAAACAAGCTTTGATGGATACCGCTGTTTCAACCGTTATATNGGGGGGGGGGGGGGGGGCACGTGAAAGACCACCGTTTTGGGAACCCGCACAGGAGATAAAACTAACAAAACTTCCAATCATAATGATAAATAATTAATAAGAGTTGTTCAAAAGTAGTAATAAAAATAAATGATCAAATAATATACTAACACGAAGTTTTTACTTATTTTGCGAAGTAATTCCAAAAATTCGGCGCCCCGGGGGTGGGGGAGGGGGGAGGGGCTCCGTCCGCCACTGGTCCATATGCATCTACGAGTCCACATCTTATCCGTACTCATCTGTGCTACATTGGACGTTGCACAGGCAACAACGGCGGTAGCCCTCAGCCCCTGCATTTAGGGCTGCAACATCTGAAACATTTGTGCCCTCTCTTGTTTGTGTTCTACCTAATAGGGTTCTTGAGGTGTGGCATTATTTCTGGACACCGTATAATATAATAAGATATTGGGACATCAACTTCCGGATTAATGTTCCCTTTTAAGACAATTTTTGAGGTTTAGCCTTTTTGCGCTTCTTCTTTTGCGTTTAGTCACCTTCCTGCTTTACACATTTGCTATGATACATATTCTCAGTAGAAGCTCTTGCCTTTCTTATTCAGTTCAAATTTTGAAACAGATGGTGCCTTGACATTATGTCGAATATCACCTGTATGAATGTCCCATAAATATCTCACCATTGTCGTTCCGTTGTTATAGGAATTTGATAAAAATACCAAATTCATTAAGCTATTCTCGAGAAGTTTGAACATGCACATTTCCTGCTCTGATAACTGTGCAGAAGCCAGAACAGCGTAGTACATCGAATACAAAGCGTAGCGGCACCTTTTCTCAGTTGCTGCCATCCTACCCTCAATTGCTGCTGCAGAGAAGAAAGTTAGTGCAGCAATTGAGGGGAGGATGGCAGCAAAAATGCCGGTAGCCTTCACACTCTACGTATTACATCATACATGAAAACATCATAGATACATGATACATCATAGATGAAAACCTTTTCTTTGATAAATACTGTAAAGAAATCACGGCGAAAGCACCTAGGCAGATTTACTGTCTTTTCAAAGCCCTTTGAACCAAAAATGTAGCAATAATGATTAAAGCTTACAAAACCTATGTTGGACCAATAATGGAGTATGGGACCACCATATTCAATCCTCACAAGAAAGCTCTAATTAATGTGATTGAAAAAGTCCAAAACAATTTTACAAGAAAGCTCATAATCATTATAGAACAGTGGGTTTCTCAAACTTATCATACCAGAAGATGCCATCTTCAAATATTAGGAACAAATTATATCGTTTACAGCCTCTGTATAAAAGAAGGAGACGAAATGATCTCCTTATTATGTATAAAATCCTGCATAGTCTCTGTGAATTGAAGTCTCTATTTTTACGCTATGCGTAGCTCCATCAAAGGAGGTGGAACGATAAAGCCGCATATAACTACAGCGAAAACAGCACTACGACAGAATTTCTTTACTCACAGGGCTCTCTCCGATTACTTGAAGTTTAGCAAAAACAAAAGAGTGCCAGTGAAACTTTCCCTTTACAAAAGGGCAATTGGCGAGTACGTACCTGGACAACTAACCCAAACTCTCGAGGTTTTCTGCTCACCAATCCTTAGTATTTGATAATGACATGCTTGTACTTGAATATGATATCAATTGATTACTTGTATTTGTACTGTGTAATGTACATATTCACGTGGTTAACCCATGTAATAAATAGTAATAATAATAATAATAATAATAATTAATTAATTAATTAATTAATTACGCTGTTAGGAGTGTATTCCTGTTGCACAGTTACCCAAGAACGATTTCTCCTCTTTCAATAACTGTAACCAGTGACATCGTTGCAAATGACGTTTGTGGTGATTTCGTAGTGTTCCACTAAAAACACCTGCGGTTGACACTTCCCACAGAAGGCGATGTTTTGCTGTTCACATTGGCTGCCCTCGCTTTGAACAGTTTCAGCCAGGATTTACGTTGTTATCTCAAAACCCTGGCTTATGCAGCGTCAAATCCTGGGATTCCCAGGATTTTGTTACAATTAATATGATACATCCAGGAACCACGCTTTTTATCCGCAGTAATCCAGGATGGGTCTGGCTTGAGTGGGTAGTCTCCCCTTAGTTTAAGACATCTCGTTCATTCACGAAATGTGGCCAGGAAATCTCGCTACAGGTGCCGCCACAGCCTCCCTTCCCCGGAATCTGTCGTTAGTTATAAAAATACCTTTTACTTTTCCGATAACTTCTTTCTCGAAATTCTGGCCTTTTGGGTCCCCCAAGCGCGACACCAGCGCACTCCTCCCCTCTCCGCTCTTGCCAATGCTCGCAGAGGGTTATTTTTTCCCTAATTCATAACACCTAGTGCGCACAGTGAGAACGGGCATCTCCTATAAACTAATTTATCCAAATTTTCCTTTCTATCTCCTATCCAGTTATTGAAATTTACCCAGTTAGTGACTCTATGCCGCTGTTTTTCCTCTTGAAATGTCAGGACGTATTGAAACAAAGTGAAGAAAACCTCTGGTCTCTCAGCTGAATTGTTTCTCGAGATCAGTATATGTATATTATGACATGTACATATGGTCACCGAAGTACTCTACACATCTCGACTACCTTCTGAAACTCTGGGCTTGATAGAGCCATTACATAGTGGCGACTTTCTTTTCTTTTTTTAAACTTTACTTCCCTACTTTCATGCGCGTCTCTTTTGGCTTTCTGCAGATTCACCAGTTCCAGTGTTCCAGCAAAGCTGGCGCTGCATATGATATTGCAGGATTTCAGACCTCCAAAGGGTAGAATATTTTATTGCCCCGCTCCTTTACTGTGTGCCCGAATGTTGGCCGCTTTTTAACACCAACTTCAATCTAATGTTTTCGAATAGAATGGATAATCTATCGTATTGCTGATTCTAAAAAAACCCACAACCAAGTCTAGGTTCCCACCTCTAATGCTGTTTTTTGTTCAAAATATGTTTCAGAGGTCTAAAAACAGAAACTGCGCTGATGATTCCGAAAGTCTTGCGTAATGGACGCAAGTGAAATTGAAGGGTGAGTGAGGCAGGGGGATGGGTGGGATACCACCGAGCTAATGTAGACTTGGGCCGTGGTACATGATGACAAGGAATGCGATTACCTGTAGAGTAATTAACTTTGTCTCTACCTACATCTAGTACGTGTTATATCCGCGACTACTAGAATAGGCAATAACTGTACTCTTCGTGTTAGACATTCAAATCGAATCAGCGCGCGAATTTCTATGAATTCTTGTGGTTGAGTAGATTTCTGGCATTCCTGATGGCCAAAGAAGCTGAAAATAGTGCAACACTTTGACCTTTACCACCTATTTTGGACAATGAGTCTTAGGATTTCTGTTGAGGGAACCATTGAGAGATATGATTAGTAGAATTTTTGTGTGCGGGAGTGGCATCACTCCCTGTATTCCACCGCTGGCATGCGCGGATTTATAAAAGAAAACCGCGAATCCACCGCGGATTCGCCTCATACCGCGGATAACGCGCGGGAAGTTGAGAAATAGTATGTACAAAATAATTTACGCTGTTCAAATATGGCATTCTGTTTAAGTTGTTACCATCGCAGAGGTGACATACAGTAGCGGTCAATATGATATGATCAGAGGCACTGTCGAGGACAGAATCTTAAACTATAACTCAACTATGGATCGGGCTATTTGGATGAAATTTCAGGATGTGGTGAGGGTTTAAGTGTCCTTTCTTTCCGCTGCTCGGCATTGACGCAAACTGCTTGCAAGCAGAACTAGCACGTTTCAAGTGAAAATTCACTGTTTTATTAACATTATGGTTTTTCGACTGTATCGCGACATCTCAGCTCCGGAAGAGATTATTCTAAATCCTATCGCAATGGAGCGATTTGCTATATAAGTTGCGTTCTATGGTTCTCCCCTTTACATAAAAAAGTGGGCCTGTCAAAAAAGTCGTGTAAAAGTGAGAAAAGAGAATTTTTTTCACAATTCCAAAGAAAAACATCGATCCCGATGTGGAATATTTCTATGATATCCACTACTAGCAACTACTCTGATATTCAAATAAGAACTGCATTGCTGTTCATATGCTTAAGATATAATTAAACCGATTTTTCGGTGATTTCGATTATTTAATTTCATCCTCCCGTTTGAGCAGCAAAGGAAGCGCGGTAATAGCATTATGGTGGAAATAATAGACGAATATGTGCTCAATGTGTACCAACTCTTCCTTTCTCCCAGTAGTCAATAGCTGGGATGCTATACAAATTCTACGAAATCCGAGAAAGGTAATATTTTCAGGCGAAAAAGTTCAAGTAGAAATCGAGTAATTTCCAGTAGAAATCGAGAGAATAGACTTTTCGAGTAGAAATCGAGACTTTTCTAGAGAATTCTACTCGAAAAGTCTAGAAACCAGGAAATCTCTAGAAATTAGTCGATTTCAACCCGAAATTACCAGAGCGATCAGAGTCTGGAAATTTCGAGTAGAACTCTACAGAAAACCTCTCGGATTCTACTCGAAATTTTAGACGGTCTAATTTTTAGAAAAGAAATAGTGAAACAATTTTTTTTGGATACGGGGCTCTAAAAACACTACAAGTAGGGGGTTTTGGCAGCGCGAAAACTGGTCCCCGATCAATTTCTGGCGTCATGATAACGGAAAATGTGGGCAATTTTTGTGAATATGTTGATGTTATCCCTACTACTACTTTAGTATCAATTTCCAGCAGTCGTGCGCGTCGTTGAGGCCAAAACGAGAACTGGTCCCCAGAACATTTAAAATCGGATCTTCGTGAATATTACATGCAATTCACACGCAAAGCGTGCCGCACTCAAAATCATCCTTTTTTCCAAAAAAAAAAAGATTTTCGGGAAACGAGAACTGGTCCCCATGTATGTTTGACATCGTCAGTCATAGGAATCGTGAGCATCTTAACGTGTAACGCCGATATCATTGATCTGAGGGACTTTCGGATTTTTTTCAATTTTAAGAATTTTCCCATGTTGAGCGTAGTGTGCACAACTGCTTAATGTACGGCGCAGCTCCTATGGCATAAGCGCGAGATGGGGGAGCCCACTCATAGTGAACTCGTCTGCATTCGTCCGCAAATGTTGAACGCGCATCGCAAAGCGATGTTGTAGATCCAGTTTTTGGTGGTGTGGCAGGTCCGAGGACGACCATGCCACACCTACCCGGGGGTCCGGGGTGGCCCCCGAGTTCCGAGAGGCATTCCATGGAATTCCAGACAATCTCCATAAAATTCTAGAGCTTTTCTAGAGATTTCTAGAGCTTTTCTAGAGAATTCTAGAGCATTTCTAGAGAATTCCGGAAGTTTCTGTAGAATTCTGGAGGTTTTCGAGAGAATTCTTGTGTTTTTCTGTAGAATTCTAGACTTTTTCGAGTAAATCTCTAACGAATTCTATAGATAATTACCCGAATTCTACTCGAAATTACCCGATTTCTACTTGAACTTTTTCACCAGAGTTTGAGCTCAATAATCCATGTTAATTGAAGCTGTATCAGTGGTAAGCTGCCATTGGAAAGCGCTCATGGAGTTACAGTACATAGTAAAATTTGGATCAGATAGCTTGACCCAGAAGCGAGTTATAACAAAAGATTCCCTGGTCAATATGGCTCTGATCATATCATTATGACCGCTACTGTAGTAGATTTCTTTCAAAGCCAAAACCGACTGGAACCTACGAAGCTCTTCAGTGAATTTTGGAAAACGTTGAGTTATCGGGGATGATCCAGTACGATTCAAACAGATAGTTATTGTTCTTTAATATCAACATTTTAAAACAACTCAGGTGCTCACTTTCAAGTAGAATCCGAGAAATTATCCAAAGAAGTCAGGGGTCGTGACGTTTTCAGAAGAATCCGTGAATATTCTGGAAAAAAACAGCGAGTCCAGAAAATTCAAGTAGAATTCTGTAGAAAAGTACCAGAATTCTCCTGAAACGAGGATTTTTCAGGAGTTCAGAAAAAATCTGCAGATTTTCTAAAGCAAATATTCAGAATTCTCAGCAAGTTTTAAACTTCGAAAAATTCCTGGAGCACTCAAGCTTGCATTAGAGTAGAGACCCACTTCATATGCGTCTAAGTAGCTGTAGAGTACTATTTATAAGCTTCCAATAAAGCTGTGCTGGAAAACAATCATTCAGGCACGACCCCGACCCCACGGCTCGAAATCTTCTAAACCAAACCAAGCATTCATCCAATTTTTGAAAACAAAAATAGCTTTAAAAAGAGAATTCTGGAGATAGAGGCTCTCCACAAGATGATTCTTCATTTCTAATATTTACGTACATACTATGGAAGAATGCTCAAATAAAGTTTTTTAGACAACGTTCAGAACTTTTCACAACAAGGTAATCGCCTGAGTTGTTGCTGTGGAAATGATGACTAATGATTGAATTAGATCTGTCCGAAGGTTGAGTTAGGCAGACTACCAGATGAGGAATGAATTTCCTCTACTCTTGAATTTTTGAACCTCTATTCGATGGTTTTGTTCTCGTGAGTTTTCGGCTTCAATGCCTCCTTCAGACCTTAACGTTCAGAAAAATTGCAAAACAATCTAATACACAAACGCGATCTCATCAACCAACAATACTGTGCGGGCAGGACGTTGATGATGACTTAGCTGCCAACACAGCAGTGCACCTATGCAGAGAAATCTCACTGGGAAAGAAACACAAGAGCGTGGGACAGGGATGGTGGACCTCACCCTTTTTCTGTTCCTAGCAAAAAAGTAAGGGGGCCCAGAACGAGGAAGTCTTAAAAGAGAGAGAGAGATCTAATCATGTGATCAGCCGCAATATTTCTTTCAGCTTGTCCCTGTTAGTTCTCCCCGGCTCGTGGTTTCTTATCTCTCTAGCTGAATTTCTTCCAAAAACCATCAATAAAAGTATACGGCTCCACTGTTTTCTTCGATGACTCCAAAGTTTTGTCACCAGGGACAGCACTAGCTAAAATAAAAATCATGATTGACTTTTTGCTGTTGAGTTCTCTTTTGATTAAGCTTCAATTTCCGAATTCTGGCAAACAGTGCAGCAATTCTTGGCGGGTACATTGAAGTTTTTATTTTTTCAATATGTATGCAATTTTTTTCCTCCAAGCCTAGCTGTTTTTGGCCTCAAGAATTGGATCTGTAAGAAGTTTATCGTCCGACTCTCTATACATAATTGGTTTATTTGCGGTTCTTTCCTATGAAAAAGCTCGTAATTTTAGACGAAATCGTGGTAATCAGTATGCCTCATCATTCTGACGAACTAACTGGTTGACGGAATTTGAAATTCTTGTCATGAATCGAAATTATCAGAGCTGGAATTTCTACAGTCTTGGTACAGCCCCAGCCGGACAAGTTTCAACTACACCATGTTTGTTAAACATGTTGCTGATACTGATGCAAAGGGTATATAAGCCTACTGCAGGGTGGGAGAGCCTCAGTCTAGTCTCCGCTTAGGTGGAGACTAGACGAGCCCTACGGGACTTGTCTGGCCAGCTGAGGCCCGGTGGACACCGTGGCCCGGCGTTTGGTTGGACGAGATGCGTGGGTTGCGTCCGGACGCGGCGTGGATGTCAAATTCCGTCGCGCGACCGCGGACCACCCTGGGCGCCCGGCGTACAAAGCGCATGTACGTTCAGGCATTTATGGTTTCCCGTCGCAACAGTGCCCTATAATGTGAACGTACAAGGACACGTATAACATGAATTCACATGTGAGGTGACGTTGAAATTTCTGAAATTTGCTGGAGAATTCTTGTTATCATCCAATGATTTCGGGAGTTTATCTAAAGAATGCTAGAATATTGGGAAAGTTTTCCTAATGAAATCTTGAGATAATTAAGCAGAATCTTCTTGAAATTACTCGGTCTAGACTAGAAAAATTTCACCTGAGAGGCTCTGATGAAAAAGTTCACGTAGAAATCGAGTAATTTCGAGCAGAAATCGAGGAAATAGACTTTTCGAGTTGAAATCGACACTTTTCTATAGAATTCTACTCGAAAAGTCTAGAGACCAGGAAATCTCTAGAAATTTGTCGATTTCTACTCGAAATTACCAGAGTCTGGAAATTTCGAGTAGAACTCTACAGAAAACCTCTCGAATGCTACTCGAAATTTTTAGACGCTTTAATTTTCAGAAAAATAATCTGGATTAGAAACATTCAGAGGAATAACATTCAGAGGGAAAATATGGACAGTGCAAAAATTTTTTGGGAGAGGGGAGAGCTTTGAAAACTCCAAAGGTAGGGATTTCAGCAGCGCGAGAACTGGTCCCCAAGCAATTTCTGGCTCCATAATAGCAAAAAATGTGGGCAATTTTTGAGAATATGTTGACGTTATCCCTATAACTACTTCAGTGTCAATTTCCAGCAGTCCTGCTCGTCGTTGAGACCAAAACGAGATCTGGTCCCCAGAACATTCAAGGTCGGATCTTCGTGAATATTCCATACAATTCACACGCAAAACACGCCGCACTCGATATTATCGTTTTTTTTTTCCAAAAAAAAAAAAGATTTTCGGTAAACGAAAACTGGTCCCCAGATGTTTTTGCTCTACCAAACGAAGAGTATAGAGAGAGAGATTCCTACAGTCATGATCCTTTTATCGATATCGTCACCTTGGCTTCGTTTTTGCATTTGTTGAGCGCCAAATCAGCTGATGCGAGAACTGGTCCCCGCATCCCTTAAAGTTCGTCTTATTGCAGATTTCGCGCACAGCTTACACAGCAATGCTGATTCTATGAAATTCGCAGAATTCTCTTTACAGAAACGCTTTGTTCGGTGAATGCGAGAACTGGTCTCCAAGCATTTTTGACATCGTAAGTTATAGATATCGTCAGCATTCTAAAGTGTAACGCTGATATTATCGGTTTGAGGGACTTTCGATTTTTTTTTCATTTTTAAGAATTTTCCCATGTTGAGCGTACTGTGCACAACTGCTTAATGTACGGCGCAGACCCTATGGCATGAACACGAGGGGGGCTTCCTCGTGAAGAATTTGACGTGGAACCGGCGCCCGACAAGGGATTTCGGGTGCGGAAGTGGAGTTTCGTGAACTACGAGCGAAGGAGTGCCCCGTGGGCACGCGGGAAGTTGACCTGCGCGCCCCGCATATGGTTGAGGGCGGGGCGCGCGCGCGGGAAAAGTTACAGAGGCCTGGGATTAGGATAGTAGAGCCATTCCGGCTTGTTCTGCGTTACTGAGCGGTCGTCTAAATGGAAGACTCCTTCGACATCAACGCCCAAGCTACTGCTGTTCCACTCGAAGACCATCACCCACTGCGAAGCCGTTCCAACGATCGTTCAAGTTTCATGGGAGGATCTCAACCGCCTAATGGCTCAAGGAAGCGCCCCATCTACTTCAGCCGTCTCCGTGCCGACTACGCAGCCCAGGCACAGTTTCACTAAGACTGGCTTGGCCAGACAATACGAGCACAACTGTGAAGTTTTTGACCTTCTTTCTCCTGTTGCAGCTTTAGCGCCCGAGGAACAGGATGTCAAGAAGACCCTCGACCGAGCATTGGAACTGATCCGTCAGAGGAACGAGTTGCTGGTAGTGGCGGACTCAGACCCCGCCGTGTTTGCCTTTGTAGATCAGAGGAAGAAGGCGGAAGAACTCGAAACTTCCAACCCAGTGTTAGCCGCGTACTTTAAAGAGAAGAAAAAAAGAAGAACCCAAGAAAGTATCGATTCGGAGCCAGACGTGGAGGTTACGGCGTCCATCTCCGTACCCCGCCACATTTCAGCGGCCCTTTCGGTATGAGAGGTCGGCCTGGGGACCCGAGCCTCTCTTCCACCCGCCCATGTTCCAGTATGGATTCCAGCCTAGACCGGACCCACAGCCGCAAGGAGCGTTCCCCAACGTCACTCAGAGGAGGCAAATGTGCTATTCATGTGGAAAGTTTGGCCACTTTTTCAGAGACTGTAAATTCAACAAATCCCAGTCGCAGTGGTAAATTTATAGCTGGTGGTCTGCATTCAAAACTTGATTTTTGGTTCAGTTTAGGTGTTTCTAGTTTAGTAAGAAAATCCCTTTCCCACGGTTTTTTGCCAGATGTCCTCACTGAACCGAGTGTAAATTTTTGTTGTGGTAATCGTCAATCCGCTCTTTTTCATTCAGATTTCGTCACAACGGAGGTCGCCAATTTAGTCAGTCCAGGAGCGGTCAAACGTGTGTCGTCAAATGAAGAAATCAGGATTAATCCCCTCATGGTTGCAAAAGGTAAAAAACTGCGCCTAATACTTGATCTTTCTGATCTGAATAGGTGTCTGAACCTTTTCCGTATCAAGTACGAAGATTTGTCAGTAATGAGGGATGTCCTCCCTCAAGGTGATTTTATGAATAAGTTTTATCATCGACGAATCGATGATCCTTTCTGTATCCTAAACCATCAGTCCTATCGTACCTCATGTGGAGTGGGCGGGGCTGACCCGCATTATGCTGACGATGATACTAACTAGTCAGAACGATGTTGCAAGCCGCACAAGGCACACTCTTCTCATACATCTCTTCTCGCATACTCTCTTGTACAGTAATAAGTATCAAATCCACTGAACCACCTTATATTGCACATTCGGACGTTCTAAGTCCAAGAGTCTAAGGCGCCACCATACGCCAAACAAGTCGCCACAAGTTTGATCTCAAGTCTGGTTATGATCATCTTATGATCCACCGTAGTTTTCAAAAATTTCTAGGTTTTTCATGGTTGGGTTACAATTATGTTTTTTGCGTATTACCTTTCGGTCTTTCGCCGGCCCCGTTCATCTTTACTAAACTTTTTCGCCCATTACTTGCTCATTGGAGAAAACAGGGGGTGGGTATTGCCATTTATCTCGATGACGGCTTAATTTGGGGCAGTTCCGCACGCGAGTGCGAAGAGAATTCCGCTATAATTAGACGTGACCTGAGTTTTGCCGGCTTCACTGTAGCCGAAGAGAAGAGTTCCTGGCTCCCATGCCAGAAGATAGTGTGGCTAGGCCATGTAATAGATTTAAGAGAGATGTCAGTTACTCCTGAGAGGAAAGTAAAAGCTCACAAAGTCCTCAAAGAGTTGTTGAAGTCTAAGATTCCATCATTGAGAGACCGGCTTAGGTGGTTAGGTATTTCAGCGTCGTGGCACTTGGTGTTGAGCCAGAATTTGAAAAGGAGTAAAAAAGCGGTGGTATCAGAGGTCGCCGAAAAAGAACGGAATGGTGCTCATTTAAACTTTCGCTGGTCGTTATCCGCAGAGGAAAAGGCTGAAATTTCAGGTTGGTTAAGTTATTTAGCAAAGGACGAAAGGGCTCCACTGCAAAGTTACGTGCCAGATTTTATGTCAGATTTCGCTGTCATCTCAACTGACGCGTCCGATTCGGGTGCAGGAGCAGTTTACCATAGGAGTGGTGCCCCTAATTTAGTAGCACATTGTCCATTACCACATTATCTTTTATTAGCCTCTAGCTCAGCGCAAGAGCTTTTCGCTATTTTCACTGGGCTTTCTTCTTTCACTACATTTCTTCACCATCGCACGGTGGTAATTCGAACAGATAGCCAAGTAGCTTCTATAATTTGTAAAAAAGGTAGCACTAACCGCACTTTGCACGCACTTGCGTCCAATATATGGGAGGTTGAAAAGACTTGCAACATCGATTTAAAGGTTGTGTGGGTCCCCAGAGAACACAACATGGACGCAGATATGGCATCACGCCTTCTAGATTTGGACGACTGGTCCGTTTTTTGGGATATTTTCAAAAAACTTGATTCAATGTGGGGCCCTTTCTCTGTAGAGTTGTTTGCCAATGAACGTAATGCTAAATGTTCTACTTTTGCCTCCAGATGGTACAGTCAAAATGCCACTACAGTGGACGCTTTCAGCAAGGAATCGGAGCGGCTGTGGTCCGCCGGAGTATGCTGGTGGGTTCCCCCTCCTACCCTTATTACGAAGACCATTTACTGGGCTAGGCGCCTCAGAAGTAAGGGGGTTCTCGGTTTTCCTTTCTGGCAGTCTAATATTTTCTTCTCCTGTCTTAGAAAAGGCAATGGATGGATTCCGGAGATAGTAGGACTTTTTTCTCTGTCTAAAGGGTCTCCCGTCTTGGAGGAGGGCTCTCATGTTTTTACCTTTTCTTCACCTCGGTTGGATTTTGATTTTATGTTCGCGCTTATCGACTTTTCTATTCCCCTCTAGCTTTACTTTTCCGATTCGCGAGTAGTCCATGAAACAGAGGTTTTGACGCAGTATATCGGAGTCGAAAGTGGAGTTTCGTGGACTACGAGCGAAGGGGTGCCCCGTGGGCACGCGGGAAGTTGACCTGCGCGCCCCGCATATGGTTGAGGGCGGGGCGCGCGGGCGGGAAAAGTTACAGAGGCCTGGGATTAGGATAGTAGAGCCATTCCGGCTTGTTCTGCGTTACTGAGCGCCCACCCACCCACCTCTTTTTGAGTAAATGTTTGCACTCTCGCTTTCAGGTCCTCGATGGAAATCTCTAGACAGTACAGCGGATCTGGCCCATATGAGCTGTAGACAGGACTTACAATCTGCACTTCAGAGGGCAGCTCAAGCAGCAGTGGCGCCCTCCACCTTGTCGCGATACAATTCTATCAAGGCCCGCTTCCTCAGCTTTCTGGCTCAATTTCAGTTTCAGCCAGAACATTTGTCTAAATATCGCAACCTCTATCTCGCCCATCTTGTTTGCGCCAAACAGTTCAAATGCATTCCGGTGGCTGCGGCAGCCCTCTCTTTCTTCTATGGACCGCTGGAAAGAGGAGATCAAGAAGTGCAACAACTTATTTCTAATTTAGCACCAGGAAGCAGCACCAGTCATCCATCGCACCAAGGCCACTGCAAAGGCTGTAAACCTCATCATCCTGTGGGCACTTTCAGAGGGTTCTCAAAAAGCCATAGTTATCGCAACTTTTATCATGTTAGCTTTTCTTGCTTTCCTAAAGGTAAGCGAAGTAGTTAGTATTCGATGGGAGCATATTTCAATCCAGGAAGACGGTACGTGGTGGCTACATATCCCTAAATCTAAAACGGATCAGGCAGGGGTAGGGTCCACAGTCGCATTTCGGATGGAGGAGGACCATATGCGGCTATGGGATGCATTCACCTCGTTACCATCATCGTCAGCTGCCTCTTCAGCATTCATCTTCACTAACCACTCAGGGAAGACCTTCTCCACTTCTTTTGCGTCTAAGTCTATCAGTTGGGCCCTAGATAAAGCGGGTCTGGCCCACCTGCATCTCACCTCTCATTCTTTCAGAGGTGGTGCGGCGACAGAAGCAATCCGCAGAAGAGCTCACCAAGAAGACGTCGAACGAGTTGGAAGATGGCGCACAACTTCGGCTTCCCTTTCATACGTGGACCCTACCCCACTTCAGAAATAACGAGTTCTCGGAGTCTTAGCAAATATTGGTGCCTCCATTATTCATATGCTTGAAGTTCAGCTATTTTGTTCCATTTTGACAGCTCTTCCTATATGCTACAGGTTGTTGCCAGACAGTGATGCGTGTAATTTTTTTTCTCTGACCACCATTGTACTGTTTTCTGCAGTTTCTGTTATGCGGAGCAAACATGCTCTTTTTCGTACGATGTGGGCTGTAAGCCAGTTATTTCATTGTATGTATTGTGTTTCCATTAATAGGCACAATTAAATGTGCATATATTATTCATACCAGTTCCTTGTTACATGACTTCCATCTTCTTCTTCTTCCTAGCCATGTTCCCAAGAGCAGGGGTCGGCATTCCTCGTATGGTTGCGCCATTTTCCTCG
>JARK01001528.1:6573-50855 GCA_000688135.1 Ancylostoma ceylanicum
GAAATCGACATGGATTTATTCGGACAAACGTCTAACTAGTCTACAGAAAATTTTCTAATCCTACTTTTTGATCACATAGTACGAGAGCGAGTTGGGTAAGCGTACCTTACTGTTACTCCACGGTGTGACATGTCAGTTAGGCACTTTTCTACCCAAACGCCAGCCAGCAGTGGTCGCCCTTAACCCTCCACACCGTGGAGTAACAGTAAGGTACAGTTACCCAACTCGCTCTTGTACTATGTGATCAAAAAGTAGGATTAGAAAATTTTCTGTAGACTAGTTAGACGTCAGTCCGAATAAATCCATGTCGATTTCGCCCTTTCAAGCTCTGACGAGGGCGAACTCGCCGAAAGGTTAGCCGTTAATAAAGAAATAACAACCTCGTGTACAGCTCCACAACGCTAACTTCAAACACGACGATATCATGCCGAGGTTCATGGAAAGTCGGACATGGCGGGTGCTAAAACAGAATTTTTGCTGATTTCACATCTGTGAACTAAAAGTTGGTGGCATCGCAGCAGGAGGTGCTCAGAATGCCACAGTAGTTTGACCTAGTGTAATGTGAGCGAATATCTACCGCGAAGCTGCTCTCGGTTTTTTTTTTTTTGGCATGACGAGTTCTGCTCAGAAAGTAAGGAAGGTCCCGTAAAATTTTCCTGAGTTGATGACGGCCAAGTGCTGGCAGTAACTAAAGAGAATCTGATCATAACAACATGTTTGGTTTTGCAGAACCTCATCGGTAATTGTCGTCAGACCACTCCTTGTCTAGGTAAGAATGAGGGGATGAGAAATTTGACGAGTACGTGCGGCACAAACTGAACGAGTAGCAGATTGATCTTCGTTGGGATGTCTGCTTTGTGTCCTCGTAGTGGAGAAAGCCGTGACCAAATCAAAAGCTATGTGATACACGGTGAACAATATACCCTCTACGACAAGTAAAAGTGTCTTGCTCAACAACTGTGCGAGAAAGAAGAACCGAAATACTGTCAGAAACCAAAGCAACACTAAACGAAGGTCATGATGATTTTCCGGTGGACTACTACAGAACCTTTCACTGCAGATCGTTGAATTCCTTATAGCTAAAAGGTACTGCTAGGATATCTGTGAAATAGGGTGAACCGGAAATCTCACTTTGTGAGCCCGGTAAAATGGATTCTATACTCCTACACAATACCATCCGACGGACATGTAACTAAGGTACTTTGTCATGCAAAAACAAGTGTAAATGTGAATAGGTCCTCTATTGTTAAGAATACCGTGGTTCCATCATGGGTGTCTTTAGAGGATTATCTACTCTGAACCTGTAAAGCGTCGAAGGGAACTATGCTTTTGCATTAGCCTTAAGACAGAATCGCAGCTGTGATCTCCTTCCTACACATGGCTTGCAAATTTAAGAGCCAGTTGTCTTAGTCTTCTATTATTTTAAATTGTTGTTAAGGGTCGACATGTGAAAACTTCACAACTTGCTGCTATTAAAATCATGAACATCAACGAAGATGAGGAAGAAGAAATCAAGTTGGAGATAAACATGTTAAAGAAGGTACTTTTTGATAATTTCTTTTCTGTGCTGCTTCGCTTCGAATCCTTTCGGTTTTTTCTTGTCTCAAAGTACCTGCAGCTATAGGTGGAATAGCAAGTAGCCAGCCTTCACAAATATTAATACATTCGCGACAGTGTGCTCAACCGGGTGAGCACGCCCTTTTTACAGTTATATTTTTGTGAAGCGATCTTAATGAGCAAACTCCTACACAGTGGTATGCTAACAAATGTTCAAGCCATCTGTACACGCGATGGGCAGAGTAGATATCCTGTCGTACTTCTTTAATGCGTGGCTGAAACGGACAAGTAAAAGAACAATTTATATGAAGGTTTACTTACTTACTTACGACCTCTTATGCAGGTGAACTTCTTGCTTCAAGCTCGTGCATATTTGCGTTTTGGTTCGTCTCAAATTTGCACATTTTTGGAGTATTATGCAGCAGAGGAAAAATTCTTACCACGTTTGACCACGTGTTCATGCGGTTGAGCACGGGTCCTACTTGTGCAAAAGCGCGTGTGTCCCACGTAACACACCATGCCAAAAGCATTAAGTCGCGAATGTGAAGGTTATCATGAACGATTCCTGGGCGTGGGTCATGATGAGGCAAAAAGAGGCGTGCCTGGTTCGCGCGATTGGTTCAATCAAACCCTTTCACCACCCTTTATGTCGACTCGTTTATATTTGCACGCGATTTCATCACATATGCACAAAAAGAAATTGAATGGGAGTGCGGACGAGTTGACACCGAATCGCGGGAGGCCACCGCCTCATTCTGCTTCATTGTGATCTACACCCAAGATCCTTTCTTAAAGGCAGCACCTACGATAATTTTTTTTTAACCTTGTGTTGTGTCATCAAACCCTCTTCATCATCACTGTGGGAGAGTGAACGTCTTAAATGTTTCTGATTTAGTATTCTTATCACCGCAACATTGCCACCTACTACGGTGCTTTCATCAAGAAACTGCCTTCCTCAACTGGGAAACACGACCAGCTATGGTTAGTGATGGAGTTCTGCGGAAGTGGATCCGTAACCGATCTTGTGAAAAGTAGCAAAGCATCTTCGATCAAGGAGGATTGGATTGCGTACATATGCCGAGAGATCCTTAGAGTTCGTTTCTTTTTTTTTCTAACTAGTTAAGCTTAGATTTCCATATAATGTTCATAGTTAGGTGACGCCATTTCGAAAAGATGCCGGTTCAATGCAGGGCGTAGACACGCCGTTATCTTCTAACCATCTCGTTCGCTTATAGTAATTGTTTTCAACCTAAAATTAGCATCACTGCATTTTTTTCATGCAAACAAGCTTTTTTCCTAGAGAGAAGTACTGATTCTAAAAAGTTGCGATGGTAGACTCTGAGTTAACAATAAAAAGTTGTAGTTGATGTTTACACAATACGAAAATCTCTCAATGGTCATGCTAGTGGATAATTTTCTTCACTCTAAAAAGCTTTTTTAGGGTCTGTACCACTTACATCAAAATAAAGTCATACATCGCGATATCAAAGGACAAAATGTGCTACTAACGGATAGTGCAGAAGTGAAACTGGTGGATTTTGGAGTATCCGCGCAACTGGATAAGACAGTTGGGAGGAGGAATACCTTTATTGGAACTCCATATTGGTACGTCGTTCTTTCCACTGTTTACATTATAAAATGGGGCTGCGGAAGGTTGAAAGCTAGTGCCTGTTTTGCTTTATTTTTCTTTCGACACCTTTACAACTATTTTGAACACGACGTTTTCACTCGTACACTTCCGCCCTTGTTTCAATGTGTTAGTCAGTGTTGGTTGTGAGAAAATTTCCTAACGCTGACGCTGCTTTCAGTTGGTGCTTCTACAAGGGTGATGAATGTGTAGAACTCCATAAGTTTCCATCACCTTGATCACCTTGACTCCCGTTGATCGTCGGGTAAACCGAGCGGGCGCCAGCAATCCTTCCATTTGTCCCTCTCACGCGCCAGGGTGGTCCAATGCGTTCTGTCCGTTCGAGAGACACGAAGAGCATCATATCGTTCTTTGAAGGACTTCGTGAAGAAGTCTGACCATCGGGTCGGTGGTCTTCCTGTCGTGCGCTTTACGTTCCGCGGAGTCCAGTCGCTGACGGCTCTCGTCCAACGGTGGTCGTTTAGGCGCATCACGTGTCCGGCCCACCTGATCTTACTCGACTTGGCGTACACGGCAGCGTCCCTGATCTTCGACTGCTGACGAAGGGTGGAACTCCGTATTCCCGCTCTCACTTGCGTGAGGCGGGTCATTCCTAGCATCACCCTCTCGATGGAGCGTTCGATGACGCTGACCGCATTCTCATCCTGCTTACGTAACGCCCAGGTTTCCGAGGCGTAAGTCAAAGCAGGGAGAACCGTGGTGTTGAAGAGGTGGGCACGGAGCCTGATGTTCTTCGTCTTCTTCACTACGTCCTCGATGCTCTTGTAGGCTCCCCAAGCCGCTCGCTTCCTCCTGCCCAGCTCTGGAGCGAGGTCGTTCATCATGTTGACTTCCCGACCTAGATATACGTAGCTGGAGCATTCGGAGATGGTCGTTCCGTTGAGCGAGAATGGGGCATCCGGGACCCATCCGTTTCTCATGAACATCGTCTTCGTTAGATTCAGTTGGAGACCGATCTTTCCACACGCGTCGTCGAAGTCGGCCAGCATACGCTCCGCTTGACTGATGCTAGGTGTTATAAGGACGATGTCATCAGCGAAGCGAAGATGGTGTAGCAGCCGGCCGTCAACTCGCACTCCCATATTGTCCCATTCTAATCTTCGCATGACGTCCTCGAGGGTGGCGGTGAATAGTTTCGGCGACACAGTGTCGCCTTGTCGAACCCCTCTCCTGACGTCGATGGTGATGTCGTCGTAGAATGGCGAGATTCTGGTCGTGAAGTTGCTATAGAGCTCACGAAATATCCTGATGTATTGAGTCGGTACACCCTGGTTGCCCAGGGCTTCCAAGACTGCTTCTGTCTCAACGGTGTCGAAGGCTTTCTTCAAATCGATGAACGTGAGACAGAGAGGCATCTTGTACTCTCGTGATACTTCAATGAGCCTGGTGACGGTGTGTATATGGTCGATCGTACTGAATCCTTTCCGAAACCCTGCTTGCTCGCATGGCTGTCCTTCGTCTAGTGTTCTTTCAATCCTGTTGAGGATCACTCGCGTGAAGAGTTTGTAGACTACGGACAGTAGGCAGATAGGGCGATAATTGCCAATGTCCTGCGGGTCTCCCTTCTTGTACAGCAGCACGGTTCTGCTGGTCTTCCATTGGCTAGGTACCTTGCATTCCGACAGGTACCGCGTGAAGAGTCTAGCAAGTGTGTTCACAAGAGCTGTCGGTAGATTCTTCAGATGTTCGGGTCGGATCCTGTCGGGACCGGGCGCTGTACGATTCTTCACCGACTTGATGGCATGTCGGACTTCGGAAGGGAGAACCGACGGGATGACATATTCATCCTCCCTGAGATGGCATGGAGGGAGGTGGACATGGCTGTCGAAGAGGTCCGAGTAGAAGTCGTAGATGACCTTCTCCATTACCCTTCTAGATGATGTGATCGTTCCGTCTGGGCGTCGGAGGGCTGTCATCTTGGTCTTACGGTTGGCGAAGTCTCGGCGGGTGTTGCGGATGCTTCTTCCTGCCTCTGCGGCTTCAGCCAACACTGCTGCTCGTCTCTCCTTGAGGTCTTCTTTTATCGCTTCTCTGCACCGTCTTGCGAGCTCGGACGTAAGCTGGTAGTTGCCTGCGGCTCTCGCTGCTCCACGCTGGCGTATCAGCTCGAGGGTCTCATGAGACAGTCGTCTCTTGGTGGTTCTCAAACCCTCGGCTTTCTTCGCACTATCACGGAGATGCTGAATGAGCCGTTCGTATTCTTCATCGATGTTGTCGACAACGGTATCTTCCCAAAAGCCGGCTAACGTAGTGAAGAGATCCCAGTTGATGGTTGGTTTAGGACTCCTCTTCTTGTACTTCGCGGCTTTCTCTCCTTTGCGCGAGAAGAAGAATCTTGCGCGAAGGAGGCGATGGTCTGATCCGGTGTAGAACTTCGGTACAACACCGACGTCGGTCAGGCAATACCTTCGGTTGACGATGATGTGGTCAATTTCATTATGGTACTCTCCACCGGGTGACTCCCACGTCCATCGTAGGGAGGTTGGCTTCTGGAATTGTGAGTTACCATGGATGGTCCTCGTCGTCATGATAAACTCGGACAGCCTCTCTCCCTGTTCGTTCCACTGTAGGCCGTGGGTACCGATGTGAAGTTCCTCAGGCGTTCTTCGAGGGCCAATCTTGGCGTTGAAGTCGCCAACGATGACCTTATAGAATGTGTGGTCTTCCCTGTAGAACTTCTCCAAGTCCATATAGAAGGCCTCGATCTCGTCTTCATCGTAGCTGGATGTTGGAGCGTAGGCGACGAAGACTGTCAGGGCCGGCATTGATCCACATCTCCTCAGTCGCAAACGTCCGATTCGGGTCGTCAGTTGTTCGAAAGAATCGATGTTCATGGCCAAGTTCGTGTTGACGAGGACACCAACTCCACCAACTCCTCTACTATCGCAGGTTCCAAGGAACAGTTCTTCTCCAGTATCGAAGGTGGCGTTCAGCGGTCGGTGTCTCCTCGTCTCGGTCAGTCCGATGACGTCGTACCTGATCTTCCTGGCCTGCACCATCAGATCCTCGATGGAAGCCTCCGATGCAAGTGTCCGTGCGTTGAAGGTACAGATCGTCATCATAGTCCTTCTCGTTTTAGGCAGCCTAGATAACCCCTCGAACCTCGTCCTCACTGACGCTGCCGTACCAGTGACTCTTCCGAGATTAGGGGAACACTCTTTATTATTGCTGTGTGTAGCTTGAAGAAAATGACCCACAGGGAATAGCTTGCTGGGCTCTATTCCCCCGTGGGGGCTGGGGTAGGGTTTCACCGGGGAGTTAGCCGGGCTCCCCGGGAGTGGACGATGGAGCTTATTTGTTGGAGGCGACTCCGAACCGCCTCCCTTGTACCTCCCAGTCACTTGAATGCAGGGCTTTTGATCGGATAGATGTGCAGGATACAATCCGCAGATACGCAAGCACACCCACGCACGCATGCATGAACATACTCACGCGCTGACAGAAAGTATAAATCGTTCCGATACTGCAGAAACAGGGAGTCCATCCCCTGAATCCACCCGCGTCTCAGGGCAGGTACAAGGTCGCGTTTGGTCCGCGATTAACCCCCTATCCGCCACCTGGGGACGCGCCACGTAGCCTTCGCGACTAACCGGCTGTGATCCCTCTATGAGGGAGATCCGTGGAAGTTTCCATCACTTTGATTAATATGAGACCGAATTTGATCAAAGGCTCCACAGTGATTTTCACATGGTTTGTAGGGTGTAAACTATCAATTTTTGGCGATGAATTGACATGAATCTAGTTAGAGTCAGCAACGAAACGACTACAACAATGAGAAAAAAATACGAAATAGATCCACGTTTACACGCGTAGGAGATGTTCGTCACACATCGATCACCCTTTTCAGCAATTTTCGCACACTCAACATTGGCAAACCCATCAGCTCAATGGGAGAGAGTCAAAGTGTTCCAAATAGTTGCAGAGGTATCAAAACATAACCAAAATGGGGGAAAACAAAATCTCTTGCAAAGCACGAACGAAGCGTACAAATGAAAACATGTGAAACTAGGACAATTCAAAATGGAAGCAATTCAAAACAGTGCAACAACATACTCGAGTAGTACGATACTAATGGGTCTTAGAAGAATATAAGGGCACAATGGTAGGATACTAGCGCCTTCCATGCTAGGTAGGAACCTTCACCCCATCCGCATATGGCACGCCTTTCCCCTGTGGAAATTTTCCATCGCATGCTTGAACCTGAACGCGTACTCAAGCGAAATCAAGCTATCAAGCCAACTTCCACTTTCTGCCTCTTCTAGCATTTCATATTCTCACGACAATCACTCACGCTAATCGTGGTTGGTTGGTTTGCTTGATTATCATTCCACGAATTGCCGCCTGTCTCGGAATCAGTGTCAAGGGTGGTGATGATAAAAAAATCGACCCCAATCGACCCTCCCCCTTTAGCCGGCAGAAGTACGACCCCCTCCTTTTCTCGCATATGAGCTGTTATGTGAGATCAACCGTTCATGGCTCTTGCCACCGCGAAACTCAGTCCTTTCTGGACTGCCTGTAAACAGAGGACTGTTTGTTTGGCTTTCCTACCACCTTCGCCAACGCCTACACGGTCAAGGGATCGGTCCTCTCTGAGGCCTATTTTTTACAGAACGTAAAAATGTATGCAGTAAGCAAATATCGTTCCGAACTCGCATGTCCTGAATTATTCAAGCGATTAGCCTGAAATTCACCACGAAAGACATCGATATATACCATCTGCATGGTCCAAGGTTCGATCTCCTCCGGGCCAAAATTTTTGCACGACGTAAAGTGACGTACACCTGTAGTGGATTCGACGAAATCAAACGTACCGCACGCAATCACTTTTTATTTGATTGCAGAACTGAGTAGGACTAGCAGTTTGAACGGGCAAAAATGCTTACTTAAAATTTTGGCTCGCTCAGAAGCATGGTTGTAGATGGGCATGAATAGCAGGAAATCTAGCCCGTTGAGATGCCGTTTTTTCTTAAAGTTTTGAATAGTCGAAGGGTTGCGCTTCCAAGCTATTTCGCTCGTTTTTCCACAGTTTCTTCCGTCGAGAAAAACATGTAAAAAAGACCATTTTCATCGGCGAAACCTCATCTTCGTAATTCCCGTGCTGAATCTCTTCTCATAAACCAGAGAATCTGAAACTCGGGGATAAAGCACAGCTGTGTGGGGTCCACAGAATGGCTCTTTTGCCGGCTCGCAGGACTGGATGAGATTGGCAGTACGAACGTGCAAAAATTTCCACCTAAAATGCTGACTCTGTCATAGACGTGATTCTAGATGAACATGAATAACAGGAGATCTAGCCGATAGACCTGTCAATTTTTTTTGCAGACTCAGTCAGCAGAAGGTTTGCGCTTTCGGAGTATATTACTCGTTTCCCTACAGTTATCCTTCTTTCTGGTTCGATTTAGTCGATAAAAACACGTGAAAAAGGCCATTTTCATTAAATAAACCTCACTTCCGCGAGTCCCATGTTGAATCTTTCTTATTGAACATAGAGACCTGTAATTCGGGGGTAAAGCACAGCTGGGTAGGTTCCACAGAATAACCTTCAATCGGCTTCTAGGAATATGCGAGACTGGTACTGCGTGCGCATAATTATGGGCAACGAATATGACATCCTTTCACGACCCCCCCCCCTTTCACCCAACCCCTTACGACCCCTCTTGATAATTTATCAACACACGCTTGACCCTGCTCGGAATTCTTTATGCTAGCGCGTTTCTCGTTAAATGTCCATATTGCACGAGAGTCGAAATCACAAGATGACTGTACAAATCAGGGAAATGTTTTCTGAACAAATGGAGCAAAGATGTCTTTAATTTTTTTTCTTGAAGGATGGCCCCAGAAGTGATTGCCTGCGATGAGAACCCAGAGGCAACGTATGACTCGCGTTCGGACTTGTGGTCATTAGGTATGTATTATTCCTTGTTACGTTATGTTTTTTCAGCATGTTAGAAGGTATTGGTTGAAAATTTGCTCAAGTTGTGCAGTTGTCAACAAAAAGAATACAGCTTCCGCCATTTTTACACTAACTGCTCCAAAATTGTATAGGTTTTTCCACTTTTTTCCACTCATACATGTGAAATATGCTCATTCACTATCCGGTGCACCGTGATTTTCACAGCGAGTTTTGGAGGAGTTCCTTAATGAGTTCTTCCCAAGAGGCGAATCGCTAACATTCTAGGGGATAACATCATTTGAGACAATTTTTCACTCACTTATCGCTGCTGAGCTTAGCGACTTATTCCAGATCAACTGTCTAAGGCCTTTTTGAAGGTTTTGTTGTAGTGATTATCAGGGTGGTAAATTGGGATTGTGTGTTTTTATGTGAAGCAGAACTTGATCTAGAAACCCTATAACAAAACTTTGACAGAAAATTCGTGCAAATTTGGCATCTATGAACCTTCGCCATTTTTCATGCAAGCTGTGGCTCCCCTCTAGGAACATGCAGCTGCGCTGCGGCTTTAAACTAACGAGTAGAATTGGACAGATCCAGTAGTCAAAATGAGACGGAAAGTAAACACATCAGGGTATACTGGTTGTTTTCACTTATAAGCACGGGGACTCTACCAGCACTTGTAAGTCCTTTCATGTGTCTACCATGACTCCACCATGAGTCATCATCCGGAAGCCTTGGTTGAGTCATCCGTAACAGAAGGTTGGCACAACTAGCATACCCCTAAAAGTGTTCATTTTGAGTCCTGGATGTGTTACGCTGAAGTTTGCGAGAATTGTGACTCACCTAGGATTTGGCTCTACCGCAGTTGTGGGACTTTTGCTCCCTCCCCCAGGGAAAGTTTTACCGACGGAAACAAGTGGTTTCCTGATAGCGCCAAGTCTGGGCTATGGGGCAGTCACAAGCGCGACTTCCAGTTCCAGATGTGATCGCTACCGAAAGTTTCGGTCCAGTTACCCAAGTTCAGGGCAATTTTCGAGGACTCGTTTGTCGGACGAATTTAGCTAAGTGGCACAGGAAATATTTTCTTAATTCTCTATATGACCTGAGCTAATGATGCGCTGCAGTCTCACCTCCTCCAGCGGCGTCCTGGGCGCGTCCGCCTCTGCTATTTCTTGACAGTTGCTCCATCTCAAACGTAAAATGAGTGCGAAATGAAAGTTTTTATGTGGGATCCAGTTGAAGAGGTGCACTTTGGCGGGAGCGCTTTGCTGAAGTCTGTTTTGTTTTTTGGAATTTCTTCAAAATTCCATTGGTTTCTTCACTACCTGCACACTTAACCAACATTCAGTCAAAGATGTACCATCACAATTTGATAGGGGACTAGTTCTTCTGTGATGCTTGTGTTAAGTCTTATCCAGCTGAGGTATTGCAGATGAGGACAAAAAATTTTTTCGTGCTTTCTTTCCACAAAATTGTTCGGTGTTGGCGTTAAAATTACGCATTATTCAGTACTTTCGTATTATTCGTGTGGTTTTTTAAAGGTATAACGTCTCTCGAAATGGCGGAAGGACATCCACCACTTTGCGATATGCATCCTATGCGTGCACTTTTTCTGATTCCTCGCAACCCTCCTCCTCGATTGAAACGTTCGAAAAAATGGACCAAAAAGTTCGAATCTTTCATAGGTGAGTTTTTCTAGCGAAACTGGCGAGTGTGATTGAAATTGAGGATTTCCGCTCCATTTATTGTGGATCTGAGCACTTTTCCTAACTTGGAGAAATAACATTTCAGAAACTGTCCTTGTAAAGGACTACCAGCAACGGCCCTATACTGATCAACTTCTCAGACATCCATTCATTAGGGATCAGCCGCCGGAGCGAAGCATTCGAATATCCATCAAGGATCATATCGACAGGCATCGTCGTATCAATAAAAAGGGTAAGTTCACTTGATTTTATCTTCCGCTGTTCGTTCATCGTTCTCCTAGCTCTTGGTAATGCGAGTCTCCTGTTTAACTCGGATTTCGCTATTTTTGATTGACTTTTCTTCTTAAATTCGAAAGAGCGTTCGGCGATCAACGTTGTATCGTAGTGATGCAACGAAAACTTTTCCCATACATACTTTAGGCTCACGTAGACAGGCCGGCTCATGAAAAACAGTGTCAACTTACTGCCGTTCGTTGTAAACGACGTTTCGTAAGGTGAAAATGCTGCAACAGAACTCAAAACATGAACCTTATATCACACCTATCTAAAAACCGCCAAGTAAATGTTGCGAGTCTCCATCTCCCGCGTGTGAATTACCGCCTTCGGGAGTTGGGAGAATGCTGATTTTTCTTTCATTTTGTAAAAGAAATTTTTGTGCTCAGCGTGAACTTCAAGAGAAGAGATGAGGAGAAGATTGAGGATTATCCCCTCTGCTCAATAAGAAGAGTATTTCGCGATTGATCGAAAATTTAGACCCGAAAGTGTTGCCTTTGCACGTCTCATTACCATGCTCAACCTGTAACCAGATTTGAAGTCCTTGTGAAAGAAATCGAAGGACTAAGACTCACGAATCTCTTATCTATCCATGTTGGTTGCAAGTCCCCTTCGTACAAGCATCTGCTTGCATTCAACCAGGCCGCATTTAAGGTGATAAAATGAGCGCATGCAGTTCAAAACCCACACTCACTGTCAACACCTAAATGAAGGAGGCGAAGTTCTACCAATTCCTCTTTTCGAAACTTTTAAAAAACAGAGTTCGAACGAGTTTCCGAAAATAGCGCTGCGTGACAAAGGCCACATGTGGAAAACCCCACTCCTTTGAGGACTTTGCTAGAGACGGTGGGACGATTACATGAGATACGTTCCCCAGCTGCGTTGCGACGGCCGCAAGGGGCTAGAGCATAGACAGGGGGAGTGTGGGTGGAGGCAGTACAGGGACCCGTTAGAGATCGGAGACGCAGAGAGCGAGAGGACTAGCGGTGCGCGGCCGGCTCTGGCCTTGATTGGGGAACGTATCTCGTGCAACCCGGTGGGACTGACCAGGAATCGGGATCAGGACCTTCGAACATCACAGCAAACATGTTTCAATTTGTAAATGGTTCCTTGGTTGTAATACCTGGCTGCTCTATCTTTTCACGCCGCACTGCTCAAAAGGACCACAAGTGAAACGGTCTCGTGAAGTGATTTGCTGCGAATTCCGTTCAAACCGCTAAAGTACGGGAATCCAGTTGCATTAGAGCATGTTAGTGAGTCTAAAAAAAAGAGGCCAGGGTGCATCATAATCAATCAGAACTTGCAGCGGACTGGAGAGTTTCTTGACGTATTCTCTATCCACTCACTTTGAGCAAATCCACAATGTTCCTAAAGTTGAGACAGAGGCCTATATGGGCTCATTTTATGAAACCAACATGAACGAATCATTCTGGTCTGCTATTAATATTAGTACTAGTTCTTCTCATAATATCAGTGTTATTCAGATGACACGGAGTATGAGTACTCTGGCAGCGATGATGAGGAACCGAATCACTCGAAACCTATGCAATCTCATCGTGATGGTATGTTGTTTTATTTTTTTTTCTTTTTAGTCTGAATAGCGGTGGCTGCTTCAGGGGAAAGCAATGTGGGGTTTCAACCCCACAAAATTTATTGCCAAAATAGAAAAATTGAAGCTGAAAATCTCTTTTTTTTTTGAAATTCTAATAAGAAACCTCTTGCAACAGTGCAATGAAAAGCAAACGAGAGGAACATTGCGAAAGTTCGAAGAAGCGATTCGTAGGTAGACATCAAGTTCACATTTTCCGAAACCGTAGATCATGTCAGAGTTTAATTCAGTCAAAGAAAAGGTTCCGCCAGTAAGATAAGGCTCTGCCATGTGTTTGAGTCAGCTTCAAAGAGGAAATCTTGGCGCCGAAAACTTCTCTGAGTCGTCTATCACAGAAAACGTTCCGGTGTTCACTTCGGTGGGGTTTCATGTATTAAAGACTTGCCCATAGTTTGGTCATTGGGTCCTCTAGAATTCAACACTCTTCCTTGTTGATTCACACTGAAGACGGTTACTTGCACGCATACTCTGGCAGCGATGATAAGGGATCCAATCAAGATCCGGAGGTTGATGTTCTCATCGACACTGTCTCAGAAGCTGTACACGATTTTGCGAAGAAATTAAAGATAGGTGTCAAAGCGAAAGGTGGCCACTCTTAAGAATATTTTCCACATATATGGTAATGGAGTCATTTTCTGTTTGTCTACAAGAGGAATCGCTATGGGATATCCTTTCCAATTTCGAAATTATTGTCACTTTCTTCTTATCCCTGACATGATATGATTTTCTGTTTCGTTTTCGGTGCATATAAGAACCAGAAGAGATTATTAGACGTTAAGATAATATCCCAGGGGTAGCAGTTTTTTCTCTCTGAGGCCGCGATACTCCATTCTCACTCTCATATCTCCGTTTAGACTCGGAAGCCGCATCAATGGTGCCGGCAGACAACACCCTACGGAAAGGATTCCAACGAATTCAAGAGGCTAGTCGAGGGGCGTTTGAACACGCTGGCGCTCAACAGTTGAAGAGGATAGTGCCCAACCTCCCAAATCATGATAGGCCACCAACAGGAAGTCCTCATCATCACGCATTCAGGTGTATTTGTTGAACAAAATTATGTAGTCCTTGTCAAGTAGCTGAAGATACTAGGGCTTTCTGCAATTTTCATTCTGCATTTACGCCTTATATGCTACAATGCCAACAGACCTTCCATTTTGGGGCGTAAAAAGTTGGATATTTCATACTGGGTCATAATAAGTTGATGCAAAGGTTTTGTAGGATTTTTCCTAATCTTCAAATTTTCATTTGGGACATATCGTCTAAATAGAAGGTTTTTGAAGCATCCCATACGCTTCTGCGCGTCATGTAATATAGAGCGAAGTTACTGCAGTTAGAAGACGTAAATTCTCCCGAAAATGCTTACCCACTGTGTTCCTACTCTCCGGTTCTATTATTTATTTTTCTTTTCTTAGGAACAGTGCTGTCCGAAACGTCGATGCATTCACGGGCACAAATTGAAACATTTTTCAACAGCTTCTGCGGATTCTGATCGCTGAAGTATTATAGTTTCAACAAAACGCTCGGGATATCAAAATCTCTCTCTCTCTCTCTCTCTCTCTCTCTCTCTCTCTCTCTCTCTCTCTCTCTTGACTTCTTCGTTTCACAGTCCTCAGAGTTACCGACACGAAACTTGAAGAATTTGCTTGTTAGATAGGCAGTGGTCCTATCATTGAAGATCAATCGTAATCCTACCGCTCCTAGTGGGGGAGGGGGTTTCCAAATCACTCGTAAGCCCATGTTGATACGCGTTAACGTAGAGGATTAAAGTGAAGGTTAACGACGTGCTTAGGCAAGCGATGAGCCGCTGTCCCTCTGCCAGCGGTGCAATAACGGTAGGCCTTCAGCTAACGCTTGATGGGCAGTGATCCTAGCTAATGATGGTATTTATGTTATTTGCAGAGCGTATGATTTGGTAAAATTTCCAACAGAACTTGTGCACAAACCAAGTGAAGTGTCGTATCTGATGGTTTTCTGCGTGGTTTCACTTGGGCAATGTAAAATTATGCATTTGTTAGGTACGGCGCAGACGGCCGCTGTCGCGAAGAGGCTGTTAAAATTCGTGCACAAGCGGCAGTGAACCGACCTATAGTAGGCAACGATGTTCGTAGGGAAGCGGAAAGGCGTCAACGACCTGCTAGTCATCACCAGGTAGTTATATAGTTCACTAAAATGGCGTTTATAATACGTGGAGTTTAAAGTAGGTAACCTTTGCTTTCAAGTCGTATACCTTAGAGTTGGAGTTTCAGAAGTGATTATCTACCACTGTAACTTCCAACACTAAGATATGTGACTTTAGAAAAAAACTAATTCATCTTCTGATTTGGTTTGAATCGTGAGGACTCTAAAATTGTTAACGTTCTGGGGTGATGATTTTGTTTTTCGTCTTTCTTCTCGGATTTTTTCCTACGACGTGATCTGCGCTTTTCTTTCAGCGATCACCGCTGCAGTCACATCCAGCTGCTCCTCACCTTGCGGATCTTGCGAATTACGATAGACGAAGACAATCCGAGCGAGACGATCGAAGAGAACGAGACAGAAGTGTTGCCAATGAACGCATGGGTAATCTCATAGTTTACGTTGAGTTCTCCTCGTTTCTATCGTTTTATCAGTTACATTCTTTTAGGTCATCGAAATGTGCTGCCAGTTGCTCGCGTTGCAGCCAGCATCACTGCTACTCCGCTGCGGAAACTAAGCGAGCCTGTGCTGCATCAGCAGCAGTCGAGGCCTGAAGTGAGCTGGTTTCGATTCTTCCTAATGAGAACAGAAGATAGACATAACGGAGTTAGCATGTTCCGCTTGGGACCATTATATCGTTTGGACTATTGACTTATGTTCTTTTTTTTTTGTAGTCATTGTTTTAATTTTTTTTATCAAACATTCATTCCATAGACTATTTTGAGATAACTTAGGACCTAGACGCCTTAGCGTGTGAACTGTCACGAATGGGAGGCTCAACAGGAAACAACGGCAGTATTTCCCCACCTCCTCCTGCACCACCGCCTCGTGATACATCCATTGCTAGTGTCAACGACGGAGATGACGTTAGTGTTGTTTTCAATGTTTCACTTTTTTTGCTTGAATGTGCACACGTTGGGGCAACATTATGGGGACAAAGTACGTTGCACGTCTAGCTTCTGAATTTGCCTCCTTCTAGAAATGGTTGGTGCATCAAACCACCCTAGTCTTATCACTGACTCATAATTCCGTGCATTTGAATCGCGCATTTGTGATGACGCCTAAGAGTTTGTAAAACTTATTTAGAAATAGAAATACATCAAAAAGTCGAAGGGGTTGGGAATATGTAACGATTAAAGCAGTCATCATGAACCCCATGCCAGAGTTACAAGGTACAATGTAAAGAGAGGATTCTTCGCAACAGAAACGATCTGCGCATTCTAGCTCGGCAGAAGTGGTCGTTAGCAACAGTCCATAAGAACTACCTCTAGAAAATCTATCCCGGAAGTGTGTCGGAAGAAAAAGTTTCACATTTACGCTGGAACGGCAAAAAAGTAAAAAGAAGCTACAAGATTTCGCGCAGATTTTACACCTTATGAGGCTGTATTCAGCTTATTGCATTAACCACTATCCAGACCTCATTCACATGGGTTTATCGTTATGTAGTGTGTTCCACCAGGGACAATAGTCCTGGAGAAATTGGAGAAAAGGAGAAATTCTGTGGCTGCGACGTAATATTGCGGCCCAAACATATCACCGTAATCCAAAAACATTGCAACGGTGGAAACGCTTCCCAGAGTAAATTAACAATTCTAAATCATGGAAGATTGAATGTTAAAACAACTAATATAGCTATGTGCGCATACCACAACCATAAAAACAACCTGGAACAAAAACCACGCGCGTATGCGTTGTCACATAATACGATGCGCCATGTTAACAACTCTGGCATTCTTGCGTTTAGCGGGTGGGACGTCCATGTCGCCATTTTATGCACAAATACTCAGCTATCGTCGCGTACGGAATGCACTATAGCATGGTTTTGAAACCTACCACTGGCCCTTTTGAATTTTGAAGAATATCTCAAAGAAATGCTTTGATGTTCGAAAAATCGTTTGGCAAAGACAAGCTCTGCGCTAACAGCGCTCTCAAACTCTAGAGATTTTCTCGGAGGGAGGGCGTTTGGGTCCCGTCGAAAAATGGGCGTGGCTAACGATGCCCTATGGATACGCGCCCTCTACTCCAGCGGTAAATGACAGTCAGGTAGGCTCATATGAACGTATGAAAGCACATGCCATTGGCTTTGTAAAATTTAAAAAATCCAGCAAATCGTTGAAATCATGGTTCACTGTGTGCTTGTAATTCTTTTAGCATCAAGATTTGAAATGAACAGAGTTTTGGAACAACTTTAGAATAATATGTCTCGTTGTTTTTGTTAGGAATGTTCAGAACGTAAGAACAGAAGGAACAGGCTACTTCCTTCCATTCCTAAAACTGAATCCATTCAAGGTTTTCTTCGGAATTTATGCAATTTCATACGTTCGCATGAGCCTGTCTGGCTGTCACTTACCGCTGGCGCAGAGCGTGCGTATCCACGAGGCATCGTTAGCCACGCCCATTTTCCGACGGGGCCCAAACGCTACGCCGCCATTTTCTCTACCATGATAGAGGAATTTCCGAGATGTGAAGTTATACCAGCCTCAAACTTTGAGGGTTTAATGCTAGTAACTTAGCGAATTAACCAAGACTTAGAGCAATAACCAAGATTGGTAACAGGCGGGGTTGAGGATATTATCTTTGCAAAGAATGGCTTGGGTTGAGGAATAAGTTAATGCGTTTTTTTTTTTAAATTTTTGCAGTAATTTGGATATCGAATGATTGCGGATCATGGACTGTTTTGTAGCTCTTGTTTTTCTATTCAACACAAATGTGATCTTCCCACTTTATACAGAGAAACTTTGGCCTTGAAGTTGTCCCTCGATTCGGGGGACACAGCGACGTCTATCCACAAAGGTTGAGGAAGAATCAGTACTGTTGCTAACTAACAACGTGCTAGTTTATATCGTGCATTCCATTCAAAACCTTGTAATGCTCGAGGTGAGGTGATCGTTCACATTGGGCATGCTTGACTTTTCTGCGCAAATTTGACCAAAGCTACCAAGTTGATTTTGTATGTGTGTCTGTGAGAGTGTGGCCGTCGTAGGTGGAGAGGGAACCAGCTTCCACAACTTTTTCAAGGAATACAACCAGAAAAGAGAATGAAAAAAGCAAGAAGTTAGATAGTAAAACAATGATCAATAAGAATAGTGGCAGGGATAGTATGGGGATGGCGAAAAACAGCTCTTTGCGGCGTTTGGCGATCCTCCCAGTAGCGAATCGAAATGGGGTTACTGGTATGGGTTTCTTTTCGGCCCGGATTTGGCTGAGTATCAGATCCAGACGCGCCTACCATCCGTAGATCAAGAAAATCTGGGAGGTCGCCCGCTTCAGGTCACTGTAATAAAATGATTTATAACAATACAGTTCTTGATTCTTCCTCATAACAACCATCAAAAAAAAAAAAAAAAAACTTGGGTGTGGGGAATCCCCACTATTCTCGACTCCACAGGTCTGTAGAAGTTATATACCACTAGTTTTGTTAGATCTCTAATGCATTGCATGAAGTATGATACATAAGTTGTGGTGGAGGACTACAATTTGAGTGGTCTTAGACAGCGCAATTTTTCGTAGGCTTGGAGCTGAGAGGCTGTCCTCTCTCTCTCTGGCATCATTAATAGAGGAGGGAAGGAGCTATGAAACTCATTTAGTGTGATCGTTACTGTTCTTTTGAATAAATGCTTTCTAGTATCACGCAAAACCGCGCGAACTTATTGAAAACTTCTCCCAACATATTATTCTTGTTAGAGGCCGACCGTGTCACTTTCGGTCGTAGTTAACAAGGTGTTTTAGAAGAATCCTGCCTAAAATTTATTCATGAATACCTTTTCAGGATTCCTTGGGTGGTACGCTGCGTGGTCCCAATAAGCCACTGCCCCCAACTCCCACTGGAGGCTCTCCACCGACAGATATTTGTAGCCAAGATACTCTGCCACAATCAAAGAGGAACAGTGATGTGATTTCACGGCCAAGCATGGTGAAAGCTGCTAGTATGCCTGATGTAAGACCTTATATCCTTTTTCAGTTCGACTCCACGTTCACCGTTAGGTTTTGGGTATAACATTCAGCAGTTTCTGACCTTTATACAACAAATTCGACTTTCCCATTTTGCAATCTGTACAATGTGTACAACCCTCATCATGCTCTGAACAGCGAGGTAATCCAAGCTAAAGTGACATTACCTTTGCTTATTTTTTTTAACATCGAGTACGGAGAATGACTGTATAGAAGAGTTGATGGTAACTCAACATAGAATTCTCGAGTACGGAATTATACATTTATGTTCAAGAAGTGCCTGTAGTGCAGTGGTAAAAGCCTGCTAACTCATGCACGAGCGGTTGTTCGATAGTAATACTGGGCCAACCTATCGCTCTTTGGTTTGGTGAATTGACAGCAGTATGTCTACGAGCGTCAAGCGCTGGTCTCTGCATGGAATGTCACCTGAAAAGCATTCGATTTGTAGAGCACATGCGCCTTCGACTGATTTTACGGTTCTGAATTAAGGTAAAATGCTCCGCTTGGTGGGCAACGGCGTTGATCAGTTCTGCTACCAGGGCCTGGATACATCATTGAGATAACCGAGGGTGCATGTGTTGGCGCCCTATGGATAAATTTGGGGATGTTCATATGCCTACCCTGGGTAACCTCAGTGATGCAAGCTGTCCAAGTTCACCAACCTCATGGGACAGAAGGCAACATTTGTCGTTCTGTGTTCAAGATAGCAAAACAGATTACATGGTGTGTATGAAAATTTTCAGGAAGGAAAAAAGACCTCAGAGATATTTATATGATAACGTTGGCCGAAGAGTTCGTTGTCACCCTGTGTAAAAGCTTGGCAAGACTTTCATATTGTGGTGGAAAGCCGCTGAAAGAAAAAAGCTTATTCCCCAACCCAACATATTCACCATTTGCAACCATAATCGTTCACCAGCACGAAAGAAGCGCGCAGAGAACGAATGCCTTGTTTGGAGATTTCATTTTTTTTTTTCGTCGAAATCTCCGGCCAGTTAACACGTTCGCGACAACGCAGATTTCGCGCGCGCCGCCACTTGGGACACACGCGCTTTTGCACAACTGGGACCCGTGCTCGACCGGTCGTGCACTTGGTCCCACGCGGTCCTCCCCATTCAAAGAGCAGAATTTTTTCGTAAGAGTTATTCTTTCTTTCGTAGTTCTCGAAGGTTTCTTCCATTTCTGTTGTCTAGTGATTTGTCATTGCTAGGATTTTAATTAAAATTTATTGTTCTTCTGGCTGTTATAGTACGAAAAATCTAAAGCAAAAGTTTGAGAGAAGGTCTGCTTTGCCCACTGCGTATGTAACACTCTAGTATATCTGTCACTACGTTACTACGAAGGAATTGGTTGGCTGTGGCTTTTTCACAAAGATATGACACTAAATGGTCAGTGCACGACCGGTCGTGCATGTGGTCCGACGCGGCAGACACCGCGTGCTCGACCGGTCGTGCACGCGGTCGCGAACGTGTTAATGTCGGGCATTGTCACACCTGCTGAGGTTTATTCCCAGCGTCGCTCATGTTATACAGATTTAGAGTTGTTATCAAAAAATCGTAGATGCGTAGATCTTCCATGTGAGCGTATTGAAGAGTTATTCCATTTTATGCCACCTTCTCTTCTTTAGCAAATTGATTTTCGCTCCTGATTATCAGTTATTTCGCACATAATTGATTTTTACATCTATCATGAGATATTCAAGCTGTTTAATTGCTAATCGGATCAAGACCCTACCATCCACACATTGTAGTGGATTGCTTCAGTTTTGACTATTTAAGCAACCCTCTGCTACTGCACCTGCTGAATTTGGTTTGGGTGAGAGCTCATCCGATAGCGAGGATGATGTTCATGAGCTTCACGCTTCTGTTCGTAGGTCATCAGCGACGAATCCGCTTCTTCCAACTGTGAGTTTATTTCCTACCATTTTCTCACTGAACTTTAGATGTGGCGTTATTCCACCTCGTTTTCTTGTTTGAGTTACTAGCTAGGATTGATGAACGGAACCAGGAAAAACCAGGCTAACGAACCAACCATCGCTTCCCGCGTCTCCTAGCACTGCGTAGTCTATACGACAACCAATCACGCTAATCATCATTGGCCTACTTGGCCTAGCCTTTCGAATACATCGTTAGAATCAGCATGGTGACAAGGTTTAGACGCTGTCCATGCCTCCAACACGGAAGACGAGTTGGGATATTGTAACTGTGATAGTGTTTTTGTTGAACACTAAATCTATAATAGCCGGGTTTGAGAGTTCACACTTTTTTCGAATGTTCATAGCTTCGTGGGGATGTACTCCAATATACAGAATTAACAAGCTCTATATGTTTCATGTAGTTAGGGACTCTAGTCGGTAGAAATTCGCTTGTAATGTAGTTTATTTCGTAGCAGTCATATTTATAACGGTCACATAGGTTTCTTCTTGTCGTGGTACTGCTCCACTGGCGATGCCGGACTTGTTGCCCAAAACTCGGGAGTCCAACAGATTCGATGAGCAGCGGTTATGCGACGCCTCCATCGAAGAAGTTAGTTTTCATTGTTGTTATGAAGCTCTTTCATCTCATTCATAAATCAGACTTACATCCCTTAGTTTTGCATTAAGTGCATCTCTATTTATTGCAGTTGGAAGGAAATGTAAGCTCATGCACTAATGGATCAAAGATCTCCTTGCATCAACAGCCACTCTCATCAAGAGATCGAGAGAAATCCTTTGTTGGGTTTTTTGGAACCGGAGCATTGCTAGGAGCGGGAACAGTAAATCGTCCAGGCAGGGCGCAGGACGCAAGCCAAGTCCAGGTATTCCCAAGATCAATTATCATTTTAACCGGATATTGGACGGAAAAACTCATATCACAATCCTTTCATATAAAGTTGATATTTGGTTTCTTCTATGTGATGTTGTTTTTCATTGTTTTTGTAGTCTCTTATTCCACATCGCTCTCCGCTTAGAAAGAGTTCTGTTTTTGTATCCATTTGCTCGGCGGTGGTGATTGCAGGCTGGAGAAAGGGAGGGAGAAATTTTGCGAATATCTCCATATAATAAAGCGCTAGCCCCGTTGTTTACGCGAAACGTATCTGTCGGTACTTCGATCCCTTGCGTGAGCTATCATTGCGAAAGAGTCCCTGATTAAAATTGTTACAAAGTGGTTGTGCAGTTTCACTAAAAGGCTTAGAATTAGGAAGACTGTGCCCCTCGAAACATGAAACAAAACATCGCTTTGTTTTCTCATCCCAACAACTTTTGGAACAGGCTCGTTCTCTACTCTTATCAGCCCCAATCTTGAGTGAATTTCGAATAAGCATCTCGTAGTCGCCTTCGGGAACACGAGACGATTTTTTATTTACCTAAAACCGCTGTTAAAAACTGTTTTCCAGTCGTTCTGCTCCAAAATTGCGGGCTGAGTCAGAGCATTTGCTGACATCGAAAATCTGCACATGAAGTTTCTTTTTCTTTTTCGTATTCTCGCATGCCTCCAGGGCATGTTTGTAAACAGAAAATGAAGCAAATCCAGCTCTATCAAGTGAAGCATGATGGGAAACATACCACTACTGCAGAGAAGTAATCCATCAAACGTTGTACAATAACTTATGATCCCCCCCCCCCGCCCCCGTATTTCACCATTGTCCATGAGTTCACGGTCCCTAAAATCCTGAAGTTCGGATACCAGAATCTTCGCAAGTATTGCCTTTAACTTTCCACTGCACGCATACGCCGTTAGATAGTGGACATACTCAGGATCAAGCTGTCGGTTGAGCAAAGCATGAGATGATTAACTTAAAATTGGGTGATGAAAAGGGAATAACACTCTTGCAGTTTTTATCATGCTGAAATGTGCTCATGTAAGCGCCGCAAAGGTTCGGAGTTTTAAGGATCGGCAGAGACATGACTAGGTAAAGATCTGTGCCGTTTTGGATACAAATGCTGTGGATCATGTGGGCAGCTATTTAAGTTTGAACATGACAAGGGAAAACCTCTCGAGCGGTTAATATTAGCACGCAGTTTCGCAAAAAAAATCACTGCCATCCGCGAAGCACGGCGAAGCTGCGCTTCGTGAGGTTTTCTTGGATTTGTTTGGCCGAGAGGTAACGTGGCGCACCGGTCCGAGTCAGAGCGCCGCTTTGGCTCGTACTTCATAAAAATCCATGAAAATTTTGTATTGCTTTGGTTTTAATTTCTAGTTTTTAGTATTTACTATAGTTATTCACAGAGGTGCCCTTATACTTAGCAGATCCCCTATTTCGGACGATCAAATGAAAATACAGAATCCGCGTCACAGGTTCTTGGTTACTTCTCTCCTTGATTCTGCTCCTCCGGAAAATGCTTCTGAACCGAATCACTGCAGTCAAAGCTCAGAATTCAGTAGTACAGTAAATGACTATTTGATAACCAACATTTTAACGCATCCAAGTGAATTTTTTCACCTTTACATAAGCAACGAAGCAAAGAAGTTATTCGGGTGACAAGTTCTTAGAAAGTTACTTTCTACTAGTATCCATGTTAGTAGCATTTATTATCTTTTTTATTTATTTTTCATTTATTATCCATCTTCAGTCTGCTCATGAATCTGAGAGTTCGCCAAAGTCTCTAGATTGAACTTTTTTTTCTTTTCTTCAAAAAAGACTATGTGGTCGCAGATTCAGTCGTTCTGCTATATCATGTGTTTACTTCAACTATGTATCTTTTAGGTTAACGTCAATCCTAGCTCCCAAAATGGAGCACATATGGAATCTGATGCGCCGGAAATACGGAAGTATAAGAAGAAATTTAGTGGTGAAATTCTTTGTGCTGCACTGTGGGGTGTGAATCTCTTAATAGGAACTGACAGTGGTCTCATGTTGCTGGATCGTAGTGGTCAAGGAAAAGGTAAGTAACTAAGTGAAGTTTTGTATGCGTTCATGGGTGTTCCCGTTCCATTCGCTATTTCTTTTTGTTGTTTTCTGTTTTCATTTCGGTATATAGGGAGTTTAGAAGTGTGAAAAAGTTTGCCTTCGTGATATGAGCGAACATATATAAACTGTAGAATTGAGCTCTATCTTCGTATGAATAGATAAACAGTGCTGCACTGTCTCATTGACTTTACGTTGCGTTTGGCTTGCTGTAGTATTGCTGTTTCAGTGTACCAGTTGATAAACCGACGTCGATTTGAGCAAATGACCGTATTAGAAGGACAAAATATCCTCATCACCATTTCTGGAAGAAAGCGAAGAATAAGGGTCTATTACCTAAGTTGGCTTAAGCAGAAGATCCTGAGAACTGAGGTGAGTGCGATTCCTTTTTATTTTCGTTTTATTTCCGCCTTCTTTTTTTTTGTCCCTTCAGCTTCTATTTGACGTTTCCTTTCAAAGACAGATGCAATGCTATTGGTAATCTAATTTTGGCTCAGGGTTCTGCATCTGGTGCTCTGGCAGAGAAGCGTAATGGATGGGTCAACGTTGGTGACCTTCAAGGTGCTATTCACTTCAAGATCGTTCGCTATGAGCGTATCAAATTCCTAGTTGTTGGCTTGGAGAACAGCATTGAGATATATGCTTGGGCACCTAAGCCGTACCACAAGTTTATGAGTTTTAAGGTACGAGCTTAGCCTCCCTATAATCTGCTCTGAGAACGCCCCATTCGTTCTCGCGAACTGCCGCGGAGTATTCATTGTTATTCTTTTTTAGTCTTTCGGTTCGTTATCTCATCTACCACTTATTGTTGATTTGACTGTGGAGGACAATGCCCGTCTCAAAGTGCTATACGGTTCCCACGAAGGATTTCATGCCATCGATCTTGATTCAGCCGCCATATACGATATTTATACGCCTCCAAATGTATGGTTTTGTTCAGTTTCAGTTGTTTTGGTAACAGTTGTTGTTTCTATTGAGTTCTGCATAGATTTTTATGTATTGATGTTAACAGCTTCATTATCTCAATTTAGCCTTTGCAAAACATGGTTCCTCATTGCATTGTTGTTCTTCCGAATAGCAATGGAATGCAGCTGCTCCTTTGCTACGACAGTGGGTTTTGCCTATTTACCCTCGAGAACTCCTTTATTTCTACGAACTATCTATTTCATTAATACCTAATCAATTGTCCATGTAATCGCCAACCCTCTTCATTATAGATGAAGGTGTATATGTGAACACATATGGAAAAATGTCCAAGAACGTTGTGCTCCAGTGGGGCGAGATGCCCAGCAGTGTTGGTGAGTTATATTCGGCTCCTCGTGCTTTCCATGCTCAGACTCCATTTCCTGATGTGACTATTTCAGCCTACATTTCGACTGGACAAATCATGGGTTGGGGGAACAAAGCAATTGAGATCCGTTCCGTTGATACGGGTCATCTGGATGGTGTTTTTATGCATAAGAAAGCTCAAAAGCTCAAGTTCTTGTGTGAGCGTAATGACAAGGTAAGTTGATGGAGCATCCGCACATGAGGTTTCTGCTACAGCGTCTGGCTTGTGAACAGTACATATACTGTGATAAGCAGTCTGTGATTACCTGTATGTAGTCGCCCAGCTACCCTTGTACTAGTTGGCTTAAGTATTTTGATGTGAATCGTTTCAACGATAGTTCCTTGTTTCCAATCTTTTCCATGAAAGTGGTTAAATTATGGATGCAATGCTATCACTGGTAAGTGACCTCCGGGACGTGAACGGCTTTCCATTAAACGGAATTTCTAGTAACCTTTCAAAATTAGTTCATTCACTTCACGTTCAGTATCCACAATTAGTTAAACAAATGATGGTGGTAGCGTGCATTTTATGGCGGTGTTCTCACGCGCAGCTATCGATAAGTTCTAGAAATTACTTGGGCGCGTGCTGTAATCAAAATGTTTGTTCTCGACTATGGTCACAACATATTTGCACGAAAATACGAGCAAGCCTTTAGCTTTTTTGCTCCAAAAGTTTGTTCATGCTATTAAATTTATCACCTTAGCGTGTGTGAAGATTTCCTTCACTTTGTATTTGATAACTTAAACTTACGCCCATGTTTTTGATTTTTTAAGCTTTTTTTTTTAATTTACGAACACAATTGTGAAAAGACATAATCATTCTGAAATCTTATTTTTATTGCGACTCTACGCACGCTGCCCCCACAACGGAGTGCTGGTGTAAGTGAAAAAAGTTCGTGAACAGAAACAAGACGAGTCTTTACCTATAGATACGGAGTGAGTGTGCTATACTTCACGTGAAATGTAATGCCTTTCTTCGCTATCGATTCGTTGACATCGATTTTGATACGTATCGATTATCAGTGACTTGTATAGAACCGACGAGGACGACGTTCCGCTCAGAATCGATACGTATCGGGACCTTTGTCGTTGGCAGTTGCGTTGCAAGAAGGTATGGTTCACGTGGAGCATAGCGGCAATCCAAGTGATCCAGTGGAATGGACCAGTAAAATCTCCATGCGTATTCGGGTTTCCTCTAACTTGAAGATTCTGCTGTAGCCTACATTTTTAATATTAAAAACTTGACCAGTAAACTACCACGGCCATCGAAATCGGCAAAGCGTTGAACCACTCAATAGTCAAGTCCAGATAAGCGTCGAGCTACTTACTACTCAGAGTCAGAGTGCGAAGTGGTTTTTTTTTCCGCGGGCTTACCTTGTACCTTCACACTATTTTCCAGGTATTCTTCTCTTCGGCGAAGGGTGGCGGTTCTTGCCAAATCTATTTCATGACCCTGAACAAGCCGGGTCTGTCGAACTGGTAGCTGCTTTCGCTTCTTTCTCGATTCTTTTCTTATATTCTTTTGTACATAAGATCAACGTTGCTCACCTAACACTGCTGTATCACGCGTCGCTTTATGGTCCGTGAATCATATATTTGACTCTTGGATTCACTTCATAGCTAAGCTATACTCTTTTGTAGACGTGGACTTTTAGGTGTCTATGTGCATATGATTTTTCGGTGCGGAGTATGTTGTACTAGATAATTTTTCAAGTGAATAATTTCAAAGCGGTTTATATCTGTTGAAGATTTAATAAATTGTTGCATTCCAATATAAAATATATGCTTTTGCTGTGTTTTAACTTGTTGAGTTCGTCCTGTTGCTCGCTTGCCAGTCAGTTTTTGTGCCAATATTGTTGCCGTATATGAACACAGCAGGGCCTTAATCTCAGTGATGCATCCGATCTCAGATATGTACCCTTAGGCGGCAGATAGTGCGTTGCGTTGAGTGCATCTCACAGACCAGCTTTTCTTCGGAGGCAGCATGCATCACTGAGATTACCCAGGATGAACGTGTTTCAACTACAAATTTACCCATCATTAGCACAGGCATCAACATCAACATGTTTACCCCGCGTAACCTCAGTGATGCATCCAGCATAAGCAGCGTAGAGGGAACGCCTCTGCCAAGATTGTATTGGTAAATTTTACGACATGAACTGCCATTGCATCCTATATTAGCTCATTCTCATCTTTTTGTTATATTGCTTTCCTGAGTGTTCTTCCATCAAGTTTGGAATTATTCAGTATCTTTGTTTTTGAGAAGAAGGCTCTCCATTTTTTTTCGGCGGAGTCCTATCCTTCCCACTACCAGCCTATAAGCCACAGCTATAGTGCTATCGTATTTGTAACAACTTCCACGGAGCTGAGTGAGCGGAATTCAACCGATTGTTTACCAGCCGCATTCTTTGCTCGTGATTGTATATCTTGACAACGTCACACAAGATCTGTTTTATGAGCTGTCCAGATTTCTCTGGCGCTTAACCTGTGCTAACAGGAACAGGACTCTTGAACTCTTGTTGTCAGTTCCTTCATTTTCCTTCGGTAAACCACTGTTCTAGTTTGGTCATCGATACTCTTTGCGCAGCGCTCTAGCAGCATTCTCTACCCGCCAAAGACTTGTATTACTTTGCATATGCAGTTGCAAAAGTTGATATACAGTCCTTCTCAAAACATAGACGGATTGCGCGACTGCACCATCGCGGCAGGGCCTGAACGAGGGATGCGGAGAGAGCATGCTTTAAGTGAGAGGATCGAGTAGGTCCCGCCACGATCGTGCAGTCGCAACACTAAGAAACCGCCGCAATCCGTCTATCGTTTCGGCAAGGACAATACAAACTTGCAGCCATCACCGTCGTGGGATGGTTTCAGGCACCTAAGGCTTAAGCTGAACGCGTAGACTTTGCAGCGCCGCAAGCATGAATAACGCCCACACCGCATGAGGGTTGGCGCCGTGGTGGAAGCAGATCCATGGTGGTCGCATTGATCGCCGGCAGCCGGGTAGTGGCTCGCTTCGCCAGGCGAAGACTATATGTATGTCCTCATTGACCCAAAGCATGTTTGTGGGAAGGTCGATAGAATAAATGGAGTGAATAATTTGGGGCAAAAAGTAGCCCGCGACCCCCTTGGAGTCTGCCTCCAAAATTTCTTTTAGTGTAGTGATCGATTGGGAATTGCATGCAGTTCGTAGTCGATTGAAAAACCTAAATTGGTGTTGAAACCGCTCAAATTCAGGAAATCCAGAGACCGCGTTTGACGTAGGATATAAGTTTGCTGCACAAAAGGGGAAAATTCCCGCGACTATACTAGCATAATAGACGTTTGAAACAACCGAGTCGAGCCATGTCGAGTTCCGAATGAATCGATCCTTCGAAACGCCGATTAGTCGGAGCTAATCAGAAAAGTCGACTGTCGGAAAAAATGTCATTCTTTTTTGTTGAATAACTCAAAGCATTAATGCAAGCTCCAAATTGACCAAGTTGCTCGTAGCAGCTTGCACAGAAATAAATTATTTAATCTAATCCATAGTGTACATATGTGCTTTAGTCGTTTGTCGTAAATGAATACAGGTGGAGAGGACAATAGTTCGAAGTTTGCTCAATTATTCCTCTACTACAACCACACGTTCCGTCTTGCTTCTTTTTCCTCCGCTGAATAGGGAAAAGATTACAGTTATTTTGAGTCTAGCCAGATACTTCCAGAAACCCTCCATCTTGGAGGAATTCTTTTTGGAACAGATTTTCGAAAAATGCAGATCGGAGTGAGAATTTTAGCCGCAAAATTCACAATTTCTCGACGTACGATTGCAAGGGTGAAGTAATGCGGGAAGCGCAGGTGTGCTCTTTCCAGTGTTACTCGCTGCTTCTGATAAGTATGGAATTGAGAATAGAGAAGGAAAAAAAGTGCGGATGTTAGTTTCTACCGTGAGAGACATTCTTCGCCCAATTTGTCCTCGAGTAACTTTTCCACTGCAAAACAGGGCATCAGGGTGTGGGTGCGATCTGAAAACTAACTCAAAAATGCTACAGGATATCTCGTAATGAAGAGTAAACAGACTCGGGTATGGGCTAACTGTGAATCCTGGAATCTGGGACTTGGTTTTCCTATCAAAGGAATGTTTGGAAGAGCTCGTTCTCTGTGCTTACAGAAAGCAATCTTGTCTGGATTTTATATGATCGTCTCCAAATAGCAATAAGCCCAACGAGGCAATAGCTTACCCCAGCTTGCACCGTCGCCGAAACTCCTCCTGCTAGCTTACGCAGAAATTGCGGGTCAAATACATAAGGGTACTTGGCGTCATCGAAAATCTGCATTATTCTTGGTCAACCGCTCAAGCCACTCGTACTAACAAACGTTCCACAATGCCAAGATTCAAAGATGGTCGAACATGGGATCTGAAATATTATTTGTTCAAGCCTCAAGTATCCAAGGCGGGCTTGTAATTGGAAAATAATTCAGGTCCACTCCTACTGAAAGCGATTCAGCTGGGCAGAAAGCATTATACCACTGCAGAGAAATGAAACTGGAAACGTTGCGCTTCAAGTGCTCTGCCGGCACGAGAACTCTTGCGGTTTTTGGGTACAATTATCCAAATCTTACTTGTGGTTGGAGTTGGTGAATGTTTCTCCTTCACATCTTCATACGAAATCATTTCTCGGTTTTGAAATCTGTTCCATTCGAATGATTGAAGGTTTCTTGTGAGCCTTCACCTTGTCCAGGCTTTTTTGAGAGGCTAATTCCGGCTACCATTCTGACTCGAACGTTGAACGAGTCAAGATGAGTCCTTCTTGTTACCATGGTAGAACATGTACGAGTTTTATGAAGAATTGCTACCGTTTACGGCGTTACGCTGGGTCTCTTTGAACACAGTCGCGCAGGTTCGTCAGAAGCGCTCATAAGTGAGTGTGCAGCAAAAACATGAAAATACGAGCTGTTAGCAAGGATTCATAGATTGCAAGGAATCTTTCGGAAGCTCTGTATTATTCATATTTATTACATGGACTCTCTACGCGAACAGGAACGAACAAGTTCTGTGTTGATGATTTTTATTTTATTTCTTGCAATTAGGAAAGTATGGTTTCAGCATAGATTCTCTCGCTCTCTGTATATTGGGTCCAAAATGGTTTTTTTTTTTCGACTTGATGGAGTGACAGATTTTTTCAGCTGCTCGAAAGTTTATGGTCACCCAAATACACAGCTCCATTCCATATTCACTACGAACTATGTATAGTGATTGGAATCTCTAGAAGCCTCAATCACATATGCTTACATTCATGAATGTTGCCTTAAAGAAGAAAACCAAGTTAGCATCTATTCCGAGCTGCTGCCATCCTTCCCTCGGTTGCTGCCATTCCATGGCAACTGCTGCTATACAGAGGAGAGGTTGAACAGCAGTTGAGCAGAGGATGGCAGCAACTGGGGGGTGATGCTAAACAGCGTGATAGGTCGGTTCAACCCGACCTATTACGCTGTTTAGGCTGCGCTTGTGCTGCAGAGCTATCAGAGACTGTCGATTTTGTGATTTACCCCGTGGTGCAATGCTCACAAACAAAGCTTCTATCGGCGTTGCTCGTGCGAAACATATCTTCTGGTGGAACCACGAAGGTTTCTCATCTGTGAGCCCACGGGAACTATTGGTAAGATCAAATTTCAAGCCCAATCCGTTATGAGTTCTCATTTCTGCAGCTGTTTGTGCATGCAGCAGAGACAGTGCTGCAGAGCACTAGTCTCAATCTCTTCTCTCAGAATATATCACATCCTTCGTTTTCCCACATCTGAAACGGTGCTAAGACAGACCGTATGGTGACCGTACTTCGCGTAATTTCCAAGTCGTGTAGAGAGGCATTGCGCGACCAAATATTGTTATCCATTCCGTTCTGTGCTTCATTGTCTGGCTGTAGTGACGATAGACCTAGTTTCCGTCTGAATTCGCGTCATTTCCTTGAGCTGCTCCCCGTGAAGTCGTTGCGAACCACTCAGAAATTGATTCTGGTAGAGAAGATTACTCATCGATTTCACTGGGCGTGCAAATTGAGACAGTGACGAGTTCGGTCAGGAACAAAGAAATTAAACTGGTAGAGAAAGTATGAGCGAAAGTGGGCACTTTCAGAGGTATCCTGGTCACGTTTGTGTTCACTCACTATCACGGATGACCGATCTGCTGAAGATTCTAGTAAGAGGCTCCTTGTAGTTCTAGTCCCTATCTCCATCTCCATTTCATTCCACAGAATTTTTTTGTGCTATTTTATTTGATAGAGCCCTTGTCGTGACCACTGTAGTGGTGTGAGAGGGAGAAACTCCACTAAATATTGTACTATATACTGAAAAAAAAACTTAAATAATTTCTTCCGGGCTGCGCGTATAAATGGGGGATAGATTCGACGTCAGCACCTTTGTCTCTATATTAGGATATGGATATTCTTCCGAAACTCCATGAACATGTAGTGTCCTTCCTTTGTAAGGTTTCTCCATGTGTTGATTAACATTCCACTAAGCCACACCCACTTTGACATTCCTGCGCTTCAGTGTGAGCATTAGGTACTTAGAGTTATCCGTAACAGAAAGTGGACGCAGCTGCAACACCTCCAAAGTTCATAATGCTTTCATCCCTATGCGTTAGGCTGAACTCTGTGGGCGCCTTTGCTCTCCTTCTCAGTCACATCCAGACGATCCTCGGTTAGTGGCTTTTCTCGCATACATAGCTTTGCGTTGAGGAAAATAACTTTAAGATAATTCCGTGTCAAACCATCTCACAATCTTCATACTCCATTTAGAGTCAGCTTTTGTTATGGAAAGTGTATGTTATTAGCTTGCATCTGAGGATGCTGTTCAGGGATGAGCGGAGTTCCTGAGGAAGTTTGGAAGTTCGTGAATTCTGTAGTCGAACAACGCCAAGACATACCTTTTATGTCTCTTTGTATCTTCCGGAGTTTCTTCCGAAGTTCCAGTCTTATGCAGCACTTTCGCTCATTTCTGATATCGTTGTTCTATTTCTTGATTGAGCAATGAGCTGCGACGTATTCCGAGACTATCACGAACGTTCAGCTCGCTGTAGTGAATTCGTTTTCGGCAATAACTATACGAAATGAATAAGTTCCTTCAAAATTGAGTTTAAGAAGTGCTTGGATAGTTTCTGGAGCTATCGACCTCGTTACAATGACTCCACTGTTCATCTTCATCCTATAGAATTGTGACTATCTCGAGCTCAGTATCTTCTGGAGCCAACGCCCCGATTTTTCGGGCAATCTCGTTTCCCTTTTCCTTGTTACGGGATTCATAAACGTTCCTGGGGAAGTTTTAACGTTGATGTCTATCCAGAATGGACAAGTTCCTCCAGCAAGAAGTGGTTTACCAGTGGTTTACCCTTGTGTCCCTACTAATATTTGCCAATGCTGACTGAGACGAGCAGGTAGGACTGATCATCATCTTTGCATTGGGAATTCGTCCACTTCGGAAAAGGGCGGGTAGGTCCGAACCTTCCCGGCCTCCCCGGAAACGTTTGTGATTCCACCACCCCACACCTTGTCCACGTGATCCTCCCTGCTCCAGTGCTCAGCCTCACTCATGGCGAACCCACTCGGTCGTCCCGGATCGCGCTTCCAGCGTGTCGTTGCCGCTTTTTGTTGTGTTGTCGTCGCTGCTGTGCTGATTGCGTTGTTCGCCGCGGTGCCTAATGGCTTCAACAGCATTGATCGCAGCAGAAATTGCTGCACGCTGTAAACACTGCCGCACTCGTTTCACGTTTCGCTCGCGGACGTCGCCCGGACTTCTTCGTCGCGCTCGAGTCGCGTGGCCGGGCATTTTTCCAGCGGCGCTTTTTCTCGGCTCGCTTTTGCCTACGAAAGTTGTCGCACTCCCTGCACTCCACCTGCCACTGCCCATGGCCACGTAACCTTTTTACGCACGTTTTCCTTGCCGGCGTTTATTCGGTCGTTGATGAGCTCCTCTCGAGAGTCCACCGCCTTAGAAATGCTCCTCATTTTAGAACTAAGGTTCGCACCTAAGCTGTCATTTTATCCTCGACTCCATCGGTGCTTGCCATCGTGCTACCACTTCTATGATTCGTTGGTGTGCTTCCATTGCCACAAACTGAACTCCATTTTGGTTTATGTTTCCTTACCAATTAGAGATAGGATTTATCTAAGAATTCTTCAACATTTAAATAATAGGAAAAGACGGATGAAGCCAACCATGGGCATCAGTTTCTGAGAAAAGTTTCTAGACTGATCTTGTAAGCATTAGCATGGTTGACATGATGTAGATGATAAATATGGATAACACTGTAGTGGTAATAAATAATAATTGTGCTATTGTAATTAACAGTAATATTAATGCTCTTCTTTGCTATAGGTTCAAAAAGTTTGCATTTAGCTTAAACGCTGGAAGCACCCGAAAATTCCCGGACACCCCACTTGCGTTTTCCCGTTTTTCGCGTGATTTTTCGATGAAACCACAGGCAATTTGTTTCGACACATCTGGATTCAGGTCGGAGGTCACTCTCAAGCTCTCAAGCTCCGGCTTAATAGCTTTAGTCTTGAGAAGTGCGTACAAGCACTTTTTCAAGCATTTTCTTTGCGCTCCCCTGAGCTCTTATGAGGCGATCTGATCCGAGCTGCTATTAAGAAACGGCACACTAACAGTTTATCTATCGTTTTTATTCGCTGAAGAAATTCGCTTGGTGTTTGCCAGAGAAAGCTCGAGGTGAAAAAAGCTCATTCTCTGCCCCACCAAGATCTGTCAGCTCCAGAAAATCTTGTTTCGCAGGAAAAAAAATCGCCAAATCAATGACGACATAAAAATGGCAGTCTCCGATTTCTTCAGTTTTCTGAGTCACGTGCGCAGAGCGCCAGGCAGGTGCTCATAATATAAGTAGTGGTCTCTACTGATCATATGATTTATGATATCTGTCAAGGTTATACATAATTCGACAAAGTTGTAGGGGAAAGAAAAGTAAAAAAAGAAGCTGACAAAACGTTTGCAGCGCCCTATAGTAAATATCCAATGACGACAGAATTGGCAAATATGTAGCGAGTAACATGCGACAATAAAAGTATATATAGTCATAGATGGTAGTAGATATGTATGTAGGTAATAGTGAATGTATTAATAATAATAATTTGTTATAAATAGTTTAACACAGGGACGACAATGGGACCCACGGGTGTGTCCCATCTTGGCGGCCACCAGGGACCAAGGAACCCACCGGTGGGTCCCACGTCAAAAATGGGAATCCCGAGATCAGACTCTCCTGAGCCTTTGCCTATTTCACCCGCCAAATCCGAATCTAACCACCATTTTTTACCGTATGACCAACTTCGCGCGTTACGGTAGGTATACTGTATCACTTGTAATGAAAAATCAATGAATAATTATATTAAAGATGGATACAGTAGATCAATTTAATGTATATTTTGAAGGCTATGTCACATTTTATTATATTTCCATGTTTCTAATGAATACATTTATTAAAAAATTAATAATACTACTGGTATTTTTATTTATTGATTGATTGTAGCTGTTGTCATTAGTCGATTATTTTCCGATAGTTAGGGTAATATTATTAATAAAATATTATAATGCATTATTCCACTTAATGATTCCGTCACGACTGTATTCATTATCAATTTTATAAATATAAAATCTATTATTACTGCAGTTGATGAAGTGAGCAGGAATTTCGCTCTGGTCCCACGTGGCACAACTCTCGAAGAGGTCGATTGTCGTCAGTATGTTAACCCTTTGACGACCGTGTGGCTCACCGGTGAGCCGCGCTTTTTTGGTCGCGTGGGACCGTGCGGCTCACCGGTGAGCCACGCTCTTCTGATCAACTTCTGGACCGCATTTTCACATTATTCCGCTGCATTTTCACTCCAAGTTGATGGAATACTTCTAAACAGTGTTCTGTAAGCTGTGCCTCGAGACACACCAACTTTTTGTTCCAAAATAGAGAGTGTAAAGGATGGATTTTTCGAAAAGGAGGTTAAATGGGTTACATTTGATGGGCAATGAAGCTATAAAATCCAAACGCATGTCCAGTTTTGTTGCACAAAAACACTTAACTATACCTTACGCTCATTTCTCCGTTGAAGTGAAGGCCTGGAGGAGTATATTCTCTGGGTATCTTTCCTAATAAGACAAGGAACGCCTTAACCCAACTTCTTGCAGACTTAGAGTAGGGAAGATGGGGTTGAATGCTCTCATTTTTTGTCCAGTGGGACTAGAAATCTTCAAAAACTAGATTCCTAATTAGCTTTCTGAAACTATCTGTTTTTGCTTTAGTATTGTTATAGTAATTGAGCGAAACCACGCGGCTGCGGCGCTGTCGAAAGGGGCGTTGGTCCCACGCGCCAGACACGCGAAAACGGGCGCGGTCGTCAATGGGTTAAATAATTTTCTCGTAGTTGCATTTTCTTGACTTTTTCAGGCGAAGGTTTTATCTGAAAATGCCGCAACAACTCAGTCAATCTGATCCTTCTAAAGGTTTAAACAACAGCGTACCCGTTGGGTTCTAACACAACAATATCGCCCAATAGGCAGCCCGAATGAAGCCTCCAAGTTTGAGAAAATTGATGTTCAGCTCAAGAAGAACATTATTCGTGAAAGACCTCGCCAGAGTTTACAGAATCTGATCACGCATGCTTTTTTCATGCTGTGCGTCAGCAATTTCAAATCGTAAGAAATCTTCGGCACAAAATTCCTCTCAGCTATTGTAATTTTTACTGAACGGAAATATGTTATAGCTGTGCATCTCAAGCAGACTTATCCTACTGGACGTGCTAAGAAAAAAGTTGACTGAAGATTACCTTGTGGGTAAAAGGTTGGGTAAGAATCACCCTGTCGCCCAACTTTTTTCGATTTTCTGGGTAGTCAAGCGTAATTTTGCAAAATTTTTGGCTGCATCGTCCAAGGTTGAGATTTCCTGGAATCTCAGTGATTTTGTGAACATTTCCCCGTCTGAGAACAATTCTGCCACTTGGCTGAAAAAAGAGCAGCTGATTGTCATGAAAGAGACTATTAAAATAAAAATTTTTTATGTAGATTCTACAACACTTCCCATGCTTTGGACTCTATCTTTGGATCATAAAAAAGAAAAAAGTGCAGATTTTCAATTTCTCTTTCGCAAAAGTTTTTTCTGTATAATTTGCATAGCGTGGGGTTTTTATTGCGGTTGCGTGTGACGTCGTCGCAGCTGTACGATATCGATTTTGACACCTATTGATTGTGTGCACATATGTAGTTGGAATGGCTGCCACGCGGTCCACTGGCGATCAATACGCATCAAAGCTAATACCACCTAGGGAAGGACAACAGATGGAGCTATAATCCGCATGGAGTATATCTTCAGCGTACCGCCTTAGATTTGACACCTGGGTGTTTGTTTCGTAAACATCTCTAAAAAGGCTGCATATAAGAATATGAATTTGGGAGAATCATTCTTCTTCTATAGGATTAGATAGCAGACATTATTATTTCGCGTCAAAGAAACGAGCGTTGTGTGCCCTAAGTGGAGCATTGAAAAAATATGGGTGTCCTTGAGGCGCGATAATACCGCATGCTCTCTCCGCAGAGCAGTGTTTTTTTCGCTCCTCTAAAATTTCCCTGACAGTTCGAAATAACGAAATCCCTGACAAAAAGTGGCGCAGCTTTCTACCGAGCTCATTGGGATTTTGGTGAGGTTTTCTGTCAATATTCACATCGATTTCCCATTCATAGTATGTAGATAACGGGGGAATGGAGAGCGCTGCTAGTTAGTATTCTCCCGCATCAACTCTAGAAGAGAATTTCTTCATACGTGTTAAACGCTTCTACCCGATTCTTGACGGAGCGAATCACTGCAGTTTTCGGATTTCTGCACTAAGAGGGAGAAATTAAAGTTCGTTATTGATTTGGAAATGTTCTTTTGCTTGTGGTACTTCCTTTTTGTCTCATTGAAGCAACGAGACCACTCTTGGAGCGTAAAAAATCTGTAATTTTCTTCACAATCCTTAAAGCTTTCGGTACCTGTAGGTCTGGATTTTCGAACGAAAGCAGAACAAATCTGATTCTATGAGAATGTCCAAGTCGTTTTTTAAGACCTACTGTGACCAGCATTGTGGTATCTCTACTTTATTCATGTTCATTGCTTGTACTGCCAGTTGTTCTCGTTTGTTACAGTTTGCTTCCAACGATCTGCATCCTCCCTCAAGAACTCCCAGGTTTTAAAGCATCCTGAATTTCGAATTCTTCTTGTTTCCCTACGGAATCACTACGTTGTAGTTACTATACTTAGAAATATTCGACGAATTTCCAAATATTCGAACTTTGAATAATTCGAATATTGCCAGATTTCAATCATTCGAAATATGAATTGTTCGAATATCCCAGTTTTCATGATGTACGAATGAATTAATTATTATATTTGTATATTTATTATATTCATTTTTTTGTTTTATTTTATATTTATTTTATATATTTATTTATTTTATATTTATTACATCAAACATTTATGACCACCCGAATGCATGAATAGTTCGAATAGTGCAGTACTTCTGGAGGCTATAATATATTCGACTCGAATATTCGGTCTTAAACCTGGGCTAGGATTCATGGACGTATAACCGAGCAAGCCCAGGCTAGCAAACCAACTCGAGCGTCCCGGTTCCTCTCTCACTGCATAGTCTATACAAGACCATTCAGGCTAACCATCGTTGGTTTGTCTGGTTAACGTGAGAACGAAATTAAATGATCGGCCTTACTCAGAAAGACTGGGTGCGGGCACTTAGTTACCCGTGGCATCTGGCACAACGAGCAGGAACAGTTACTGCTGACACTAGAACAGTATTACAGTTTCCTAATTTTGGTCGTGGTAGTTACAACAAAGTGTCAGAATTATGCTATGCAGTGGAAAGAAACAGTACTTTAAAGCTCGTTGGAACCCCAAATTTTGTCTGTATATGTATAGATCGGTCAAATGAAAGTATAGTTATAGTGAAAGTTTCTGTCTTGAGAACAGTGTTTCTGATCACATCACATTGGCCGTTACTGCAATTATATGCTAAGTATAGTCAGCTCCAAATGTCCGCAGACAAGAGTTGGGACCGCGGCGCGGTTTTCCTCCGCGTCTCTGCCCTGCATGCCACGCTGAATCCGTGCAGCAGACAGCGAGAGACCCGTGCCGCGGCCCCAACTCTTGTCTGCGGACATTTGGAGTTGACTATATGTCAGTAAGAAAAAAGAAGACAGGATTTCAAAGTTTTTTTTTCTTTTTCCACGATGTGAGTTCCGATGTGTAGTTTCTGACGTGGTAAATGTTAATGCCCCTACTTTTCTTAGCAGTAACCCGTAGGCGCTGTCATTAAAAGCTCTTATAACTTGCGCTTGCAAAGGTCAGCCTTAAGGCATACATACATATCACATTAGAGTAGCCGATCTGTTAGAGAGGGATAGGGCAGCAACGACCCTCCAAAGCATATCATGCAAACCTTCGGGGGCACGTTGCTCTCCTCGATATGTCATCAAAATTATCCGTTTAAGTGAAATAACTTTTCAAATTCGCAAGTTTTGAAAGATTCAGGCGATCTGTTCGAATAGCATTTTTCTCAGTCGAATAAACGAATTTGTCGAATAACCTATGATTTGAAAAATCCTAATGAATGCATTGTTCGATTAACCCATATTTCTAGATTGTCGAATGAATGAATAGTTCGAATGTCTTCCTTTGTTGGAAGACCAAATGAATGAATTATTCGAATATTCGAATATTTCTTCGAATACATCCGATTCGGTCGCAAGTACAATAGGTACATTATGTATGCTCCCGCTGCTACATGACTTCATTGGGCGAGCACATATCCTAAACTATTCCATCCCGACATGTCATCTCAATATGACCGCATGGGAATGCCCATCGGACACGTTACTCCATTCAAGCTGCAGTCTCCCCACAGATAGTTGACACTTCTTTGTTTCCTACGCATTTGTAATACCAGTAGTCCTTCGCAGTCGACACACCTCATCTGAAATCTGTCACCTCAAACTGTAGCGACAAACATTATGATCAGTTTGGATAAGAAACATTCAGTTTCACCCGAGTTTTCGCTTCCAGAGTCCCTCATAGGGCAAGGGCGCAGAAGCTTGGACAGCATTCTCGTAAGCGCAAGTTGTGATTCCTTTCTGCCTGTGTGTATCAGTTCTTCTTTTCGTTCATACTTCGCATTCCTCGAGTCTTATGCGGAAATCTTCCTCTGAACCTACTCTGAAATGCTATTCCGGAGCCGATTAAACTGTTTTTGCTACGGGAGAATTTGAAGAACCTCCGTAAACATGGGAACGTGATTGTCTTCACAGTATGTAATAGATCTCCTAAGTAGTACACACATCTCGTATGGATTTTGTGTCATGAATATTTCTTCGAAGATATTCACTGGGAACACTGAGGTTTCCACAAGCGCCAAATGCAACCATTTACTGCCGTCTTATTTCATTTGCATGCCCTTCTGATGCTTTCCGGTTCACCCATCAGTGGCAATCCCTCAATTCTTCGTGCTTATTACGCTTTTTCCAAATGCAATCGTTTGAATAGTTGAATGTTACGTAACTTCCCCTCATCCTATGGTTTCCGCCTACATATTCGTTTGTAGTTAGCATCTCATATATGGCACGGGGATTACGACTCCTGCTTTTCCGTTCACTACTTCCTCCGTTTCCTCCGTGCGTGGAGCTTCAGTCCTAGTAGCACCAAAGGCAAAAGTTCACAGTGGGTAGAGGTCAAAACTCCGCATTCTTTTCGCTAAATTCTTGAGAGAAAATCATTCCTCATTCCCAGAGTGCACCAATAGGAAAATGAAAATATAGGCGGTACAAAATTGTTCTGTGGGCAAATTGGATCGAAGCCAAGAAGATTAACACGTTCGCGATAACGCAGATTTCGCCACTTGGGACACACGCGCTTTTGCAGAAATGGAATTCGTGACCGAACAATCGTGCACATGGTCCCACGCCGAACCTATTTTTCCGTTTTTTCGTACGAGATAGTAATTCAGGTCCACATGGATCTTAGGAAACTTGTTACTGCGCTGCTACAAAAGAATATTTCATTTTTAGATGTTTCACAGAAATGTGACATTGAGAAGGGCGTGCCGACCGGTCGTGCACGTGGTCGCGAACTTATTAAAACAGTGGACAAACAGAAAGCATCAATAACCTACATGCCAACCTTGGGACAGTGTATGAGGATCAAAACTTATTCATGTACATATAGTAGAACATACTACACAGGGGTCGGTAACAGTGTAGCCTATTTGAGATCAGTTCAACAGTAACATTCTGTCTGGATCGGCTACATATCCTAGCTTGCTTCCTATTTCAATGTCAACGTTTTTTTTCTCGGGTAATAGTTTAACACAGGTAGAAGTATTTGGTCAGTACAGAACGAGAGCCTCTTATATGCTTTACTTGATGAGCTTTCAAAAAGTTACACGCAACTCTTGCGTAACGTATTTGATAAACATATGGTGAACCCCCTCCCTTGAGATCCCCCCACCGCGTCCGCCCAGGGTCCCGGGCGAATTCGTTCGTCGTGGGTTAAGTGGGTCAGCCTAGCCCTGGTTGCTCTAGGCATAGCAAGACGCGTTCGGGCTTTGGGAACAGGATTTCGGTAGGGACCTCTCTCACCTTCCGTAGTAGAAGAACGATCTTCTATCCCGTCATATTCTGTCAACACATGACCATTTCTTAGTTAATTGAGAGCGAAATCTTATGTACTCTTTCCTGAATTTGTGGCACACCTATGCTTGTAATCAAATAAATAAATAAAATAAATAAATAACAACTTCTTCATGCAGAAACGAGGATTGGCAATGGAAATCCGTATTGCCCCACTGCTTGCCAAGTAGTTGCTTCAAGCGTTCATGTGAACTGCTAAGAAATGACGTCAAATCTATCCTCCGCAGAAAGTTTGATGCAAGCACTAAATCACGTTTCTCAACGAATAATCCCGAGGTTCCAACGCACTATTCGCTCATCAAAACCCGCAAGCTCGAACCTGGCGTTGCCCTCAGCCATGTCGAGATTTCCGGGTAAAACGGGATCAATAATAGTTGCGGTGAACCATCGGATAGAATAAGTTGGCTACTAGTAAATTCCATGTTCTCTGATCTTGAAACCTGGGCATTCTTACAGTGATTGTGTTTAATTTTTCTTCTGTGCCTCACAGGTTGTTATCAGGACACGTTTTATTTTTGGCCTGACGTTTCGACTCAACGTCGTCTTCAGAGGCCTGAAAGTGGCTACTAGTAAATTACTTGTTCTACTTCTGAAATCCGACTTAGGTTGTATTCTACCAATAAGAATGATTTTGAACGTGATTGTGAATCCTACCGGAACATCCCTGAGTAAAACCATCTCTAAAACGAATTAACCTTGAAATGAAGGTCATTGCAATTTTCCATCATCACTTGGTGAAATATCGTTGAAATTTCGTTCTCCTCTCCCTTGAAAGAGGATATGGACGAAGTACATACATATGTTGCAATCCTTCTCCCCTGTGGCTGCGATCGCAACGCAGCCTCACCGCCTGTGGCTGCATCTTCTCGGCCCTGGCCAATATCTTCGGAGGTACTCACGCATCCAAATGAGGCTTCATCGAATTGCAGATGTGGCATGACTACGATACGGGTTCAACGAGGAACGGAAGGGCACTGAGCTTTCCATCGCTGGGCGACGACAGAGGGGAAGGTCTCTTGAGACGAGTTGCAAGCTTACAGGTATGTCGAGTGCGGATCTTTTGAGAACACTTTTCTCACTGAGATGCTTCCCTGGTGAGATTTATTTCTATTGCTGCACGGGGTACGACTACAAGCATATTTGATTCTTGAAATCCAAAGTTCAAACCTTCTTTTTTTCCATTTAACTAGAGAAGAAGTAATATTGCACAAATGCAGAAGCTTTTCTTCAAATTACAATATAGCCATTTTCCAAGTTATGATATATCTGTGGATTACTGCAGGTTGAGGAGTTTTTAGGTATTCCTAGAAATACTTCGATTCTCTGAAAATTGAAAAGATTTAAGCTTAGGTTATCTAGAGGTTCACACAGTTTGAAGCAGTGAAAACAGTCGATACTTCGAGTAGTGTTCTTGTATTTGAGAAATAGAAATTCAAATAACATTTATCCACATGACCTTCATGACTTGTGTATGTGTTACGAAATTTACCTTATTTTGGAGTGGGAGTAGTGCGTTGTTTCGTTCGATGAACAGCACATTATGAAGAGTTGCGCAGTTTTCATGAAGTACAAGGTGCGGCTATACTCCACAAGGAGGTATCGATTCTGGTGCGTATCGATTTTGGACCAGACATCTCCGGCGTCGGTGCAGCTAGCGCGAGCTAGCGGCAATCGATTAGTTTCAAGATGGGACCTGGGCGACGACAACGCGGGCTGCTATTGCACGACTTGGTCGAATGTTGTGGGTTGTGCTTAGATCTGGTTGTAGTGTCTCAAAACTCAGCGCACAACGAACTCGGCGCGCCGCTCTCTATAAGCCACATTCATCCGACCGGCCGAGCATATGGCCAGTGAAAGGAAGATCCACGAGATAGCACGTCTGTGATCGGAGCAGCTCCACTTCACCAGGTGTGCTGGCACTCTGGATTGAGCTACAAAAAGCGGTGGGAAACGTGAGTTGATTGCTATGCGCCAATGAATGATAAACGGGACGAATGAGGTCGAAATTTCGTCTCTTCAAAGCCTGACGAACATACACTTTGTGACACGAGCTGGCGAACAAGGCAACGTTTCATAGGTCTCGCCGTTCTGGCAGTTTTTGGTTTGTACCGTGCCCATATATTATCAAAACAAATGAGATCCACTATTTGTACACATATTATTTATCCGTTCAACGACTGCCTATCAGTTATGTACATTTCCAATTGGTTAATAGGTTGACTTGTCCTTCTTGCCAAACCCTGCAAGTAGCATAATTTTGTTGAATATGTATTAGAAATTTCTCGATGGCTGAAGTTCACATAAGCAAATGGCCAACTGTCAAACCGCGAATATCTTGCATTTACGCGATTATAAGGGAAACGTTGTGCCATATCCCATGGTTTTTCCTTTCAAAAAATCAATAACTCTAGAGGAAGTTCGTGGAAATGCCGCAAATTCCACGAATCACAGGGATCCAGCGAAAATTTTTATTCAATTTAAATTTATAACTGTTACTGGAGAGCAAATAACCCCTCACTGGGCATAACTAACCAAAGTTCAGCAAAAGATGTAAATCTATTTCCATGAAGTGGAATACTCTGAATCTTCATTGGAAAACTTAGAAATCACTCACTCTTTTCGAACACGCGTCTACACGAAAAAAAAAAACGGAAAAATTGTGTTGCTTGGGAGCGATCTAAAACCACTCATCTCAGACACCAAAGGAGGCCTTTCTCTCCATTGCATAGGACGGATATTTCTTTCCAGTTCATTGCGAAGAAATTCGAGCCGATTGACAAGGAAGTGCGGGCGTTCGTCAAATTGCGTTACAAAGATGTCGCCAAATACATAATCTGGCCGGAGTGTCGTCTGGAAGATGGGTGGAGGAGCAAAGTCGATGTATCAACACTGCCGTCTGCTGTGAGTACTCCTCAGTACCCTGTTTCAGTAGTCATTCAATCACCTCGGTTCAGATGCTCTTTCACGAGACCCTCCCTAGAACGACGCCTTCTGGACCGGATCCACGAACCATTTTGAACAAAGCTGAACTGGAGGACCATCGTTCTCCTTACCTTCCTTGCACAATCAACAGTATAACTAGGTCAGACTCAGAAGACTCAAGTAGTGCTGAGTCAGTCCTAGAAATGACTCGATTATAGCATGCGTGTACATGGTAGTTTGTGGTTTAGCCCTACTCAGTATTGACTCGGATACTCCTGATGATAGTCATCTTCGTATAGGTGTAGGACTACATTCGCCTATCCACCACTTTCCATTCGCTCTTAGAATTTTACGAAGTCTTACGAGAGCTTTCAGTACTTTATTTGATACATGTTTTCATTGTATTTATATAGAGCTGCGTTCTTCGTCTAATCTATTCATGAACAGGTGACTTTACGAGGTACATATGCACATTTTCTAGTTTTATTGCGAAAATAGTGAATAAATATAGTTGTCGAGGAGAGCGGTTCGTTCTTCAGTTGTACTTTGTGCACCTTGTCCGCTTTCTCGATGCACTACATTGGGAGGGGGCGCGGTTGGGCTCAGCCAGAAAAAAAAGGGGCGGGGGGGGGG
>JARK01001528.1:51028-68000 GCA_000688135.1 Ancylostoma ceylanicum
AAAAAAAGGGGCGGGGGGGGGGGTGGCTGACTATGCCCCGCGGATACGCATGCTCTGCGCCGCCGCTAAGTGACAGCCAAGCAGGCTCACGCAGAGTTACAGACTTAGTCTTAATGCATAAGATCTTACCCAGATTTCTCATATAGGGTTACTTGTTGTGCTAATCACGAAATCGGTGTCCATTTTGTCACATGATGTCATATTTGTCCATTTGCAGGCGTAAATTTTCGAGATTTCTTTTTCGAACGGACCCATTAAGTGAAGACTATTCAAAACGCTCGGTAGCGTTAATTCATCGTTAACTGTAAGTAGAAGCGGTCGAAACGTGCAACGATCACACCCTTCCTCGTGATTCTGTGTAGCTGTCAGCAGAAGCAGCAACACCTGTATATCCATAAGGCATCATAGGCCCCGTCCCTTTTCCGACTGGGCCCAAATGCTACGGCGCCCTACATTGAAGTGTACACGTGAAGAAATGAGTGAAATACTGCGTATGAAATCCATTCAAAGCCAGGCTATTGAAATATTCCCCAGTAGGTTCTCATTCAGGAGTGATTGCACGGAGGGATTCGCGAATTGCGTCACCGAGGAAATTTTTATAATTCTCCGTAACGTTCTGAAATCTCCTTCAACAAACGACAAAATCAAGGAGTATCTCTAAGGAGCATTTGCAGCTGAATAGGTAGGGAATGTATGGTTATCGATGGATATTGATTCAGTCTGCAAACTCTGAAGGTCTGACAGATTTCTGACCTTCTTTTGATACGTCAGGCTAATTCGATGTCAGCATCCCATTCAGAAAGCGTGCAGTGCCAGTGCCTTATCGATAAACTCAGGACTACGTCTTACATAATGAGAAATGCAGTTTGCATGCTTCCTCTGGTTGTGGGTACAGCACCATTCCTGCTTAGAATTAGCAGCATTCAACTATGTCCTTTTTTATGTGACTATTCTAACCTGTCATTTCGAATGACCCTGCTTTTTTCCCTCCTGGTCCTTGTAATTAAAAGAGAGGGGGCGGAATATTTGGTCGCCCTTTTTACTCGGTCCATCATGCTGTGATGCAGCATCATCTTCATTGCCGTTATGTACTCTAATCCAATTTCTTAAATATTAGAATTAACTCTACACCTACCACAGGAATTCGTAGATTCGGTCGAGGATCAAAATTTTCCGACCGATGGCATTCTTCATTGTTTTCAGGTTGTTTGGAAACCCTAGACACTTTTGCTAGGTCTCTTCTAGGTAACACTATATTTTTATTGATTTTTTGAAGAAAAATATAGCGGTTTAAACTCTATGCCTACCCTTGAAAAACATCGACTGCGCAGGGTAGGAGGAGCGAACAAACAGGTAAATGTTACGAATTGATATAATACAGTGCGCGTCAATACTACACACCAATCCTAGAAATTCGTCGGATTGGACGAGGACAAAAAGTTCCCGATTAATCGCGTCCGTCATTATTTTCAGCTTGTTTGGAAACCCTAGAAACTTTCGCTAGGTCATTTCTAGGCGACCCTCTGCCTGGCAAAATCGCTCGACCTCGAGGGTGGTGTGGCGTGTGCTGACGAACATGCCTTACCTTCTTACCTTAAAAGTCCTCCAATGTAGCTGTGCTACTGCTTTCATCATTTCGTACGCGGATTCTTTTGGTGCCAATCCCAGTGTCGTGAAATTCTGCAGGTATTCCATTCCCGACCGGGAAGCGGTCAAGACGTACAGTCCTTCTAGAAAAGATAGACTGATTGCGCGATTGCACCATCGCGGCGGGACCTGAACGAGGGATGCGGAGAGAGCATGCTCTAAGTGGGAGGGTCGAATGGGTCCCGCCGCTATTCTGCAGCCGCGACACTAAGAAACCGCACGCGCAATCCGTCTATCTTTTTGAGAAGGACTGTATGGTCTGACATGCGACTTTGTCCGCAATTACGACCGCAAACTGTTTCCATCGATGGAAGGATGCCATCGAATGCGTTTGGATGAAACATCAAAATAGAATGAGTCACACCATATATGACGCTGCCAACTAAAATGTCTTAATAAATTTGCGAAAAACAGCTCTACGATCGAAATTCCGCCGTAGAGGCTTACAAAACCACACGTCGGGAAAACATTAAAAAAGCGTACGTTGAGTAAACTGCTTCCAGAATTTTTTGACTTGCAACTCAATGCTCTATTCCATGGTAGCATTTTGTGCAACCGCGGCAAAACTATATGAAAAAGCAGGAAAAAAAAATCCATCTCACTGCTGAGGTCCGAACCGTTCCGATCTTGGCCCATTGCCGAGATCCGAACCGTTCGTATCACGGCAGATTGCCGCGATCCGAACCGAGACCCGACCCCGCTACTTCCCTGACTGCAAATGAGAATTATTTGATGCTCTTATCTCGTGTACTTGGTGGGTTTGATATGTCATAGATCGAGAAACAAATAAGGTTGCGATCATCTCGAGCTAGATGATAACTAGACATTAACAAAACAAGAGCATCAAATAATTCTCATTTGCAGTCAGCGAAGTAGCGGGGCCGGACCCTTGGTTCGGATCGCGGAAATCTGCCGGGATACGAACGCATCGGATCTCGGCAATGGGCCGGGATCGGAACGGTTCGGGTTGCGGCACACTCGGCACTCACAGAAGTGTCAGAAATAGAAACAAAATTGATGGGGGAGGAAAATACCGTCATTCCGCTGTGAAGCGGTCAGAAAAAGCTAGCTCTCCTGGCCTTTCCTAAAATTGGGGCCAGCAAAGCAGCGTTGATCGAATTTCGGCAGGAAAACGAGAACAAACAAGAATGGGATAAAATCAAGGGCGAAAATTGCCAGAAAAAATTAATGAAGCTGGATATTCTACCCGAAAATCGAAACATTTTACTTGGCAGCATCATATATACTGTCTGTTTCACCAATCTTGCCACTTGGCAGGCTTACAAGATGAGGTAAGTCTCTCCGGTTGTTATAGACGATACATGTTTTTGCAGGATTCCAGTTACTGATAGTGCTCAGTTTCCATGATTTAACGCGAAACAAAATGTGCCTTGTGTAGCTACACGAAAAACATTGGGCTGCTCTAATTTTTGGAACGGACAGTACACATTAAAACAAACGGAAAAAGGTGTAAAACTCAGATCGAACCGGCCGATCGGCCTGCCGATGTGACTGGGGTCGCAATTGCGGACAACGTCGGGTAAGCCGCACTCTGTGAGCTAAAAGCTGCGCATATGGCCTGTTCACTGGAGCGCGCACTGCAGATCACGCTCCAATCGAAAGTGGCGGCGCCGCAAGAGTGGCCGATCAACTCTCTGTTCATTAGCAGCAAGTGATCGGTCTCTCGTGCCACATCGCCGCTTTCGATTAGAGGGTATTTATGGTTGACGCGCGTCAAATTTGACGCGGCTATATACAATACAGAACGAAGAGGAGAAAAGAAATTTAGGCCCGTGTCGATTGCTCTCGGTTTCGCCGTTCCCTCTGGCGCGCGAACGCCGCGCGGCATGTTCGCGGTGTCGCCTTCAACTGCGTTTGTTTCCGCGCGAAAGTGGGCGTGGAATCTTTCTGGGTGCCGCGTCAAATTTGACGCGCGTCAACCATAAATACCCTCTTAGAGCGTGATCTGCAGTGCACGTTCCACTGAACAGGCAGTATTTAGTGTGTCGTAGTCAGATACTGTCGGATAACAGAAGATACGTATCGATGCTTGTCGGAATCCGACGCGTCGGAGTCCGACGACTACGCCTGTTTTGACTCCATCGGAATAAGTTGCTTTCGAATCGACGTCGGGGTCCGACATCACATCGGAGCCACTAGTGGCTGCGACCCGACGTTGGACTCCGATGCATCAATCGATAGGACCTTGTGAGGCAAATTTTCTCAGCTGTTTTCGCCCCAGTACCGTTATTTTCTTCTGTTTTTTTTCTCTTCATGTGGGTAAATGTTGTGTAGGCGACTTGTCAAGTTTTGGAAATAGTGTATTCGTGGGTAGATTTGCATGAAGCAAATCCCAAAAACAAAAAGGCAGCACACTAATACACAGCTCTATTTCAGGATATACTTTTGTTTTCAAGTTATAATCAGGATTGTGCGTATTATGTAGTGAATTAACGCATTAACGCGCAGCGGCCATTTTTGGCCTAACGTAACGAAACGAGAAGTGCCAAAAATCCCTTAAAATGCATTCCGTTAATGGACCAAACGGTAGCTAGAATGCGTACTTTTTTTCGTCCTTACTTTTATCTACATGGTCTTCTCGTGTTATACATAGGGCAAATTATACGTATACTGACAACTGTGAAATAAATATGATCCGACACGACAGTGTGCTGTCCATGAGCATCTAGGTGCATGTGTTTAGAGTGAACTTTCTTTTTGCTATGCACATGCAGAGTAAATTCATTTAATTCTGCGCTCACGATTGATATCTCTGATGCGCGATAATGAGGATAATGAAGAATTAGTTATGGTGACAATAATCGATCCTCGATATAAAGACATGTTCTTCACGACAGATCGAAGGGAAATTCTGGTAAGTCAAGTTGAAGAGACATCATTTCACTTCAGCAGCCACACCCAAGCTTCATCCATAAGGGGTTCCCACAAGAAGATACTGAGACTTTACAATTGCTGTGGTCGAAATACCTCCTAGCAACCTTAAAGGCAGCACCCACGGAAATTTTCATGCCCGAGGTTTTGATTGTTTTAGATTCTTAGCAATGGTGCCAACAATTCTACGAAAGTTGCATTGTCGTAGGCACCAGCGCTCTGAAGATAAAGAGAGATTAAATTTGTGCTGGCGATCAATTAGGATGAGTTATAGTATGATATGAATGGGTATCCTTGTTTACAATCACTTTCTTCCATTATGATAAACTTGCTTTCATTCCCACCTCACTCCGATTTAAGCTCGGGCAACCCGGCCATCTTCTGCAAACGGGCTGAAGTGGTGGCGACGAACACCGTCTTTCTAGTAGGGTTTGTCAAAGTTGACCACTGCATATGTCTTCACTGTAGGGCTAAACCTAGGAATTCAGTAAAATCTGTGAAGGCAAAATTTCCGTGGGTGCTGCCTTTAAGCGTATGTTTGTGCGCAATCGTCTGTACGACCGCCTTTGTAGTACACCTGATTGCAAAATTTGCCCTAGTGGTAATGAGGGGGATTGCATGATTTCAGGTGCAATATACCTGATCTCATGCAACGAATGTAAGTACGAATACATAGGGGAGACGGCTAGGCCTTTATGCGTACGCATCAAGGAACATCTGGATGCAAAGGCTAGGTCACGACTTTCTTCTGCTCTGGATAGTCATTGCGTAGGTCGTCATTATGGAGCCGATTTTGATGTAACAGTCAAAATTCTAGTGCAGGAGACCCAGGTAGCAGCTTGCAAAACTTTAGAGGCATTGTGGATCCACGCTCGAAACCCAAAAATGAATCGGAAAGAGAATGCTTCCAAATCACACGTGAGCTCTCGCCTTACTTCAACCTATTGTTTTGATCTACAAGAGGTACTTAAGCGCCCTAGGTCAACATCCATCAGTCGCACCCAACGCCCCCACCTTGTGGATCATCGTTAAAGTACGGTTTCTTTGTTTGCTCGTGGCCTTGTGGCCGAAAAAGAGGTTTAGAATGTTTTTTTTCCGTAGGTTTGTGTAGGCGTTTGACTGGGTAAATTGCAATTGGAATCACCATTTCAGACTCCGAAGAAGGCGAACTCGCCGAAACGTCAGACGAATAAAGATAACAATAACATAACAATCTCGTGTACGGCTTCAAGCAAACAATCAACAATATTGAGGAACTTTTTTTCCTTTTTTTCCTTTGGGAGCCCGATTCGGGCAGAGCTTGCTTATTAAAATAAACGCATAAAGCGCCCTTTTCACGAGGCGAGCGATATCAGGAGAGTGCAGAGCAGATTTGGCAATAGGTAAAAAAAGCATGTCATAGGTCGAATGGCTGACTACCAGCGCAGGGCGCGAAAACAGGATTTCGGGCCGAGAAGAACGATCAGTCTAGGCTCTACGAGGCTTTGAGTAGCACGCTTTTACTTTTCTTCCGATCACTATCCCCACACAGCCATTTACTCTTCGACTCAGTCGTCTTGCTCGTCACCGCAAACACACAACCCTCCTCTTTCTCGACCGCTGCGATTGAGTAAAAGAATAATTTTTCATCGATATCGTGGAACTAGGTCCGTCATACGACAAGTCACGATACGGGAAGTTCTTGCACCGAGCCAAGAACTCGGGTACCTGGCACTCACGAATTATTACTAGCCTCTTGCTAGTCGAATACAAAACGCAATTCTCAGCGTTTCATTGGGCAATCGTTCGTCAACCTTCAGTAGATATTCTGCGGCCGACAGGTTCGAGCCCCGCATCGGGCACCAAAAGCTCACCTTGATTGATATTCTTCTGTATTTCTACATTCTACATGACTGCTACTACTTTATTCTGCTACTTATACTAACTGCTGGTACCAGTAGGATCCACTAACCATCCACCACCAGGACCAGCCACCCTCAACAGGAGAGAATGAGGAGAAGAAAGGTTAGTTTCTTTATTCACATTTTGATTGAATATGGCCCTCCCTCACTATTGAGGAGTTCCGGGGAAGGCCATATTCAATGTCCTGTTTCCGTATAGTGAAAGGAACGAAACGGAAACAAAACAACTTATGTTTTTGTTTTTATTATTCATTACGCGAGCTCCACACTTATCTCTCCGTGCGTTTTTGCCCCATTCCACATCCTCAACAAGAGAGAACGCCCACATCTTCACTTCGGTTCGTTAAAAAAATTGCACGAGCCTCCCTTTGTCTCTACCAAGCCCAGCAGTACCATTTTGCTTCGCCATTTTCAGATTACATTCAGATATCCGTTACATACACTGGACAGTGCCAACCCCACTTTCCCGCTTCAAGAGCAGACGTCCAGAACATAAGTCGAGCCTCGCGGTAAGGGATTGTAAAAGCGCACAAAAAAAACAACAACAACAATTATAGCCCGTGAAGGTAGTGACAGCACTCATCTAGCATTTACGATTAATGGTTTATTTGAAATTATAGAAAATGTCCGAGGAGGTACCGGAGAGAAGTGAATTGATTTCCTCAATCTCGTCCCAAGTAGCAGAAGGTGCGACACCTCTGATCACTGGAATCGTTGAGAGAAGGTTCAGGGAAGGAAAACAGGAAATGTCCAGGCAATCGACTCCAAGGCCTCCAACATTATCCCACCCAGGTCTCTAAGCGCACGCCACCTTACTTCTTCTTAAATGGGTAAAGGATGTGGAAGAAAAACGGAATGAGAAAGAAAGGAAGATTTGGTCGCCCTTTTGAAAGGGCGAACACCCAGGAGGGGCAGGGGTATCCGCCCGACAACCTTCTTTTGCCCTCAACCCCACCACATCGCTCGGATTCATGGAACCGCCCCTACCAGTCGTCCCATGGTCACAACCTGCCTCCAACCCAGCCTACATGCAATACCCCGGAGGAGGAGACTAGCACTGGTTTTGTTTTCATAACATAACTAGCACTGGTTTTGGTTTCTCGTTTGGTATTTTTACCACTTGTATCCGTGGCCAAATTTTATTTTTCCTGCTATCCACATTCGATTATTGGTAGATCAAAAGATCAAAAATTCCCAAAATGCCGTCTAAAACTGTTTGCGCAAGCAGAAGCAAAAGAGTTGATACTAGCTCACAATCTTCGCAATCTGTGACTGTATCAGATTCTTAAGCTCCTTGGGTTGCTAGTCAGATTAAGAGCGACTTCGACCGTCTTCCTGTGCAAGACCTGATTGCGCTCATTAAAGATCATGTGCGCTCGTAAATGATCCGATCGTTGAAGAGTTGTTGCAGACTCTCGCAGCGAAAATATCTATTGCGATCACTGAACACGCTGAAGCCGAGGTTCGTGCTCGTACAATAGTTGTAAGTGGTCTGGAGGAAGCAGATCCTAGTCGGCTCCCTTCAGAACATCACGCTGATGTCGAGAGGAAGGTACATAACGCAGGTCCTTGACGTTCTCAGAGTGCAGTGTCGTCCCAGTGACGTCTTCCGAATAGGAAGATTGAACAGCTCACGACTACGATTGGTCAAGGTCGTGCTGCCTTCCTCTTTTCATTGGCGCCAAGCCCTTGCAAAAGCAAGGCTTCTACGTATGAGCAGCTCTCAAAATGTATTTGTTCGACGAAGTATGACCTCTGAAGAGAGGAAACGTGAGTTCGATCTGCGCCAACAAGCACGCGAGCTCAATCGGGGTAAGCATGACCGAGTGTGGGTAGTTTTTGGGGGAGAGCTCAGGAAAGTTTTCAAACTACCCAAGAGGTCGGGAAACCTCTGATCTCAAGAGCTAATTCTGGAAACTCGAGCTGCTTTTTGTTCAATACCCGAAGTCTAGTTAACAAGATATCCCATCTGCAATCATTTTTAGCTGAGTTCAAACCCGATCTCCTTTTCGTGTGAGACATGGCTTACTTGAAAAATAGAAGATTCAGAATTAGTAAGGGGACTACCATATAAGATATTCCAAGTTGATGGACAGAGTAGGAGAGGTGGGGGAATATGATCTGATTTGCTCCTCATCTCCTGTTGTCTCCCAAATCCAACACCTACCTCCTCTTTCGACTGCGGATCATTATGGTCTTAGTTTTATGATGCTTGAAGGAGCGTTTTCTGTACCGCAATTACCACTGCCTGACTTTTTAAATGTCGACTATGATAAAGGATAAAGTGGTCGGCGTTGATGAATCCCGTCACGAGGGATGCGCCACGCTTTCGACTTCATCTGAGCATCGTAGAGGCGTTGAATGCGTATGTGCCCTATAAAATGACTTGCGGGGGGCATCCGATGAACCAAGTCAGTGCTTCATATTCCCAGACTCCTCTGGTACCAATTTACCGACCCCGGAGGGATGGACGGCTTGGTTGGCCGTGGGCGCGAGATCGAACCATCGACCGTGTGCGTGCGCAGCGAGCCTCTTACCACTGCGCCACACGCGCCCATTGACTATGACGGTATGAACAATTTTCTCTCCACCATTGACTGGCTATCTCTGTTCGAGCAGTACACCTCGCCATCTGATGTTTACCGTAGATTTTGCTTGGCCCTATATAGGACTTTTTCATAATTCATACCTTTGAAAATGCAGAGTGTAACTACTCTGCGCTATCCCACCCATATCCGCTCCTTATACTTCAGGAGGAGAGGCTATTTCAAAACATGGTGTATCCGCTGTCTGGTCCTCTTTACGAAAAAGTGTGCTCCGACCTTGATCAGCACCTAAAGAAATTTTTAGACAATTATGAGCGTCGCCTCACAAAAACTGCATACTCCAGGAAGTTTTTCATCTATGCCGGCCGCAAGATTAGAATGAGTAAAGACTCAAGATTTTTCTGTCTCTGAGCTTCATGACTTGATTATTCTTTAACTGCTTTATGTGCTTTTTCTGAAGACTCCTTTTTTGTATCTTTACTGGCTAGCTTTCGGCGATAACGCCTTTGTCAAACCTTAATGTTAACAATACATTGCATTCTCAATCTGAACCTACAGACATGTGAAACAATGATAACAGTAACAATACCAGTTGCCAGGTAGTCAACAAGTTTCTCAACTTCGAGGCACGGAGGTGATTGCTACCTATATTGCAAAAGCTTAGCTAACATGAGAACACAACGAGACAAGAGACAGTTGACACGACCTCACTCTTACGATGACATATACACAATGAGACAAACATGGAGATGCAAGAGGGCCATATATGCTTCTAATCAACAGATCAACCGTAATACATCCCGCAGCTCCTCTTTGTTGTTGATTTCCGGTTTATGCCTCCGTATTTCCACCGCCTCCATTATTTTTCTTTCTAACGTTCGGGTCAGATGTCGGTGGAGGACGGTCACTTTGAACGTCGGAGCACGCTCAGATGTGTGCTTCAAGGTACGATGCCTTGAGAAGCTCTCCGACGGGTAAGAAGAGGGGTTTACCAACGCTCTACGATGCTCGTCCAATCTTCTTCGCAATGGTCTCATCGTCTCCCCCACGTATCGCTCTCCACAACCATCACATTTAATGAGATAGACAGTCCCCCGGAGCTGACAGATTTTGTCTCCGATACAGTACGGACAGTCGGGCTCGGGGCACTTAGCTTCGTAGACTTGTGTGGATGTCAGGAGGTGTTTCAAAGTTGGTGGCGGACGAAACACAAGCCTAATAGGCAATCCCGCTTGTTTCACCAGTTCGTTGACTGCACGTGCTGGTCGGTCCCCGACATAAGGNCCTGACTATCAAGAAAACCCCATAATTTTATGTCCCGGAGAGGGGTTCTCGCTCGAGCGGCGCGGTTGCGCCGCGTTCTGTTCGANGACATTAAGGTTTGACAAAGGCGTTATCGCCGAAAGCTAGCAAGTAAAGATACAAAAAAAGGAGTCTTCAGAAAAAGCACATAAAGCAGTTAAAGAATAATTGAGTAAAGACTCCACAATTCTTCTTGATTGCCTCGGAAGAAGTCTCAGTAATGATAGTGATAAAGCGTGCGCCTTTGGCGAATACTTCTCTAGCGTCTTTTCGGATGAGAGCAAACCTTACAACAGTAGACCTGATATGGCTGCAGCCGGACGCGTTAGTTTAAGTTTTGATAGAGTCTACTTTCATCCGGATGAAGTCTATAGTATTCTTAAAAATTTGAAACCTTCTAATTCAACACCTTATGATCGCATCCCGCAGATAGTGTTCAAAAATTGTGCAAAGTCGCTGTGCAAACCGTTGGCTCACATCTTTAATATACAGTGCGTTTCATAATTATAGGACACCCCCCGAATTTCCCACTCCCGGCTTTTCCTCTAACCATGGAATTTTCCCTCTAGTACCGTTGTGATCAGCACCTAAAATAACCTTGGTACCCAATTTCTGGGCTCATGGCGGCAACTCTGTTTTTTTAAAACTTTATTTTTCTCTTTTCACACACCTCGCGGTCATGACACACCTTTAGATTCTAACAAGTTTATTTGCCGCACAATCGAATTCACGGAATTTCAATATTTTATGGAGCATCTATGGATCACACTGATTTCATATAGCCTGCTACTCCTGCTCCGTATATGGAATCTGAGGACATGCGAGTCGATAGACATCGCACATGCAAGACTGCCTATCTCAATTTCTCAGCCATTTATTGCTGATGCCAGTGCACTCGAAATTGGGTGACAAGGACCCACTGTGGTCCTACTTTAAAAATACGGCTAGCACTAGTCACAGGCTGCTCCGTTGGCTTTGCTAGGTGGCGATCCAAGTAGGCAACACTCGCCCGACATCGAGGTTTTCCCATATTTCTTCACTAAAACCCATAAGTCGGTGGCTCAAAATGGCGGAAATTGCTCGCTTACATTTTCTGATGTCTGGCGCTGTCAGACCATGTTCCAGTCTCTTACTGTCCAGGTCTGCTTTCGCCAGGAAGTGAACCCAAATACGCGACAGCAACCTCGAAAAAATTCCTTTTCCTGGAGGTCTTGACTGTCTTCCGCTATCACGTCAACGACTCTTCAATTCACCATAATTGCGAAGTCTAGTATATAGCCACCTCATTCATGGCCAATCACAGTATTTGGAACAGGATTTGATCACTTTATCAGCTGTGACATTTTGTTCCCGAGATGTCATCAGTTACTGTCTACTTCGCGCAGAGCAAACACTTGAGCAAGCAGAGGACGGTGTCTGTTCTGGCAGCCTCGGACCTCGAAAAATTCCTGTGAGTAATATCCGCTATTTTGAACCACCCTTCCATAGGTTTTAGTGAAGAAATATGGGAAAACCTCGATGTCGGGCGAGGGTTGCCTACTTGGATCGCCACCTAGCAAAGCCAACGGAGCAGCCTGTGACTAGTGCTAACCGCATTTTTAAAGTAGGACCACAGTGGGTCCTTGTCACCCAATTTTGAGTGCACTGGCATCAGCAATAAGTGGCTGAGAAATTGAGATAGGCAGTCTTGCATGTGCGATGTCTATCGACTCGCATGTCCTCAGATTCCATATAAGGAGCAGGAGTAGCAGGCTGTATGAAACCAGTGTAGTCCATAGATGCTCCATAAATTATCGAAATTCCGTGAATTCGATTGTGCGGCAAATAAACTTGTTATAATCTGAAGGTGTGTCATGACCGCGAGGTGTGCGAAAAGAGAAAAATAAAGTTTTAAAAAACCAGAGTTGCTGCCATGAGCTCAAAAATTGGGTACCGAGGTTATTTTAGGTGCTGATCCCAACGGTACTAGAGGGAAAATTCCATGGTTACAGGAAAAGCTGGGAGTGGGAAATTCGGGGGGTGTCCTATAATTATGAAACGCACTGTATCAATGCTGCTAGGCGAAGTACCAGATTTATGGAAAGAAGTACTTGTGACCGCAATTCCCAAAATCCCTAATGCTCATTTGGTATCGGATTTTCGCCCGATTAGTATTACTTCGACATCTATGAAAGTTATGGAAACAATCTTGAGAAACAAAATCCTATCCTGGCTTCAGAGATTCAAAATGTTTCCTCCAGAACAGCGTGGATTTTTGCCTGGTGTATCAACACTTACAAACCTTATTGATAGTGTTCACGACTGGAGAGCTGCACTGAATGAGAGAAAATCTGTAGACGTTCTCTATCTCGACTTATCGAAGGCATTCGATAAGTTTTTTCAGTTCAAACTGCTGGCTAAACTTGAGCAACGTGGCATTCGTGGTAAAATATTGGAATGGATGTGATCTTATTTGAACGAAAGGCACATGACTGTGAAAGTTGGACTGGGGTTTTCTGAGACGTATCACTGCAAGACCGGGGTGCCGCAAGGTGCTGTACTATCACCTTTGCTCTTCGTGATATACACCTTTGATCTGCCTGCATTATTGAAGACATCACCGGATATGAAAGTGCAGATTTATGCTGACGATATCAAAATATATGCGAGTTATCATTCTGATAATCGCTTGTTAGTTCGGTCATCGTTGCAGGCAGCCATGCAGCGGTTACTCCATTGGGCGTCTAAGTTTAATCTCTCGGTAAACTCCAGTAAATGTTTCATCTTGGTGACAGTGCCTTGGTTGATTATGACGTAGACGGGCATTCTCTCAGATAGTGCACCACAGCTAGAGACCTTGTAGTACTTGTAGACTCTTCCTTGAGATTCAATAATCACATCGATGGTATCGTGTCGAAAGCGTACTCGGTCTTATTCATGATCTTTCGAAATTTCCTCTGTACTGATGAAAAAATACTAAGGCGACTGTACGAAGCTTTTGTAGTGTCGCACTTGGTGTATTGCTCACAAGTGTGGAGCCCATTCACTGGAAAACAAATAAGGAAAATAGAGAAAGTTCAGAAAACATTCACACGTCTTGTTTTTTATAGAATGGGCTACACAAGACAAAATATGCCGGAGTACAGAGCACTTTTGAACACTTTACAAATTTAAAGCTTGCTTCTCAGCCGAGTTGCACCTGTTCTGGTATTCTCATTTCGAGTACTGCGAAAGGAAGCGAAATTAGCAGCCAGCAAGTACGGAGTTTTTAGAGCTACAAGTAATAGATTAGGGGGATTCAATTTGCACTATCCAAAGGTTTATAACAGGAGATATTCTCACATGTTCCATGCGTTTTTCAACCGTACAGCACGATGGCTCCGGCTACTCCACGTTAGTGTCCTGCAAGCCAGTAATAGCAGTGTTGTCAAGAGAAGACTCAGAGAAGTTGACCTATTTCGACTGTTCAATCTGGAATTTCCTTACTAAACAAGATTTATTTCAGCTCACGTCTTTCCTATTACATCTGATGCACGGTGTTTCCTCATAGTGGGAAGATTTCCTTCGAAAAGTTTGAGAATATCATAATATTGCTGATGCTATTATACTAACAATCGGATCTTCTTCATTTCCCTTTTTAATTCGTTGGTTTGTTTATCTTATCGTTTCGTTATTCTTTACTAACTCATGTGCATGGCAATGCCTCTGGCATCTTAGTTCGCTGCTCAATTTCTTAGGTAATCTGATACAGCCTGCATTTCAGCAGGACTCCTATCAGTTGATTCGATACCTATTACTGCTCTAATTCAACGCTCCTAACGGCTGGTGGGCTTTCGCTGTTCATTGTTCAAACACCTGGGATATGGTATGTCGTGCAGCCAAGGAGGTTAACACCCGCCTGGGTACGCATGGAAAGTTAGACCATTCGCCCGGGTGCTGCTCGTCTTTTACCGGGCTAAAGTGATTTTGTCACACCTAGGTTATTTTGAGCATAGTGAGCAAAATCCTTCTTCAGCCTACTTAAGACGTCTCTTTTTACATGAATTAGGAGAAATTCAATTGAGCTCCAAGATTTATATGTATGTGGAAGAGGTATGAGGTTTATTCGATCTTTAAGTGTTGTGGAGCACCTCGAGTGCATGTTAAAAAATAAGTAAAAGGTACCCTTTGGTTAGTGCCCCCGCCGGGTCTGATACATGCCACAATGGATGTTCTGCGCAGGATGACCTCAAAGCCCGGATTGAGGAAGTCAGAGACGGGATACTCTTCCCCACGGGGACGCAATTGTTCACAAAACCTACCGTACCCTCAGAGGCATTTGTATCGGAATTTTCGTCATTCCCATTCTTTTTCGTTTTACTCGACTTCTCCCCGAACCCCATACCACCCAGCCCGCTACGATTCCTATGACCCTCGGCTTTGCGAAGTCTACCAAATAAAGCCCTCACCACCAGCTCTGCGCTTTCCGATAGAGATCAGAGGAGGGAATTCAAATCCGATCAACAAGGACATGGAGCCGCAATGTTTCTCACGAAGCGAACGGCAGAAAATGGTCAGCAAACGCGGCATCATCCGAAATACGCCGACTGTGCAAAGCCGCCCAGATCAGCGGACTTTCAGCACATTCCTTCAGAAGGGGTGGTGCACGCATTGGACGAAGGAGTCAAACAACAAGCGCTACAACGCCGCGGCAGATGGGCAAACCCGAAGTCCATGTCTCCATACATCAGACACTCACTCGCATCTCAAGGAGGGCCTGCAACCCTTATAGCATAGCCGCTCACAGATAATTAGAGCTCTCTCGATCACTGCAACTAGTTCGTTTCAGTGTTCACAGCTATCAGCACTGCTATCGAAGCGCCAAATCCTGATCTGTTATCGACTACATTACTGTAGTTTCTGTTGCGGTGTTAGTTTCCACGAAAAAAAAAACAGGTCAAACTTGACAGCCTATAATCGCTGATCTCTCGTTTACATCTCGTCCTTTCCGGTTTTTGTTAGTTTTTGTTTGGTTGTTAGTCGCTTGTTTTCTTTTCCGTTACAATTTTGTTCAACTCATTCCAAACACGTAAAGTGTAGTTAAGTTCGTTATTTCATTCGGGTGCACTGAGGTCATTGTACCGTTTTGCCGTTGTATTGGTATCAGTTTCTAATTCGAGATTTGTTTTTGATATTCTCAAGAGTTTACTCTTATTCGAATGACATGTGAATCCTCGAATATCTAAGATCCTAGGATTTGATATGTTTTTATAATATGTGCTACTCAAAACCAAATAAAGCCCTCACCACCAGCTCTGTGCTTTCCGATCGAGATCAGACGAGGGAAAGGGGTGTTTATGCCGACACGTTCGGCAAAGCCGGAAAAGCGCGAACACGTCCTTCTCCATTGATCTTTTCGAAAGTTGGAGGCGATATTAACATTTCGAAGTTGCACCAAAATGTTGGCATATAAACAACTTTCTACACCAGCAATTTCCATTAGGCGCGAGCGGCTGTTCTCGACAGCCAGCCTTAATTGTGTCAGATCTATGAAACAGCTCCACTGTAGAAATTTTGGAAAGACCGCTTTTTGCACCATAACATACTTATACAGTGCGGGTCAAAACTTTACGCCCACCTTAGAAATTCGTCGATTCGGACGAGGATCAGAATGTCATGATAAATTGCGTTCACTATCCTGTTCAGCATGCTTGAAAACCCCAGAAACTTTTGCTAGTTCTTCTCTAGGTGATCCTCTAATTTTTTATTCGTTATTGAATGAGAAATGCGGCGGTTCAAAATATTACGTTCATCCTGGGAAAAGCTTTTTTATCGAAATAATGGTAGGCGATATCTGTGAATAGTCGAATATCAACCGCCAAAGTTGCAGCAAAAAAGAAACCTCTCACTTTCTCCATGAATCTCCATAAAAATGCAAAATTCAGCCTGCAAAATTGTGGCCTGATTTCAGCTCTCACCAACGAACACAGTATCAAACCTTATGAGTGAAAGTTTCTATGTTGGCATGCACTACAAAAAATGCCATCCAAGCCCACATGCTGTTCATAAAGTGGCTATCCAAATCACTCGACTCCAAGGGTGGTGTGGCGTGTACCGGACAACATTCCTTTTCTTGTTGCCTCAGAATTCCGCAAACGCTGATATGCATAGAGACTGGCCGATTTGGAAACAGTCAGCAAAAATTTAGAGCGGATTTTCTCGGCCGACATTGTGGAGGAGGAGGACTAGACGGGTAATACGGCAGTGGCTCCGGCCTTAAAATGTCTTCAAGTGTTTCCTTTTTGATCTATACTGATCAAGTTTGCCAATGAAAGCACCGTCCATTCGTCTGCGCTAACTCAGGTTCTTAAAAAATTTGTTTTGTTCGCACTTGCATAGTGAAGCATTTGCTCACTCGATGACAGGCAAAGCACCTTGGGCATTGATTCTGAGTGCTCCACAAGATTTGATACAGTATTCTTGAACGCTATTACATTGGTTCGTATCATTTGAAGGTTTGTTAGCTACTCCTATCCTCCGTAATCCACATTTTTCAAGGGTGGACGTAAAGGTCAAAAACGAATAAAAAAATTAGAGAATCGCCCATAGGTGGAATAGTGGTGGGCATGGGTCTTCGAACGTGAAAGTTGAACGTGAAAATCGGAGGTCTAAAAGTGAAGGTTGTCTACCAAATCGTGATAGCGTCGACCGGGGGGGGGGGGGGGG
>JARK01001528.1:70762-82069 GCA_000688135.1 Ancylostoma ceylanicum
GGGGGGGGGGGGTGAGAAAAAGTGGGGTATCCGCCACTTTGGGGCCTGGATGCAAAATCAAAACAATAAAACATCAACTATAACATTGAACAGCTAGTAATAATTATTCCAAGATTAATAAAATAAACAAGGGCTAACTAATTCAGTATTCTTACTTATTTATAAGGTAATTCCAAAATTTCGGCGATCCATTCTCGGGTAGACGCCCCCTGCGTCCGCCACTGCTCGCTGCTCGTATTCAAACCTACAACTGGCTGTGAGAGCTACGCTCAAAAGACCAATGCTTGCTTGCCGATGCGCATTCAAACTTGGACAGGAGCTGAGCTCAAGCCTAGCAAGCCTTTGAATGAGAACACAGGAGCAAATGAGGCTACGTAATAGAAGAGGTGATACCGCATAGCAATAGTGATGCGCGGGTTCAATGTAAAAAAAAAACTATGAACAGCTATCGTTATCATACAGCAGAAAGAGGTATGCGAGTGCGGCGCTGCAGTATATGTGAGCGCCGTGATTCTCGACCTTCACCGGTAGAGTAACTAGTGTTTTATGCACTAGTAATCTTAGACAATGTATGTACGATCGAAATAGAGGTACTGATGACGAAAACAATAGCAGTTCAAACGGTGATGCTCAAGAATCGTGGCGACCAGATGATCAGCCATGGCCCACCGATGTGTGTCGCGGCCATACTTCGCTTACAGAGCAATGACGATTCCCTATCGGTGTAACTTCTCCTATACCTTCTGCACTTTCTTTACACTTCGGCTGAACAGAGCGAAAGCTAGGAATATTTCATTTGTCCTTTTCGTAAAATACCCAATAGGATCTGTTCGCACGAAGGACAGTAATAGCATCGTATCTCATTCAAGGATTTCCTAAAGAAGTCTGACCATCGAGTCGGTGATAGCCCTGTTCGGTGTCTGGCGAATCCCGGCACTAACAGATCTCATCCGACGGTCAGAATGGTCGTCATTGTCCTATGATTGGCGAGGACGCAGAAACATTCTGGATACCTTTCCTTGTCTGTGCGGCTTCGACCAACACAGATGTTCTCCTCTCCCTGAAGTTTTCTTTGCTTCTTCTGTTCTGCAGAGGAGAACAAGCAATGGGGAGGGGCTTCACCGTCTACGCTCTGTTAGCTCTACATACCGATGGCACACCTCAGGAAAGGACTACTTGGTAAATGTAATGGTAAAAGAAACAGATAAGGAACTTAACCGAGCTTTGCTAGCCTGGTTCTCACTAACAATTCTTGTGGCTTAGACTAGGGCGCTTAGTGTTAATTTAATGTGGTCAAAGGCAAGGTCCGAGTAAAATTTCGTTTCCCAGATTTCTACAGAATACGTCGCCCACGGCGACGCCTTGGGTGGAAACAATCGAAGAATCGCTGAAAAAGCCCCACAAATAACGGTTTTCATCGACCAACTTTGGTGTGGCGGTTGCATGGTTGTATCGTACGTGCTTTCAAAAAACGCTATACGGCGAACATATTGTCTATTGTGGCGTCGCAGGAAAAAAAAATCATTTTCGAAGGATTGCACGTAGTCCGTTTGGTGAGGATGGTCTCAGGAAGTGTTCACTAAGGTGTATGTATCCATACGCATCATCGATCGTTGTTCATTATGCGCGCAAGCACCCTTTTTGAACTGGAGCATGTTTTTCCACAGCTACCGTAATGCTCAGACGTTTTCACCCATATTTTGCGATATAGCTTACATCGAGCTCTCGGATATGAAATCCGTGCTACACATATGGTTCGGACTCCAAGGAACACAAAACCTGAATGGGCAAGAATTTGACCGGACCTTGCCTTTAAGATTGGACAATCAATGTGTATCTACTTATTTGTATAGACCACCAAAACATCATTGGGTCTTGATGCAATCCAAACAATGCAGCGTGAATAAGGGAACATGCTCTGTCTCACAATGGCACCCAGGCACTGGGGTGTGTATGATCGTGAGGGAAGAAGGGGCGTAACCATCCGACTCTGATTAGCACCTTCGGGCCGGGCCACCCATCACGACCATCTGTTCGACTCGCAAGTACAAATAGGCCATGTGTTATGGAATTGACGCCGTTCGAGTTCAAACAGATGAGCATGAGTCCAGGGTGCGCCAATCAGGGTAGTCCAAATACGCCCCTTTTTCTCTCACGATGATACACACCCCAGGCACTAATTCGCATGAAGATTGGCCGATTTGGAAATAGCCTGCCAGCACTTATGTGGATTTTCTTGACTGACATAGTTGAAGTGGTGGCCATCTGGGTGATATTGCGGTCATGTCGGCCTTCGACCATGCCCCAACGTTTCCTTCTTCATCACTGCATATGAAGACTGCTCAGAGAATCGTCAAGTAAGCGTCTGCACCCATCTATATTTTTTACATGGTCGTTTTGCTCTGAATGAATAGGCTGCTAATTCGGTGACTGACAAAATGCCTTAGACATAGATTCTGAATACTCCAGAGCATAGATGCGGTATAGCCGAAGCCGAGGCTCTTCTCCCTTTACTTTGGACGGTGTTCCAGCAGATACCCTTCACTAAAGCAAAAAGGAAGTGACCGGTAAAAAAGAGCAATCAGTGACATAAGTTGGTAAGATAACGGAGATGAACAATGCGATCAAGAGAAGGAGCTTGAAAGATGCAGAAGGAAGAACGATGCATGTGAAGGAGGAGAGAAGGAGCAAACGCAGATGTCAGGATTTAGCAGTAAAACATTTGAATAAATGTATGTATGTAAAATCTGTGAATCTGCTGGCTGTGCAAAAGTAAGCTTGAAGTGATTTCGCAATCTGATTGAAGCGCTGAATGCGACGAAATGGGAGGGGTTGAAAAATGAAGAATAACACAGTTAACAGTGAGAATTTCCATAGAGTAAAGGGTATCTACAGATAGAATAAACCTAGTGGATCAAGTAGGCACCTTGATTATATAAATATTTCCATCGTTGGAGGAACGGTTTGCGTTCTCCAAGAGCAACTCATTTCGCAGCAAAGTAAGTTCCATGAGGAATAAATATGTTGACAGTGAGTGAATCGAAAATGGGACAGTCCAGGAAAAAAGAGGAAGAGATTCTGTATAATCTTAAGTGGAACAGAAATCTTGCTGTGAACATCTTATGTGAACCAAATAGGAATCTTTGAGACCAAGCAAAACGACGAGAAATAGAAGGTTTTTAGGGAATTTCTACTGGCACACATGATGTCATGAGAAGTATTGCATACGAGAGTGAACTAGGGAAAATCCTCTATTGTTTAATTTATGATTTGATGGGTAAATGTCCGTTCTGCTGTGTGCGGGAGGGGGAAGAACCAAAACCTGTACAGTCCTTCGGAAACGACGGGTCCGATGAGGCCGGCGGGAAATCTTGAGGCAACGCGGCTACGGCGCGGGTCGACTTGGCAATTTGGAATGAAACTAATAAAGAAACTCAATGAATAGAAAAGTTATGGTAGTAAATGTAGAAAAGTGGTAGAAAGGGTTGCAAATATTCAAAAAATGGCACCAAATGCAACGACAAATGCTTATCAAATTAGTGTGTGCTGCCAAGTCCACCGTGCCGCCTTCTGATCTACCGACCGCCTCATCGGCCCCATCGTTTCGGAAGGACTGCACACTGGCTCTGGCTAGTGGTCAGAGAAAGACGAGATAGTGCGATGAGAGAAGAGCACGCAGAGAGCCGACCGAGCCGTTGTTAAGGGCCGGCTCCGGCACCCTTCATTTTCTTAGGGAGCAACTCAGCACGTTTTTCCAGGAGAAATAACAAGTGATATAGGTGTAATCCCATGACTAATTGCCCATATGTACTCTTCACTGATATGTTAAAGTTTGTAGCAAGGGAGTTATAAGGGAAAAATTGCCATTTTTTTCCAGTTCTCAGCATTTTCAAAAGGGAGAAAGATGATGTGGGTGAATTATAGGCAATTTGGCACTAGGAGGTAGGATATGGAATGCTGGTATTGCTCAGACTCTCCCATTTTTGAAATTAAAAGTATTTTGTGCGGTTTTGAATTGAAATTTGAGTCAGATTTCATGTTGCAGTGATGACTCATCACGCCGCCGCTGCCATTTCCGCTGCAGACCCCCTTCACTTTGAGCACATTTGGCAAGCTTCGGACCCCTCAGACCCAATTCAATTCGGAGACCCCTGGCTCCCCCCTATCGTACTTATGAGCAGCAACATAAAAGTGACTAAAATAATCTCAGCAAAAGTATGCCTTCCCTATCTACAGCGAATTTCGCTACATTTTAGAACCTGTTTGATGCCGGAATAATTAAAAAGTGAGGGAAACAGAAGATATAGAAACAGCAAAAAGAGATAATTCCGAAATTTTCACTGATGTATAAGAATCTTCTCAACAGATCACTATTAGGCACTATGAATACATGATTCCCATTCGATTTAGTGCATGGGCGCTATTCGGCTAGTTCTGCCCCAAAACCTTGAGAAACGTTTCTTTGCAGGAAGTTTGCCTGAAGGGAGGAGGTTATTTGAGGTGTTGAATGCGATTATCTACTATATCCGCCCTGTACGGTAACCCCATTTTTGTAGAGCTATGGCAAGTACACCGCAGACGCTTTACCTAACAGAATGATCTCGAATTTGGCGCAAAGAGGTTGTCCCAGACGCTTGATGAGATTACGTTACAGAAAGGATACGATATTCGTTCGTGTTCAGAACCACAAGACAAGTAACCCCTGCGAGAAAATTCTTTTCAAAACTTTCAGGTGAAACCAGACGAATAATGCCAACGCATATCTTTTATTTTCTCAGTGGCATAACGATGAGGGGCCGCAATATCGCAGCCGATTGTGGTTGGATACGAGTAGTGATTTCATGGTGTAACGCAAATTATGGGTGGAATGCATAATGAAAAAACTGAAAAAAAAAATTTTAAAAAAAAACCTGTGAAGCCGCAGAAATACATGATGAGATTCCTGTGTTGCTTTGCGAATAATTCCGCCTTGACATTACAACAGCAGAGAATACAAAAACTGAACCACATAAACTGAAGAACAAGAAGAAACCGCGCTATATGCAGGGCTACGTACATTGCTGGAAATTCGAGAAAGAAATCATAACAATCCAATACTATGGACTGAAAATTAACAACCTGCGTTCGGAGGCAACACTAGGTGGAATGGCACAGGAAAATTGTTAGAACTATTTGAATACGAACACCAAGGTGAGCACCGTATCGTATCAGATTTGAAGCAATCGTCATTCAATCCACGCTGCAACACGGACACATTAGCATCGGCAACATAGGAACACAACTAAGTGGTTAGGAACAAGACCTACTTGAAACTGTTCAGACGAATCCGGATTATGCACCACAAGCCATGCATTATTTGAGTATCCAAAAATCATTAGTATCTCAGCAATAATAGAACATGATACAGAATATATAAAGGTACACATTTTGCTGTCGCCAACATCGCTCATTTTAAGTTCTGGTCTAGTACTTGAAATTTATTCGATTAGGAATTAATAACAGCGCTCATCTACAGGGCGATCTGAAAGGAGTGAATATTGGTGCATTCACAGACCGAAGGTTAGCGGCTGATTGCGCATACACCATCAATTATGCTTGATATTGAGTGGAGATGGCGCATCCCAGTCCATGATCTTTCCACCAATACTCACAACCGGTTAATGAACTACAAGGAGCCTACTCCCACACAACTCTTACTAAAACCCTTTCTCCTAAGAGATATCGCTACTTCACCTAACAATATTACACGTAAGTATTAGAAACGGGATACAAGAATATTATGTGGTCCCATGTCACTCTGAAAGAACTAACCTAGAGGCTTTGTGTGATCCAGGACAAGATCCAGACGGCCAGCGAGAAAAAGCACCACCGCGCCACGACGGAAAGCGTTGCGTGCGCAAATTTAGCATTAGAGCGCACCAGGCTTTCTCCTCCCCATCTGCAATCGTCATACATCGCGATTGTCTACGATTTAACGAAAACAGCACTCCCACCGCTGATTCGATTGCGATGCGCTGAACAGGTTCACCAAAGCCGAACTCAAAGCTTCTACGCCACTAGTGTTGTGGCAGCTATTGGTAACACACTCATTTAGATAATTTCAATAGATGGCTTCGATGGCCCGTCTTCACTCGTTGTGGTCCAGCATCGCTTCCATTCGATTCCCTCTCTCCTCACCGTGATCTAGGGCATATCATGGAAGAGGCTGATGAGAATTTTGACTCGTTTCCAGCTGCGCGTTAAACAGGTCCATCCGGGTTGCGAACAGAAAACTGGCAAGGAAAAGGGAGCAGTAGTCGGACAACTTCAAAACATGCAAAAGCTCAAGTTTTCACAATCTAGCCTTGGAAACATTAGTATTCAGTGACAGCAGTACATGAGGAGGTAATTTTAGAATCCAACGAGCACAATGGTGGAAAAAGGAATGGAGAACATCAGTGCGAAAAGGTGGTCTGATTTTACAACATTGTAGGCCAAACCCACCTGATCGGGCAGAAGTGGGCATTAGGGTCCAGTACTTACTCGGCCTTAGCTTCACATTCAAACGCATAATCCGGAAACAGAAAACTAATTCGGTAAGGATTCGACGACATAGCAACGTTTAGTAGAGACTAACCGTACATATTTAATTCGCCTCCCTGGCTAAACGTCAAAGATGGGCCTTTCGACGTGGACCCGTTTTCAAACACAACAGCACTTTGCATACAACATGTTTTAACCATATAACATGCTACAGACCAAGTTGTAGGGCAGAAAAAAGAGCGCCATGGATGCCATTGTGGAAGCTTGCGATTATGTTCGTTTTTTAACCATTTTCGAGGGCGAAAATGGAAATCAAGTGGCATGATGACTTCGTTTTGATGAGATCTGTCCAACTGACGTTCTCTATATGGCAGCAAAGGAGAGACGGAAGGGATGGTTGATTGCGCCGCGCATGCAAACTGTATGGTTCTGTGGAGCCATACTTTATGAGCTATACCGATTTTCCCAGCGTCGCTCTCAATTCGTACTCTTATCTATGGTATTATGGTCTACCATTATATTTAGTAACTCTGAGATGTTGATCAATGATCCGGTCGGTTGCCAAAGGTCAACGTTTTGCCATGGAGCCGAATTAAATATGTACGGATAGTCTCTACTGGCAACCATCTTAATAGTGATGATGGATAATGGGGGTCTGGAAATGCCTTGTAGAATAATATTCTCGTAAATACTTGCTGGACTTTTTCAACTGTATTTTGTAGCTTCTTCGTAAAAGAACTTCATACTTACGAACTCCAGAATAGGAAGTACGTAAGCTTCGAGTGGATATATTCCGAAAAAGGACAAAAATTGAAGCAAAAGCTTTGTTCACAATAGTGTCAAAATGAGTTTCAAAGTATAGAGTATTTTCAAGAGATACACCGAGGTCTTTCAGGCTGTCCCTCTTCTGAAGCACAATCCCGTTGAAATCGTAAGCATGCGCTGGAATGTCTCCATTGTGAAACACAGCCGCTTTGGAAAGATTCACAGGAATATCCCAACAACTAGCCCATTTCATCATTCTATAGATGGAAAACAGAAGCGCGTTGTGAATTTCATGCTTGGCAAGGGTGTTGTATGACAGATTGGTTTTTATATCGATATCGCCCGACTAGACAGTCCCAATTTTTCTAGCATAGAGGGGAGTTTTCAGTGGTTCACTTTGTCAGACGCTTTAGACATCAAGACGTTGCTATACCGTTGAATCTTTAACGATTTAGTTTCCTGTCTTCGGATTATATGTTTGAATGTGAAGCTAAGACCGAGTACGTATTGGACCTTAATGCCTACTTCTGCCCAACCAGGTGGGTTTGGCCTACAATGTTGTAAAATCAGACCACCTGTTCGCACTAATGTTCTCCATTCCTTTTTCCACCATTGTGCTCGTTGGATTCCAAAATTACCTCCTCATGTACTCCTGTCACCGAACACTAATGTCTGCAAGGCTAGACTGCGAAAACTTGAGCTTTTGGATGTTTTGAAGTCTTCCGATTACTAGATTTTTTATTGTCAATTTTCTTTTTTCTTTTGTCAAGGCTCTCCCGCAAAAATCTCAAAAACGGAACAATGAATTTCTTAGAGCAAAAACCCTTGAGAAGCAATAATAAAAATGTAATGGTTTCATCATTAGTTTGTATCGCCGATAATCACCTCTACAGTGGAAAACATCCTGTCGCACTCAGAAAATTTTGCGAGAACCCTCTTTTCTAATTTCTGAGAATTTCCGACATAAATAGATGGAAACAGAAAACAAACAAAACTTCCGTCAGTGGAGCAGTTCAAGAAATGTACTTCAATTCACCGTTTTGCGTCCTCCAGAAACGAAGCCTGCATCTTCGTCTTGAATTCAGCAGGCGAAATTCTTAGATGTGTTGCTGTTGCGCTAATATTTCCAAAACCAATATGAGCCAGAAAACAACTCTTTCTGTCCAACTCTGCTGTTTGATGCAACCTTTCATTCGCCTTTATTCACACCTATAACGCAGTGAAATGTATGACGCGCATATTAAAAAATAATAATGAACAATGGAGCACGTATTAATAGTGAAATATCTTGAAAATCAACAACACCTATGAGATACAACGAACTACATCTCGAAAATCAACAATTCCTAAGAGATACATATAAAGTCTATAACATAACTAGGCACTACAGTGCAACAAGCGGGCAACGCAAAAACATGAAAAAGTAACAAGGGGCTACCTCCTGCCCTTCTTACTTCCTTTATCCACACTGGTTTCCAGCCCATGTGCTATCCGCCATTCGCGTATAACATCGCTCTGTGCTTCTTCAGTGGTAGGAGCATACCTGAAGCTGACCACCTTCTTGAAATGTGAAGAAGTTGATGACACAAGAACAGACCTTGAGTACTCCATTGTGAACTCTCCTTTACCCTCAGTAAGTGAACGCAGAAGTGACGTATACCCGAACATGTCGGCGAGTGGGCACTAGAAATGTAATTTTTGTACATAGCTTGGACAAAAGTCAGAAATAGAGTGAAAAAGGGAGGTTCCTTTTTTTCGAAACTAAAGCACGGCCTGCATGTACGAGAAAGAAGTTAATGGAGATTGATAACACCACAGGTTTCACGTACAAGTTTTTCGTAACTGTTCTGTTTTGAACACATTGGCAATTTTGTTGATTAATCGTGGAAACCAATGCAAATTTTTTGTAAGCATAAGGTTGGGGAATGCGCTCAAGTGGTTTTATCCACTTTACTGTGATTTGATTTCCGTTTTAATGGCGTGTCAGAAATTATTCTGTAGCACTTTTTTTGGTAATTAAAATAATGCAACTGTGTTTCTCGTTTCTCGCTACACCTTATTTCCCACCATATAGAACATGACCATTCTTGCTTGCAGAACAAACACCACCGTTACTGGTTGACTTCGGAGTAAATCATTTTGGAAACTCAAATCAAGTGAGTTAGCAACTAGATGCACACCTGGCTGAAGCAGCTAGGGACATAAAGGACGTCTATACTTTAATTTTTAATTAAACCTAAGTCTAGTTAAAGCATTCTGTACAAAGTGTTCAAGAGTGTGTCTGTCTGGGATGCGATGATCCTTCGGTTTAGAGCCAAACAAATCAAACCTCGCAAACAATTGTGGTATATCCTTCCAGCGAATCTGTAGAAATGATAGTAGCATTGCGCTGCGTAAGTGACGTCACAACTGTGCCCTACAAGTAGCAACGTACTGAACAACAGAATGTCTCGGAGGAAGAAAAGGGGGCCAACCTGGAATTCAGAAGGAGAAGTCACTTCAACCTTCATGATTGGTTCGAGAAGCATCCACTCAGCTTTTTCGTATGCTGAAAGCGAAATGTGCGAAGAGATGTAACAAACAATAAGCAAGGATAAACAGCATTTCGAATATACAGTGATAACAAAGACACGAGCTTTAAGACCCATTAAAAGCAGCAAAACTTTCAAAATTCGGCATATAATTCATATTTTGGAAGAGAACCGTTCTACGCCGCTGTAACCAAGGATGATGATGTGACTGACTGCACGTTAGAGGTAGCATCCACGGAAATTTCCGTACTTCAGGATTCCACCGTTTTGGAACCATGGTGATTGCCGCAACAATTCTACGAAGGCAGCAGCACGAAAAGCTCAGCCGTTTCTAGGATATAACAAAGTGATCGTGGATCTGTTAGATCAGCGTAAGGAACGGTTGGTTGGAGTTGCGTGGCAGCGGAACCTTCCTGCCAGCTGAACTGGTGGGCAGTCAATTTTTTTTCTTGTTACACTAGAGCTTTTCTTTGGTACTTAGCTTTCCTTTTTCGCTTTTCTTTGCAGAACCAATTTTTCTACTTGTCATTCCAGAATTTTCCCGGCATAAAGCTTCTACATTACGGGGAAGAGACAACGGAATGGACACATTTTCGAATAGTCGATACTGCGGAGAACTAGAATTAGAGTTTTTCCTAATAGTAATCGTTTCGAATAACTCTATTTTCCACCCTTTTCTAATTGTCAATATTTCGAGCGAATCAATTCTTCGGATTTGCCGAGTATTCGTTCAGATGAGTTGAAAGTCGGTTTATTCAAAAGTTCAGTCAATTTCATTCGGTGAGGTTGTTGAGTGTGCATAGGTGGAGAAAATGTGAGGTTTCCATCAGAAAGGAGAAACGGACAGTAGACGTTCCCAAAATGACGTCGTCAAGGAGGGGAGAAGAGGAGCATCGATAACAGAATGAACTTGGTTTGTATACCTTCTTCATTTCATTCCTAGCGAACAATATGGACAGTCATGCCCCAAAAGTACTAGGTAACAGCTCAGTTACAGTGACAGTTGGCGCAATGACCACTCCGTGATGAATCACAGATTAGGATTCTTCTGAGGGCATGGAAAACAGAGTGCACTTCTAAGAGGTGGAACGTACCTTCACGCATCATATTCTGCATTGTATTAATCATGGCGATTTCGGTCGAATCAACAGCATGAGTAGCTCCTTCTTGCAAACGCACGTTGATGCCAGCAACACGAGCTTTGATCAGAGGACCTTCACTAACAATCATATCCAGACCCTGAAAAAATCTCATGCACGTTCTAACCCACCCCTGTACAGCTGAAATGATGGCGTCAATTCAAGTTTCTTCTATTCCTCTATATTGATCCGTAGCTATCAAAATATTCACTTTCAAAGGCAGAAAAGTTCAGATTTGTCCTTACAGACCATAATTGGAAAAAGCATGGGCTAGGATTCATGAAACCTAGCAAACCAGCGATAGTTAGAGCTACTGGTTTTGGTACAAAATACGGAATGCTGGGGGGGGG
>JARK01001528.1:82253-93737 GCA_000688135.1 Ancylostoma ceylanicum
GGGGGGGGGGGGGGGTGCACAGGATGTGAAGCTTGGTTCGCTAGCCTGATTTTGCTCGATTATGCGTTCATGAAAGTTAACCATTTTAGCAAAGGAGACAGCTGTTGAAAGTTGCATCAGTCTCCAGTGACGTTCCTTTCATGCCTTCCCATCTCCTGATGTCGTGAATGATGCCACTTTTTCGATGTATATGGGGCTTGCTAAATGATCGCGCTGTCCTTAGTAAGAGATCTTGAACTGAAAATCCCAAATTAATTACATTGTAGATGGCCAAATATGCTGACCATCGTATGGTTACCATCTACCTAATACCTTACACGGTAATATACGAATTATGCTTAAGGCGATTATTTTTTACTTAACACTCACATGTGCACATAGAAGCAAGAGATTCCCCGGTCAGACAGCGTCGGCAGAGAAGGAGATGGGGAACATGGAGCGAGGACAAGTTGTTGCTCGAAGACGAGAACTAAGAGAAGATTCCCCAGGTGCGTTAGGATGAATCCCATGCTGGGGAACGAATCCTCCCCCCTCCCCCTGCTTGCTGGGGAGCGAATTCTCCCCAACTTTAGTAGGAGTGCCTCTAAGAGCCGTATTCATACCAACCCCCAACTTCTTCCAAGTTGGCAGCGGGGTCCCCAGGTTAAGCAGACTATGTTGGGAAGTGCGACAGGGGGTTGAGAATTTCCCGCTCTTAACTCCTTAGATGGTTTGAATACAGGTAGTTAAGCTGGGAGGTTCCTGCCACCAAAAATGCACTACAATAAATTATTCTCAAGCAATAACCATCAGTTTTTATACGATAGTTTAAAAACGAATATACTTATTCATAAACTTCTGTGGGCACATCTAGGCATTTCGAAATCTAAACTGCACACCTTCTTCAACGCAGGCAGCAAACTCTTTGGAATGTCGTTTCCAAAAGTTTCATCGGTGAAAACAACTTGTGTGTTTCTGAAATGAGTTGTAAAAGTGTGCAACCCATGTTGAGATGAAAACTCATGCAGAAATCACTTTTCCGCAGGCAAAGGATCGATAACTCCTCCGATTTCTCCGAACTGACCTTGTCCTCCAGTCTGTTTCTTGTGACGGAAGTGATATCTAGAACAGGAAGGGAGTGCTACATTTCAAAGTAGAAAACATGGCAACGTACTTATAAGGTCTTGCGATGCATTCACGGTAAGCAACTGTCGGTTTACCCAGCTCCACTGGGCAGTTGAATTCACTTTTCATCCGTTGAGCGTATATTTCCTGCATGAAATATTGAGACAAGCTAGAGTTGCGGAAAAATGTAGTGAAAATACCAAGTGCAGCTCTCCCATTCCGGATACGATGGTCTCCTTTGCCTCAGCGTTGTACTCTTTACGGAAGGTGGGGTCCTCTTTCGTAAATCGGGTCAACGCCTGGCATTAGTGCTACCAACTATTGTTTAGAAAGATTATAGTAAAACTGCTACCTTGATGAAATTGTCCCCATCCTTCCTATTTATAGGCTTGATTGACATGGAAACAACTGGCTCTGGAATATGCATGGACTCCTGAAAATTGTACATAATGAGTAATTTTATTGGGAGTTTAGAAAGAAAAACTTACACAAAAAGGTTGCAAGTTGGGGTCACTGCAAAACGTCTCTCCAGAATGACAATCTATACCAAATATAGCGCAGATGTCACCAGCAAAGACATCGTCGGTTTCCTATAAGACAACAGTACATAGTCATGAAAACAGTAACTATTTGCACAATTTATTTGCAAACGCATATATTTAAGAACTGAAGGACTCCCGCATCGTAAAACTTGTTTAATGAAAAAGAAAACAAGATCAGAGGAAAGGAATTAAAATTTCATCGTTGATCAGCTTCCGAGAGGGGAAAAAAACGAAGCATCTATTTTCTCTACTATATATTCTATCATATATACATACTTTATAGGTATGATTCCACGAAGAGTGCAGCACTGAAAAGTGACCGCAACGACAATTATAGTTTCTCAAAAAAATATTTTTGAAGTTGCCAAATAAATCACAAACCTCCATTTCAGCAGCATGCATACGAACCAATCTCTGCACACGGACTCTTCGTTTATCCTTTGAAGCATAGATAGTGTCCCCTTTACTCAGTTGTCCTTGGTAAACGCGGAAATAGGTAAGTTGGCCATATTTGCCTGCCTATACGATGAGTTTATCACAAACATAGCTATAATTTGAATTAATCAAACCTAACGATAATGAAGTCACCTCAAGTTTGAAAGCAAGACCAACAAATGGCTTCTTGTTGTTTCTTTCCGGGGACAGAGTGATCGTGGACTCACTGCTACCATAAAAAGGAGACGATAAGCTCAGATGTTTTGTTTGTGTTCACAAAACATTGTACAAAAAATAAGCACACGAGCTCAATGAAAAAAAAACCAAACAAAAACTTTTAATGAAACACTTATCTTGATTCTCAATAAATATAAAAGTAGAATCGTTCCGAATGATCTATAGAGTGCGGACAGTTAGTTGAGTGAGGATCTCGTGTCAGTGGCGGTGGTTTTTAATTCGTCAGCTCATTGGCGCTCATGGCATGCGACCGCAGGCAAGATATTTAAATTAAATAATGCGAAACAAATAAATGAGTAGGAAGTAACGTACAAGTGAATAAGCGAAGTAAGTACATGAATAGATGAACGTATGAATGTGCAAAACGATAACGTATAGAATACCTTCCGTCCTTGACAGTTGCTAGATTTGTTACTTCACTAGGATCAGGCAGGTATCGTACTACGCTGTCAATCATGGTTTGCACGCCCTTGTTTTTCAATGCCGATCCAGTGAGAACAGGCAGAAATGAGCGCTGACAATGATTTTGTTTTAGCAAAAAATAAATAGAAACAAGGAAAAAGTACCTTGATAACAGATCTTCGGATGGCCGCATGAATTTGATCAACACTAGGATTTTCGTCATTCAAAAACATCTCTCCAATGATCTCATCTCCATTCGCCAAGTGTTCTGTTCAAATAAATGGTGACTTGCGACAGGGACAGAAACGCAAGCATGTTTGTGGGTGAATTTACTACGAACCAATCATTTCCTGCCTCAAGTCTCTAACTTGCTCCCTCATATCCTTTGGAACGTCATCCGCTCGAATCACCAAACCTTCATTTCCCTCATAAAACAGAGCACGCTCTTCAATCAAGTCAACGATTCCGCGGAAATTAGAGTCCTGAACACAGCAGAGAACTAGTTACAACATCTCTGAACACACCATTATTCCCACCTTGCCAATCGGCAGATGAATAAGGGCGGCATTGTGTTTGAGCTTGTTTCGGAGTCCGTCCAGTGCTCGGAATGGTGTGGCACCCGTCCTGTCCATTTTGTTTACGAAGCAGATGAATGGAACTTTGTATCTGAGAACAGTATTTTGAGCGATTGAACACCACTTATGAAAGAAAAGTGCATGTCCATCTTTCACCGACTCATGTCCGAGGAAATTGGTAATAAGCTACGTTTTTTCTGCATTTGCATGGAATTCCGAAAAAAAAAAAGCACTGGCTTCACATGAGAGCGCTCGCACTGACAAACAGATCAAGCACATTAATTGCAAGACAAAAAAAGCCCATCTGATGCGTTACAACCTCTACAGTTCTCCGAACTAAAAGGTTTAAAAAATTGGAAATGCTCATTTCCCCATAATCACATTGGCGTCTGAGTGAGGGTTGCAGAAGAGAGTGTAAGAGGAAAGAAAAGGACTGCATAAAGAACAAGCATTCATAGTTCATTCAGAAATGCACCATCTACTTTGATTTAACCCAAATTCTACGGAGAATCCAAAAATGTTGCTACACTCATACGTGCATCAAAATCTACGATGTATCATCCGCCTCAGTGTGAACCTATTAGGGCAGTCAAGCCCAGCTGCCCGAAATGTTGGCGCACTCCTCATGTAGAATGAAATTCGCTTATGAACCAAAGATTTCTGACTCTCACAAGATAATAGAATATGACCGAGCACTGTCAGCCATGAAAAGTGGTGAGTACTGTCCACCTACCCGCCGTTTCTAATCCATCCAGAATACCACTTTTCACTGACAGATATTTCAGAAAAAAAATTTTAATCCAATGAGTGCATAAATTGGGATTCGAAGATGTTCACCGACATGCTTAAGGAAGGTTCACAAACGGCTACTTAGCCCCAGAAGATCACCGGCGTAGTTCATGACGGACTCCCGCAACGAAAAGAAGTTTAGCTTCTGCATAACATCACTAGCACACTGAAAAAAGTCAGCAGAAGATTCAGAATCGTGCTCAGACATAAGCGTCCTGACAATGAAAGTCTATCCTCGTACAACCTCCCCCTTCTCTTAGTTGCGAAGAATACAAAACTGCCGCTTCCTTTTGCACGCAACGTTCTACCCCTCCCTCCGTGCATAAAAAAAAAACTCAACGTTTCATGCGAAACTTTTAAGTTGGTACGTTTAAATGCAAACTGACATCTTTGGCAAATCTGACTCCAACTACAAATATAACTCGGAAAACACATGCAATCAATGTCGTGCAGGGACTGAAACGGTGTGCGCGCAGAGGCCAAGTAACCTCCGTCCTCCTATGAATCAACTTTGGATCTACAGGGTGTTTTTTAGGCAGAAATATTTGGTGCCTGGCACTTGCTACTCGAGCACAGCTACGGTAGGACACCTCATGAGAAGTACTCTTTCTGCTCTTCTGTCAAACAGGACAGAGCAGCGTTGAACCAATTAATCAAAAGTAGTCTCCGGTGTCGGTGAACACTTTACGATTCAGGCTTGAATGTTTCCCCAATTCTGAGAAAACAAAAGGGAGTGCGATCTCGGTCGACAAGTGTCCACAATCAGGTAGTTGTGTAGTAAGATCAAGTCAAGTCACCTGTGAGCAAGAAAAATGCTCTCTATCTGCAGTGCAGAAACTACTAAAGCTCACCTACTCAGCTGCCTATTCACAGTAAACGTTTGTGATTGTACACCACCAACACCACAAAGTACCAAAACCGCACCATCCAGCACGCGTAATGCTCGCTCGACCTCTACGGTGAAGTCGACGTGACCTAAACGTTAACATATCACTTCAGCACAGATAGCAGTACACTATGCACTGTCAACAGCTTTTATTTGACCGAAAAGGCCGCGGACGCATGGCTAAAAACGCCTGATATGCCTAAAAGCTCAACTTCTGCGCGGCTAAACTTGGCCATCTGCTTCCAGAACCAGCCGTAAATTTCGATAAATTTGTAGGCAAACAGTTCGCTACGCCTCACATTCTGTAGAAATGTTGCTCCATAAGCTCTTCACCACAATAAAAACGCATCGCCAAACATGAAGACATAAGCATAACAGTCCCCAATTTTTTTCGCTTCGCAATTTCAGACTTTTTTCTACTTATTCAAATAGAGTGATCGAATTCGAATGCAACTAATACGTTACACGTTGTAAATTCAGTCAGTAGTGACATAGTAGCTCAAGACAACGTTGACATTCTAAACCACAACCTAACCGGTATGCAATAATTCGTAACAAAAAATGACAAGAAATTATCTCACCCTTTACATCACAGAATTCTCCAACCCTTATTTCAGCTTTTTTCACCTCTTTCTGAATATAAGAAGAAAACAAAATATTCAGACCTGGAGTATCGATTATGTTTATATTCGTTCCATGCCAATCGACATACGTCGCAGCCGACTGAATTGTGATTCCTCGCTGTCTCTCTAGCTCCATGAAGTCCATTGTAGCACCAACTTCATCTTTGCCGCGGACCTGGAGAAGTAAACCAAATCCACCGGCGGTCAATCATCATCGCGTTACAGAATACAGCCCGTCTGCTCTGCTGCGCTGCAGCACTTATGCATATGCGGAATATATTCCTTGCTCATTCCTGAACCAAACGACTTGTGGGCCGGAGCACTACTGCGGTGAAACTTTGTGGGAGTTCAGAACTGGGTCTAACTTCAGCGCAGACGTTATTTCTTGTGGATGGCGCGGGCTGGCCCTATGATTGGCCAATTGAGTGCACTGACCATTCACAGCGCTAAAACGTGCTGCCCATTTCAGCTATAACGCTCCACACCCGACATGGAAAGCCCGACTTTCTTCCTACGATATACCCTCTTTACTCGTGTGGTTTACCGGATAGGCCCGCCACTCCAATCAGTGAATCGTTTCGAAGTGGGCTTCATAAAACCTCTATTCTCGAAGGGGCCTCGTTTTAATTTTGACCCATAAAAAGCTCGTGCTTAGCCTGAGTCGAGTAAATACAGCAGCATAATCCCGTCGCGCGCTAACTGCTATACTACAGTACACGGGATTGTTTTTGATGATTCCACAACTAGAGAAAACAATACGATAAGCTACTACGGTGACGCAGGGCGATTTCAACAAGCGGCGCGGTTGCGCTGCTGTACACGTTCAAGTCCCCGAAGTAGTATCTGCTCGATGCTTCACCGACGCTCACTGTATTTACCAGCCATCCGAAACGCACAGTGACCATTCGCAGTGTCCGGTGCAAGGGAACCGCTGGGTTCAAAACCCAACAGAGGAAATGTACAAGAATGAGAATGACGACTAGAAAAATAAAATACCTCGTGCATGGAGTCGATCCTTCCGGCATAGAATAGGATTCGTTCAGTTACGGTCGTCTTCCCAGAGTCGATATGAGCGGAAATACCTTAAAGAACTCGGTACTTCTCCCACAGAAGACTGCAAAAGCCGCCAAGATGGAGGAACTGTCAACACAGCATTCACAACACAAATTTTGAGGTTTGAGGAGATTCAACATATCTATCAGCAAAACGCGATAGTTTAAACAATGGATTCTAGTTTCTGAACAGTGAACCACAAGATGACCTGTTTTAATTTATTGTCTGCATGTCAAATAACCCTATCTATACCTCAAGGTTTCACCCGTTGAAGTTACCTTCTTTCAATGTAAGAAACGATTTTATTAATAGTCATCCTTAGGGCTGATTCATCTTCGCTGGTAAGCAGAAGCGATCGAAACAGTACCACTCTTCTTCATGAGTCTGCGTAACTGCCAGTAAAAGCAGCGTAGCACCTCCGCATGTATCCATAGGGCATCACTGGCCACGCCTCCTTCTCCATCAGGACTCAAATGTTACAACGTCATTTCCCCAATCTTCTTTCACCATTGAAATTCTCAAACGACCCCTTCAAGTGGCAATCCTCGACAGTGTTAACTTATCGGTACTGAGGAAGAGCAGTCGAAAAGCGAAACAGCCACAACCTTCTGCGCAGCAACTGCACACCCACAGGGTATGATTGGCCAAGCCGTTTTCAACGGGACCCAAATGCTCGCCCTCCACTTTTTCAGAATCCTCTAGATAGCGAGTGAGATGATACGGTCCTAGGCGGGGTGAGCTCGTTACTCTGCGGAGATTCATGTATGATACTCCTTCATTTAATCACAGGAAACCTGACTTCCGAAAAAGGAAGACAGCATAACGGAAACTAAAAACAAATTCTCCGCTTGAAAGAACGGTGAGAGGTTTCTACCCAAACGGAAAAATGTAGAACAGCTAAGTGAAAATGAAGCGAACATGCATAAATGTGCATAAATAAGTGCATAAAAACCATTCGGACATGGAGAAAGCAAGTGGTGAGAATACCGTGTGCGGGGATATACTGGTTTCAAGAATGGAAGCCAGTGAGTGGATAAGTAAATGGATTCTGCGACAAGGAAATCACTTTGCTAAAGGGAAGTACTAAGCCAACGTCCACGAAAAAGAACCACTCACCAATATTCCTGATCTTTTCCACAGGTCTAACACCCCAAGCCAAGTCAGGTGCAGCTTGAGAAGCATTACGACTGCAGCTGTGGAAATGCCGAACCTTGAAGAAAATTATTAAACTACCGTGGATGAAGCAATGGTAAAGTCGAAGTAATAAAACCATGAAAACTCACAGCTCCCCTAAATGCAGAGCCAAGAGCAGACGCACCAGCCCTGCTCATCCCAGCTGAAAGCAAATGTAATGTAAACATAAGACTTGAACGGGAAGAAAGTGACAGTGAAGAAGACATACACAAAAACACACTAACTAATTAACGACTTCAAAACCTATGCACTCATCGTTGCGCAGCGAGGCGCGTTTTTTATGCGCTTTCGGCACAACTCGCACATGAAGCGCGTAACTTCACGCGATTTCTGCGAGCATTGCTCATTCGTAAAGGAAGGGTGGGTGGTGCTGGCCGTATGTGACTGCACTAGAAGGATTGTATGAACGTATGAGAAGAAAATGATCACAAGTTCTGCGAAGAGTGTATCAAAGAGCACGCCTAGGCAGTTTGGACATTTTTCCTTACATTTTGGGGCATGAGAAGCCAAATAGTGGAAGATCTAACTAGTAGAGGAAGATGAAATCGTGCTACGCTGTGTTTAGAATTGACTTCTAGGGTTATGCTTCGTTATACTTCCATAAGTCTAGGATATGCGTTCCAGCTGTGCAGAAACATGTATATTTCGCATATTTTATGTCGAGTAGAAATGGCAGCGCGTCGTGATCCGCAACGCGCGGATAGCTTGCTCAGCGATCCTTCAACCCAGAATCGTACTGTATAATATCCGTTTTCTTCCTCACTATCACGTCTTTTTTCTTGAACAAATCGAGCTTTATGAAATCTCTTCACGAGAACGACTTTGAAAGTGCGCTCAACGGACGAGTATAGTACATATGCTGTTGCAGTCTAAAAGTAAACTAATATGAACAATTCTGGCTTCGAAATGGCTAATAAATTGAAATAAGCAATGAATATGGTGAGCAAAAATGGTGAAAAAGCGCCTAAAAGTGATTTCATTTCATTATAAAAATCCAAGATATAGTGCAGATGTTGATTGAGTCAGATTTCGATCACGGTGGGAGTCGCGCGCGTTCGCGTTGCAGGCTCATGGAAAAAAATTCCGGCTCAAACATGAAATTACCTTTCAAATCCAGGTACTGGTGGTGAGTGCGACGGAGCAAATTATAGTGGTTAGCGGTGACCGCACGAAAGCACGCCGGGATTGCGCCATAGGAGACCATGGGTTAAGGTATTTGCTGGCACATTTCCTTCTCCTCAGACACTCGGGCGGTTGAACCCCAGGAGAAACACAGTTGAACCGCAGTTGTATGTGCGATTCAAAGCAAATTTTTCATGGTGTTACCCCCCACTACCTGGAACCGTGGGGGAACGTGGCCTGTTCGGGCTGCGGTTCAACCGCTACGAACAAGAGGAGGCATTCGGCCCTGGACCAGCTTCAGGTCCAAAAACCGGCTCAAAACGCAATTATAACGCAGCCGGACACTGCCAAAGAGCAATAAATTGAAATGCGAACACATTTATTGCACGTCCACAATGAAATTCCACAAATTTCTCACTTTATTATGAGAAACAATACAATTAACATCTGAAAAATAATGCTACAGAAGAGTAAAAAAAGAAACCAAACAAAAAATTAGTCTAGAAAAATGTTGCCCGTGGAACACGAACAAAATTCCGTATCCTCACCGGAATATTCCGAGGCGTTCACCTTCTTGATCCACCACACCTAAGTACTCTGCTGAAATTCAGAGCAAAATCACTGAACGCGTGATCTCGATGTGCAGCGACACAGGGCGCGACGATATCCCTTCTAATCACCTTATCACCGAGTTTCTGCTAGGAGTGCTGAACAATAGTACATACCTACTCCCAACTACTCCCAAGTTGGCAACAGGGTTCCCCAGGATGAGCAGACTATGTTGGGAACTGCGAGAGGGAGTTGAGAACTTCCCCCTCCTAACGTGGTCTGCGTACAGATAGTTATGGTCTGGTAGCCCGCAGAGGGCCCATGATCTGATATTGTCCGCAACTACGACCACACTTGTTTCCAGCCATAGGAGAACGCCACAGAATCTCTTCTGAAGGAGATGGATGCAGCACGCCAAAATAGAAGGAATGACACCGAATTCACATCAAAACCTAGTGAAGTAGGCTTAGAAATCAAGAGGACGTAATTGCAGCCAATGTCAGATCATGGGCCCTGTGTATGCTACCAGACTGTAAGCTGGGCGGCAGTTGGGAGGTGTGCATGCGGCTCATAATAGTAGCCTCTGGTGAAAGCAAGAGAAATCACGACGAGAAGACTAACCAATCGAGTTGATGTTTTTCGTGCGTTGGAATGCACGGTTAGTCCCCAGTTTCCCTTATTGGGGTCCGCCACGGAAGGAGAACGGCTTTACCTAAAAGTGACCGATTCTATGTAAACCGATGTGTTGTAGGCCCGAACTCAAATAAGACTGTGGGGCTTCTGTGGGAAGAGTATCTCCGCAGGTGGAGGTTATAACTTCTGTCGGTATGGGTCTGCACAGAGAGACGCTTTGGTCCCCTAACATCAGCTGTTTGAGGACGATGTTAGTCAGATATCAACTTTATTGAGTTGTTTGCAGAATCTTTCATGGTTGTACAATGTTTTGTACTTTGTACTTCTGTAATGAGCCTTTAAGTGTCGCATCGTACAAAACCTCGCGACATTAGCAGTTGCAGTACGATTTGCCGTGTTTTTTTTTTTTCTGAAAAGTTTTCAAAATTTTTTCCACAGTCATCCCCGAACTCCCAGCTCTGTGCCGCTACCAGGGCAAAATTCAGGAAACGTTGATCAACCAAACGATGGCTGGCGTAACTGTCTACGATCGTCTTGGGAAAATGCCATAGCGAATGGCGGTTCAAAATCATGGCGTCTCATTGCTTACGTCAAACGCCTCATCACTACACCATCTTCCACTGTGTGTCACTTCATTAGTAGAGCTATTTTCAGGGTCATAAGAATTCCTCTTCTCATCCGCCACTTTACGTCCGAGTTTTTCTATGAGCATCTTCGCTTCGCTGACGATGTCTTCAGTGAATCAAAGATGATTTGGAGTTCAGCCACAGAACTGCACATCGATTTTCCGATCCCAGAACTGAACTCTTCAAATCAATGTACAGTGGCGGCCACATATTCAGCACACCCACGATTTTGGCCGACAGAATTTTTTGCATTTCTCAAGAATTTCCTTCCTGTTGCTCACCACGGGCACCGAACCGACTCAAACTGGATTTAAAAAGAAATAAAAGTTCAATTTCATCGGGTTCCTTAAATTCTGTGTGAAATTCGTGTATCTCGCTATGGAATCGTGGGTCACGGTTCGCTTTTATCGTGACTGTGAAGATACTATAACAAACAAATGATTTATTAGAAAACATAACAATGTGGTAGGACTTTGTGTCACTGTATCACAACTCCCCCTCACAGGGAAGACTCGTTCCAAGTCTGCGGCTTCCTGTAGAGCTTCGGCTTATGTGATCGCATGCCTCGGCGATAGTTTGGGACTGTTAGGGGTGGATGTGCCATGAGTCCCCATTGAGGCATCATCATGTTCGGCATCGACATCATTTGTGGCAGCCGTGAGTTGCGCATATGTAAGGGATTGAATCTCCCTCTGCCCCTGTTTGGGGGGGGGG